>CM052800.1:178868039-178908669 GCA_028533885.1 Nasua narica | reverse complement strand
CCCAGAGTGTGGATTTGCGCGCCCTGCCTGAGGAGAGCTTCCGGGAGCCCCGGCCCAGCCCCCTCCCCAGTTCTCAACGCCCTCCCCAGCCCACAGCAGTCCGGGAGCGCTTCCCCGGGCCCGGGGGGAGTGGGGGGAGGACCGCCCCCCGCCCCAGCGGCCGCCTCGGAAGGCGCATGCGTCCCTCTCGGACCGGACCGTGCGGGTTCGCGCGCCGCCTGCCGGCCGCCGGGAGACTCACGAGAGCTCTGAGCCTCTCGGGTCGTTTGGCGCCCCCTCCTGGTCTCTGTGTGCGTGACGGAGCTTCAGCCCTCAGTTTGGAAGTTCAGCCCAGGCGCCCACCACCTGGCGCTTTGACTGCGATGCATGGAGATACCAAGAATCAAAGTATAAAGTCGATTTATAAAGGTCACCTGATTTCCTACACACTAATAATAAACGATTGGAATTTAGACATTGAAAAATGGTATTTTAATTAGTTTATTTATTATTTTATTTTTTTAAACATTTTATTTATTTATTTGACAGCGAGAGAGAGCACAAGCAGGCAGAGAGGCAGGCAGAGAGAGAGGGGGAAGCAGGCTCCCCGCTGAGCAGAGAGCCCGATGTGGGGCTCGATCCCAGGACCCTGAGATCATGACCTGAGCCGAAGGCAGAGGCTTTAACTCACTGAGCCACCCAGGCACCCCAAAAATGGTATTTTTAATAGCCATTTAACATCCCCCAAATTGAAGTCCTTAGGTATGACCCTAACAACATATGTAAAAATCTACATTCAGAAACACAATGAGCCTGCTGAAACATCGCAAACAAGACATAAATTAATGCAGAGATGTTAGTTTTCCATGGTCCACAGACTCAATATTTTTAAAATGACAATTCGTCCTAATTTGATGCACGGATTAGGCTTCATCCCAACCAAAATGCAAGCAAAGCTGGTTGCTAACCCTAGAATACACAACCTAAGACTGAGGAATAAAGCTGGAGAACTCACACTCACATTGCAAGACTTACATAAATACAGTAAATGAAGTATAGTAAACTACAGCAATGAAGGGGGTGGTCTCGGCGAAGGACTAGACCCAGAGAGAGCTGGGACAAAGTGGGTCCCCAGAGACCCATGTGGGGAAAATGACAACAGACACCAACTTTACAAGCTATACAAAAATGCATTTAAATTTAATAGACTGAAATTTACAGTGCAAACCATAACAATTCTGGAAGAAACCATACAAGAAAATCCATGACCGTAGGTTTCGTGATATTTTTATTAACAATAACAAAAGCCAATCCACGCAAGGAAAAAACTGACAACATGGATTTTAATAAAATTTAAAAAATGTGGATTTTGTACATGTCAGTATAACTTTATCCAAACTCCAGCAACAGTGAACCCTAAGGTAAACCGTGAACTCTGGGTGATAATGAGGTGTCCCTGTAGTTCGTATATTCCACAGAGGAATCCTCTGGTTGATAAGGGGGCAGGCTGCGCATGTGTGGGGCAGGGGGTGTCTGGGAAATCGCCACACCTCTCTCTCAGGTGGGGGCAGGAGAGGGGTGGGGCACCTGCCGGCGCCGGGAGTGGGGCGCTGGCGCACCCAGAAAGGGGCCTCAGGGCCCTGGAGGCAGTGTGTGGAGACCAAGAGTGGCCGTGGCGAGTCAGGGTCTGGAGAAGGAGCAGTTCCTGCAGTGGGTGCAGAACAGAAGGTAGACTGTGCCGGCGATGGGCCCTGGACCCATTACCGGACGAGGAGACCCGGGCACTGAGCAGTATCGGTCGTAGGAGCTAATAACCGCGGTGATCACGGGGCGCCTGCCGGAGAGCAAATACAGGGTTGGAAGGAGGATATCCTCTAAATTATTACTCAGAAAGCACTCTTTTACCACTTTGGGCTGAACTTGCTAGAAAAGGCCATCTTATGCATCTTCCCTAAAAAAAAAAAAAATGCAAGTAATGCATTCTGAAAGACTAGTTCCATAAAATTAGGTTATGTAAAAGACAAGATATATAGCTATTTAGCTCTTTTTCCACAGCAGTTACTTGAAAATAATTAAGCACTCTAGGAATCTTGAGGAACTCTTGATTCTTTCTGGGTAACTTACCCCTCACAGGGCTAACTGGTGCTCTGCACATGGGACCCAAAGAGTTTTCTCACACACACACACAAACACACACACACACACAATGGATCTGCCCCAAGACTTGTGTAAATGAATTAAAGTCTTCGCTTCAGGTTTCATCTTCACCATTGCCGTGTAAAATATGGAGTGTCTGGCCTCTGGACGTATGTTACTTACTGAATTATGTGTATGTTGCATCTCTTGGAAAGGGAATTTGACGCAGTTAATTGTCCTGATTTACATGCAAGGTTTCAGAGGCTGCCTAGGGACCTTCCTCCCCAGCACTCCTCAAACTCAACACTGTTCCAGACTCCACTGCTAGCTCTGTGTTCCATGCATCTCGTGGAGATTTGCCACAACCAGAGTGCTGGTTGCAGCTGGAGAGGCAGACAAGCCTAGGGAGAGCCATGCGTGTGATCATTCATTTACTAGCGGCCAACACAGGGGTTTTAGGGCTCAGATACTTGACCCCGCCGTTTGCGCACCATGACTTGGGTTCGGAACCCACTTCCTTCTGGCGGGGGATGCCTGGTGCCTACTGATGTCCCGGCTCCCTTCCCCGGTCAGTGTGGAGCCTCAGGACTTCTTAGCAGCGGGCTGGAGCAGGAGAAAAGGTACTACTGTATACACTTTCAAACTTCTGAGGGAAAGGTTGATCCTTGTGTCCATTCCTGAGGCCCCACAGGGTGTGGGAGCCGGAATCAGCAGTGAGAGCTCGCTCAGATCCCAGAGATCACGTCGCCCTCCGGATGTCACCCTCCCCAGGGGTCCTTCGGACCACCTGCCAAAGCCTGGCCTCTCCATCCTTCGACCAGCGACCCGGACCCCCACCGCTCACGGTCCACAGGCTCTTCTTTTCCTGCCCTGCTGGGACTCTCCCGACATCCCACACATGACCTCGTCCATGCCCTCAGGTCCCCGAGGAGGCTTGCCCTTCTGTGTTAGGCTGGGCCTCCTTCCGCCTCCTTCACCTGGCCAAGCCCCGGCCGGAGGTCAGTCCCCCAGCATGCTCCCTGAAAACCCGCATCCCCTCACTGACGGGCCCCCTGCTCCCAACAGCAGGGGGTGGGAGCTGGTGCTGACCCTCAGCTTTCTGCTGGTCCTTTCTCTCCCTTCGGCTCCTAGGTGACAATCTTGATGTGGTGGAGGCAATCAGAGCGGGACACCCTGGGCTCCCCTCCTCTTGTGGGCCGGCTTCTGATCCCGTCCCTGCTCACCACCCAGGAGGCCTCCAGACCCCGTTGTTCACCAGATGCTTAACTCTTCTCTCTTTATCAGGTCATTCCTGTCCAGGGGCGCGTGGGTCACATCACCTAGGAGAACCCTGCGGGGGATTCTTCCCCCAGACGGGCTGTCCATACTTGGTGTCCGTCCCCCACCCCGTTCCTTCTGAAGCCGCTGGAATCAACTGCCCCTCCCGCATCAGGGTCTCGCCCCAGGGGACCTCCACATCTGACCAGCGGCAATCGTCCTTTACCTCGCCCGCACAGCCAGCATTCGACCAGGGCCATCTGTCCACCGTGTGGGGAAATCCCTTATTTCTCTGGTCTTGCAAACATAGCCTTCTTTGTGCTTGTCCTTCAGCAGCTGGCTCTCCTTGGGGCTCCTGATGCGTCCCCTGACTTTGGATCTGGGATTCCCACAGCGTCCCCGCTGTCCCCGTAAAGGGGGGCCCTGGCTGTGACAGGGTTTCTTTCTTCCTGTCTGGACTCATCTTCATTCTGTGAAGGAGTCGTGCGGGCCCGAGCAGACCCCTGAGGCCCGGGCGGACACCGGCTGCTCTCACCGGATTCCTGACCTCAGTCTCCAGCCTCTATCTAGCCTGTGATCCAGCACTGGCCGCAGAGAGTGGCTCTTTAAAAACCGGTCCCACGTCTCCCCTTGACTCAAAACCCTCCAATGGCTTCGGGGTCAGCATCAAAGCGTCAGTCCCTGGGCCTAGGTCAGCAGGTGCCGAGGATGCCCTCCGCACAGCTTCCCGCGCCTCCCCTCTGCCCGCAGAGCTCTCCTCGCAGCGATGCCCGGTCCGCACCTACGCCTAGGCCTGCAGGTCCCCGAGGGGCCACCTGCCCCTTCCCAAAACAGGACACTCCCATCGCCGCTTTCCTTCGCTTGTGGGCACTGGGACTCTCCCGACATCCCGCACATGACCTCGTCCACAATCCATCCCCTGACCTCAGCCGGAGCCCACGGGGCTGCGCGCAGTTCCGGGCCCGGATCCCACGTCGCATAGTGAGGGGCGCAGAGGGACACGGGGCGGGGACTCCTCCGGCGCAGGGAAGGACGGCGTGGGGCTCTTCGCGGGGCTCTTCTGAGGTACCCACCAAGGGCTCCCGGGGGCCGCCCACTGGAGGGAAGGAGGCAGGCGGGGCTTCTCACCTGCATGTCCGGGGCACATAAGTGGGGGGGGGGCTGGGCAGTGACACCCCCAGGACGCCCACGAGGGCCTGCTTGGGGCCGCTGCCACAGCCCCACTGCATTCGTCAGGTGGGCCTCCGAGGACAAGCAGGGACGTTCCTCCTGAGGGACGAGGGACGGGCCCACATGGCCCTGCCCTCCGCAGGCCGTGGGCCCAGCCGAGCCTCTGCGGTCCCCAGCCCCGGTCCAGAGGCCCGCCAACCGGGAGCCCATGTCGGAGGGTTCCCGGTGGACACCCCGCTCCTGCAGGGCACCTTCAGCCACCGCTGCCTTCCTGTCCTCCGTGGGCCGTCGGTGGTTGCTGGACGCCGGACTCCGTCCCAGTCATGGGAGCACAGGAGAGGCTTTACTCCCCACCCCGCCCCGCCCCGCCCCTGCGGCTGGGGTCCCTGTCGGTGTCCGCGGAAGAGGACACACACCTGCTGAGTGACCGGCTCGGGACGACTGGGATCACAGGTGTTGGAAACAACATTGAACCCTCTCTCTCTCCAAAATTTGTGCTTTTCCCGCGTGCGACAGACTCACGCTGGGGACACCGCTGGTGCAGAATCAGCCCTAGCGTCCCAAGTGACTACGGTGAGGCCCTGGCCAAGCGGAGACAGCCGCTCCCTGCTCCCGGGGCCTGCGGGCTCTGTCCTCGCCGCGTGACACCCGTCCACAAACACGGGGCCGCAGGTCCTCCCAGGGCCTCGCAGGAACTGCCCTGAGGTCCTGCTACCTGCTGAAACGCTGGGACCCTGGAGCGCGCTCACAATGCCCATGAGCCGGCAGACACCTGGTGCGCGGTCCTGCCGAAGGACAGGAAGAGGTGGTCCTGTTTGAAGGAATCCGCCCTGAACCCGCCCCCGCCCCCATCGGAGGCACAGGATGTTAGACGTGCAGCTCGGCACCTGTCCCAGAGGACTTCCGTGCATTTGCTTCCGTTTTGGTGTGTTTGCTTATATACTCAGCCTCGAGTTCTCTGGGGTGTTTGGTTTGGGGTTTTTTAATGTGTCCTTGATCTCCCCCTACCTCCTGGGTTTGTTGAAATAAATCTTAGATTTGTGTGTCAAATTATTCAAATTCTTTTAACATTATGCTCTTTTGTATTCACCCAAAAGAGTTGAAAACACAGCCACACAAAACCTGCAGTGAATGTTTACAGCAGCTTTATTCATAATTGTCAAAATTTGGAAGTAGCCAAGCTGTGTGTCCGTAGGTGAACAGATAAGTGAATGGATTCACCCAGAAAGAAGTGAGCTATCAGGCCACCAAAGCCACGGAGGAACCTGGAATGCAGGTCACCAAGCGAAGGAAGCCAATCTGGCTTCTTTACATGAAAGCAACAGATTTTTTTTAAAACTGTTTGAGCTGTGTAAGACGATAAGGCTGAAAATAATAAACAGCATTAAACAAAAACAACCCCAGGGCGAATTGCAGTCGGCCAGCCGCACCACCGCTCAGCGGGACCAGCAGGGGGCAAACCACCTCCCACCCCCTGTGGAACCCCAAGGACCGGAAAACCTAAGGGCAGCTTGTTTACCGAGCACTCCCTTCATGGCAGCCCCGTGAGGAGGGGCTCCGAGGCAGCCCCGCCAGACTCGCCGGGCCAGGGCCCTCGGCTCTGTGGGGACCACACGCCTGCCACACACACCAAGCCCTCTGAGTTCTGCGTCTGTGATCCCACCGGCAAGGCCAAGGAGTTCAGTGCCAGCCGCAGATGCACGAGTGGGGCTGGGGAGTCCTGCTCTGACCCCTGGGCCCCCGCCTTGGCCAGGGTCCCATGCTTCACCACCCCACAGGTGAGGTGGCTGAGGCCACAGTATCTGCCCAGCCCAGGGCTGCACGGGGTCCCTATAAGGGGGAGGCAGGAGGCTCCAAGTAGGAGGGAGCAGAGTCCAGAGAAGGGGACAGCAGTGCACTGCTGGCCTTGAAGAAGGAGGAGCACCAGCTGAGGAAGGCCACAGTCTTGGGAAGGTGGTTGACAGTGAGGATAGACCCTCTCTGGAGCCCCCAGGGGAACCAGCCGTCATTCCAGCTTTCTGATCACTAGCGCTGGAATAAAATCAAGTCATTTTAAGCCGGTCATGGTTAATAACTTTTCGCAGCCACAAGTGCAACCTAAGTCGTCACACATTTCCTTCCAAATTGTTTTCCAGCTCCAGGCCCCTTGGTGGTGGGTGCTGATCCCCGCTGCACGTCCTCACCCTGCTGTGCAGGAGGTAGAGCTCCATTCACTCCACATTTGTTGGGCCGGGAGATTATCCCCTAACCCAGAGCAGGCTGCGGCCCAGAGACTGGAGATCAGACTTGCAGAGAGCTCCGCTGGAGAGGTCCACCGAACCCCAGTGTGAGTGAGTGATTACAGGGTTCCACCCTGTGATGCCTGCTTTTCCACCCGCGCCCAGGAATATATTCAGGGTGGAGCTTGTGGAGAGAGATGAACGTGACACGCTCGTAATCTTTTCTATACTCGACCTTGGCCCATGTTTCCTTAGGTAATCCTGGGTTCAAGGAAGATTCCGGAAGATGGTGGCAATGGGTGTCCTTGTTTATCTCCCAGAAACACACACGCGCTGAACTGGACAGCAAAACTGGCCACCCCTGACGATCCCCACCTCGAACCCAGAGGGCTGAGGGCGCGCATGAGCCCCAGGGGCAGGCAGACTGGGTTCCAGCCCGGTGGTGGAGTCTGCTCGAGATTCTCTCTCTCTCTCTCCTTCTGCTTCTCCCCCCACACTGTGCACGCGCTGTTTCCTTAAAAAAAAAAAAAAAAAGTGGAATGAATTATTCTCTTGCCAACAGACACAGAAATATGTGAATTTCTATCTCCCCATCCGCAGAGCTGATTGAGCTGATCCGCACCTTTGCGGAGCTCCGGGTGGAGTACCGAGCCGACCCCCAGTGCGTCCCCGGAGGTCTGCGGTTCCCCCGGCCCCGACGCCCGCCGGGACCTGCTGCCCTCAGCCTTGGTCTTCCTCCCGCAGCCGCACCTCCCGCCTCTCTGGGCCCCCGACGCTCCTCTCCTCCTAAGTCCATTGGCCCGTGTTGTCCGTTTCTGCCCCGCGCACCGGCTTCTGGGGTCCCCCGTGCGTGACCGCCAGGCTGTTCCCCTCCAGCACTTCGAACAGGCCCCAGGCCAGCTGTCCACGCGGCTGGCAGCGCCGCCTGAGCTCCGGACGCTTGTCCCACCTGGACGGACCCACGGCGACGTGGACCTGATTCAGGACGCAGATCCTCGGAGCCCTCCCTGCCCGGCCCTGCCTCGGAGGCCAGGACCCCGGGGGCGGCGAAGCCAGGAGGAAACCAGGTGCTGGAGCGTGCGGACTCAGAAGCGGGGCGCGAGGACCTACAGGTGCGCTCCGAGCGACGTCCTGGACGCGCATCACCGGCGGGCGCGGCCAAAGGGGGACGAGGGAGGGCGCGGGGGACGCGGGAAAGAGCCCCTGTGTGCACGAGGGGATCCACAGACCCCGGGGAGGCCAGAAACCACCGAGCCCACCCAACCCCGGACAGACTTTCCCTCTGCGCAAAGTGGGCCGCGTCCTTGCGACGGGGATGCACGGAACTACTGAGAGCAGGACGGTGATAACAGCAGGCCGCGAGGCCGCGCGCAGCCGGGCCCTCCGGGGAGAGCTCAGCCTGCACTCGCCCCAGGCCCCTGCGCGGAGCGCAGAGCTCCGGGCGGGCGCGGAGGAAGGGGGGCGCGCAGGCGCAGTGACTCCCGACCCGCCCGCGGCGCTGCGGTTGCCGGGGTAACCGAGACGCGGAAAGCAAAGCCGGCCCGCGAGGCGGTGAGGTATGACGCGGGAGGGGGGCTGGTAACTGGGGCTCCCAGAGCGAGGGCGGGAACGCAGGCATCCACGGGGAGGTCGGAGGCACGGCAGGCCCTAGCAGGGATCCTCAGCATGGCGGTGTTTACTTTCCCAGAAGCGTCCCAGGGCTGTGGAGACAGTGGGTGCAGGGAGACCGCAGGGGAACCAGGGTCTCCAATCTCCAGAACAGACAAGGGTACTCAGACCCGGGGAGGCGGGCCGGAGGGACTGGGAACTGGTCACCTTTGGGATCTTGGTGAAGGAAGAGTCAACAAGATTTGCTGCTGGATTGAATGTCCACATAAAAAATCGGATTTACAGGGGCGCCTGGGTGGCTCAGTGGGTTAAAGCCTCTGCCTTCGGCTCAGGTTATGATCGCAGGGTCCTGGGATCGAGCCCCGCATTGGGCTCTCTGCTGGGCAGTGAGCCTGCTTCCCCCTCTCTCTCTGCCTGCCTCTCTGGGGACTTGTGATCTCATCTCTTTCTGTCAAATAAATAAATAAAATATTTTTAAAAAAATCGGATTTACAGAAAGTTCCTAAGGCTAGGGCCTCAGCAGGGGCTGATTTCTGCTGCACAGAGCAGGGGCAGAAAGGCCCCGTGGAGATGTCCAGTAGGAGGCTGGACCCTGAGCCCAGAGCACCGTGTGGAACCTACAGATGTGGGGCTTGGTCTGCGCGGTGTTGGGGTGGATGCAGTCACCCGAGGAGCGAGAAGGTTGTGTGCTGGAGTTCTCCCGTGGGTTCGGCTGGAAGACAGCAAGCGTCCAGCCCAGGGGCCAGGGACACAGAAGGAAAACCAGAGAGCTGTGGTGTCTTGGAAGCCAAGTAGAAAAACAAGTTTAGTGAAAAATCATTTTAAAAAATTGGTGCTGAAAGGTTAGCCAAAGTGTCCTGATACCGTGGGAAGGAGGAGGCTATGGACTGAGGTTGCCGTTGAGTTTTGCCCGTGGGAAGTGGACAGAGACTGTCAAGAGTGGTTTCATGCGGGCCCCGGGTGGGAAGCCTGTTTGGTTCCAGAGAGATCGAGGGGAGTGTGTGCAGTTCTCCCGGAGAGTTTGCAGCAAACGGGAGCAGAAAAGTGAGTGGGGTTTAGAGGGAGGGGTACAATAGTCCGTGAGGATTGCCGGGTTTTTGTTTGACTTTTGCGTTTGTTTTGGACGGAGATCAGCGTGTCTGCATAGTGATGGGTTGGTCCGAGAGAAAGAAAACAGTAAAGCCCTGGAGCTATGGAAACCCCACAGCCTTGGGGTTTGTAGTATGTATGTAGTAGGTATAACCTTGCTGTATGTAGATTCTCTTCACTAACGGGTAGGAGTCCTCTCATCATCATTTCTACCTTGTGCCGGGGTTCTCCCCGCGCCCTGGTTTGCCCCCATTTGAGCCGCTGACCAGCCATCCCCCCGCGGAAGGACCTCCTTCTCTTCCACCTCCTCAAAGGGACTCGGGCGTCTTCTGCACTTGGCACAAACCTGGATGGCGGGCGCTAGCCTCAGGGACGCCTTCGCCGGCGGGCCCCGCGCCTCGCTAGCACAGAGCTGGGTCCCAGACATTACTGTGAGCTCAGCTCCAGATGCATTTGGAGGAGCATGTCCATCCGTCTCGGCACCCGAGGGTCAACTCTGTCCCGAATTCGCTGCCTGAGGGGAGGGTGGGGCTGGGCCCAGGGCAGCCTTCCCAGCAGCAGGCCCCTGTCCCTGCCGGGACCTGCTGGCTGGTGTCTGGTTTCCTTAGCCAGATGCTGTCCTGGCCGCACTCAAACCACGGTCCTTGCACTCAGTGCCGAGAGGGTGGCTTGAAAAAGCAAACTCTGGAGAGAAATTCAGATTCGACTTCAAAGGAACGGGTGGTCTGTGCAAACGGGTCTTTCCCAGTGCACGGCCTCGAGAGGACCCAAAGGCCTCTTGACGGCGTCCTGTCTGCGGCTGACTGCAAAGGAGAGGCACGCCAGGCTGTCCTCAGAGCCAGCTGGCCACCCAGACGACGTCCCCGGTCCAACCGTGAGGGGACCCCGGACGTTCATTTCTCTGTGCTTTTGAGGGTTTGAAGGAAGGATGTTCTAATATTAGAGTCAGAAATGGTAAGAAGACAAGACACATGCTGACATTTTAACAGCTTGCTTTTTACCTATTGGTAAACTGAGACCCATTGCAGGGAGACGTTTCCAACAGAGAGCACTAGAGGGCAAGCTGATTCAGGATGGATTTGCGCGGCGTGTCAGAAACAAAAACCTGAGGCAGGCAAGCACAAATAGACTTTCAGTGACAAAGTGACGAGAGAATGAATGTCCTCCGACATGCCTAAGATCTGAAAACGAAAGCGAGTTTTTCTGCACGTCCATGAATGCATTTGCCTCTTTTGCATCTTGTGTGACGGCATCCCATCTCCATCCTGCTGAGTCCTGGCATTTCCTCCATGGAGGGGCCACAGCCCCGAAAAGTGTCTCTGTAATCAGGACGTATCCATGGAAACAACAAATGAATTCGAACAGTGATATTAAAATGAAATAGAATACTAATATTAATATAAAACATGTGTCCTGTTTCCCTCTTCCTTCCGGCTTTGTAGTCCTGTCCCCAGGCACCACCTGGGGCGCCCCAGCACACGCACTCACACACACATGCATGCACTCTCACACACGCAACACACATGTACACACATGTGCATGCGACACACGCACACACATGCACACAAGGCATACATGCACACAGTGTAGCACTATGCACACACATGCATGCACACATGTACACATGCACACACTGTGCAATACACACATGCACGTACACAGACGCACACACAGGCACACGTGCACATGAAACACACACGTATGCACACACACACACACACACGCAGGACGCAGGTGCCCCTGGAAATTCCAGGCGTCACCCCAGGTGTTGAGACACTCTGTCCCTCCCAGGGCGATGGGTCAGCCCGCACATAAACATCCTTCTGAATCTGAGGACCTCGCTGAAAATGTGCATCCACCCACGGGCACCGAAGTGCAGCCTTTCTGTCTCGGGGTGTCCACTGCTAGAGGTCAGCACTGCCACACTCGTTTCTGAAAGGCCGAGTTGTCTGCACAGCGTCAGGAACTGAATTCTCAGGCTGAGACCCTAACCCTCAAACCCTCAGAAGGTGATTGCGTTTGGAAGGAGGGCCTTTATTTTTATTTTTTTAAAGAAGATTTTACTTCTTTGTCAGAGAGAGAGAGAGAGGGAGGGAGCACAAGGATGGGGAGTGGCAGTGGGACTCGGGGATCGTGACCTGAGCCAAAGGCAGACGCTTCAAACCCTCAGCCCCCCAGGCGTCCCGTGGAAGGTGGGATTCAAACCGGTGCATGAGGTAAACAGAGGCCGACGGGGTGGCCCGAATCCAGGGGGGCCGGTGTCCTTGTAACAGGAGGAGGGGAGGACCCAGGACGGAGCTTGTCTGCGAGGAGGAACCGGCCAGGTCCCGGGCTCCGAGTCTCCGGGACGAGGGCGGGTCACGTTGGCGCCCCGTCCGGGCTCCGGGCTGGCGGCTGGTCACTCAGTCCAGCTGTGGCGTCAGAACATCCTTGCCGTGTCTTCCGTCCTTACTCCCTACCTTACCTTTCTTGTGAATGGTGGGCAGGCAGTGTCTGTCCTCCTGGCCGGGGCCCCGGGACACGCCGCACCCAGTGACCGGGGAGGGCCGCTGCGGCGCCGCCCAAACCTGTCCCCTCAGGCTTCGCGACAGCTACGCGCTTACGAGGGTCGGTTATCTTGGCTGTTCCGATGGGGTGGTCATAGCCCAAAAACAAAGCCACCTGTGCACCAGCAAACACGCTGGTCGCCTTCGTCTGCGCACAGTCACGATGAGCCCAAAGGAAACGTGAAAGAGTGAGGCGTCATCGTGGGCGGCGACCCGAGCGTTGGTCCCGCGTGCATGTGCTGGTCGACCGGCAAACTTCCGGAAACGTCGAGGCCGGCATCTTCCTTTCGATTTCACGGCCGTGGAGCCGGCCTCGAGGTGGTCAAGGGCTTGCAAGGTCACGCAGGGAAGACGCACAGACCCACACTTCCCTGTGCCAGGACCAGGCCGGTTCTTACCCTCCGCCTGGCGGAGACAGCGCATGGCACTCGTCTTCCAGCCAGGAAGAGTCCTGAAGCTCATCCACAGACAGGACATGCACACGGGAGCGGGAGGGCCTTGTCAGAGGAGAGAGATGCACGCTGTCACCAGGTGCTGGCGAGCGGCTCCAGCAGACGCCCTTGGGGAAGAGGCTGGGAGTGTGCCAAGGTGTTGGAACCCGGTTCTGTAGAAACAAGGGGGAGAGGAAGGGGGTCGGAGTGGTAGACGTGCAGGGTGGGTGGGTGGGCAGGACAGCAAGGATGTCAGTCCAGAAGTCCCACCAGGAGACCAAGGATGTGGTGGAGCAGAGCTGGAGGAAGAAGTGCTAGAATGTTCCGTGCTCTGAGCCACAGGAAATGTGCAGTTGAATCAGGTCCATTTTTAGCAGGTTTCCTAGCAATTACGCAGGTGTCATCCCAGAAAAAATCAGTTATTTGAAGGGATCTTAGGTGAAAAGACACAAAATAACTCTCATGCCATCATTACCACTGTGGATGTTTTTTAGGAAGCTCTTTATCCTGCAGTTAGAAAGCTTTTTTCCCCTCGCCCTTGCTTCTGACTCGAAAGCCCCATCTGTGCGGATGGGAATTATGAATGCTTTGTGCGGGGAGAATCCACGGCATGAATAGGGCCAGTAATTTCAGGGCTGATTGAGCGCAGAAGGCAGCGAGATTACAGTCTGCAGAAGGAAGCTCGCGTGCAACCCCAAAATTGGCCGTATCAGGTGGCGTTCAGAATGACGGCCAGAGACGGCCTGTTGTTAGTGCAGTTAGCCGCCCAACACCCTCTCTCTCAAAAGCTTAAAGACGTAGAAAGGCACGCACAGCCCCACACCGTTCTCTCCAGTCCACGGCTGGCACGTGAGACCCAGACCACGCGAGGCGTGCCTGTCTTCAGCCACTGAATGGGTTCCCCGTAGGACACAGTGACCTTGTGATCCCAGCGAGAGCATTCCAAGAGACGGGCCTCTCACGGGGGTCAAAGGAACACCTGTGCAGCTTCTGGAACAGTCCTCTCCTCTGAGCACCTCGGCGGGGGGAGGCCAGTCCTTGGTCTGGTCGCTGGTGAGCCACGGGGGGGCCCGGGCATGTGCAGAAGGAGGTGAGGCCTGCTGTCCCTCCGTGGGACACCCAGGCCAGCCCCGCAGGCGAGGACACAGAGGCCCTGAAGTGTGTGTGTGAAGTGTGATGGCCGCCTTCCCCTTGGGGACAATCCGTGCCCACTTCTCCTCAGGGAAGACACTCCCCGCCAACCTGGTCACGCACCCCCTGGAAATGGGGACCCGTGTGTGTAGGGTGAGCCGGGGCCCAGCTCCTCACCGCCTGGGGGGACGCAGAGACTGCCCGACCTCCTCCTCACCCCCACGCCTGCCACACCCGTCCTGTGTCGCTGGTGAGTGATCTGGACAGGTTGACGACCATGCCGCCCCCAGAGCTTCAGGCCTCTGCTCACAGGGTGCACAGCGTGTCCCGTTCTTGTGCCGGATTCCTAGGGGGCTGCGCGTCCACCTCCCTCTGTCACAGGCTGCGCCCCTGCTCCTGGTCCCCGAGCTCCTGTTCCTGTGCCTCCGCCCCCGCCTGGACTCAGAGCTGCCGCTCATGAGGCTCTGGCTCTAGGACGTGCCCTCCCCGAGGTCGGTTCAGTCTCTGCCTTCCCCATTCCGCAGGGAGCACCGCTGGAGAAGGGGAGCCCGCGTGTCTGTCGCACACCACGGCGCTGGCCCGGAGTGCGGTTGCTAAATTTGCTTGTTCTTTCTCCAAGAAAAGAAGGGTTTGGGAGGCACAGGGCTAGTGGGGGACACGTGTTAGGAAAAGCTAGGTACAACAGTCCTGGTGAACTAGCGGATGGTCCTCTCCCTCTCCCCGGCTTCCTACTTACACCTACTTACACCGCAGCGACACCTGCTTCCTCTGCCTGTCCAGCCTCCCCTCACTCTCCAAAGCACGCATCCGGGGGACATCTGAGCATGTGATTGGGATGGGGCTCCCTCGTGTTTCTAGGGGAGGCACAGAAGCTAGATCTACCCCAGGAGGGTTCTCCATTTCCTGACTGCTGAGAGTGGTTTGTTAAGACAGGCGGCTGAACCAACAAGACCAACGTGCGTTTTATTCAAATTCACTACAATTATTGAGAGGAATCCCCTCTAATTCCTTTTTTTTAAAATTTTTTCTTTTTTCACTTTTTATAATTTTTTTATTGTGTTATGTTAGTCCCCATACAGTAATCATTAGTTTTTGATGTCGTGTTCCACGATTCACTGTTTGCGTACAACACCCAGTGCTCCGTGCAATCCGTGCCCTCCTTAATACCCACCACCCGGCTCGTCCATCCCCCCACCCCCTCCCCTCCAAAACCCTCAGTGTGTTTCCTGGAGTCCATGGTCTCTCATGGTTCATCTCCACCTCTGATTCCCCATCCCATCGTTTTTCCCTTCCTTCTCACAATGTCCTCCATGTTTTTCCTTATGTTCTACATGTAAGCGAAACCATATAATAACTGACTCTCTCTGCTTGACTTATTTCACTCCACATAATCTCCTTCAATGTTGGTGCAAATGGTGGGTATTCATCCTTTCTGATGGCTGCGTCATATTCCGTTGTGTATATGGAATCCCCTTTTTCTGATGTCCTACATGCAAAGCATCACGAGAGCCCCAAGCTTCGGGGGTCAAGGTTGCTGCCATGTGAAGAAAACCAGCATAGAAATGAGGCCACATGAGGCCAAATGAGGTCAGAGGTGGGGACACATTTCCAGATGATATGGAGCATCTGGATCCAGCCATGCCTAATGCTCATATATGGACTTTTGGATGGCATAGCCTGAGCCGTTTTGAATTAGGCTTCAGCCCGTTGCAAGATAAGGTGTCCTGACCGTTCCCTGATGGGCTCCCTGTCAAAACAGAATTGCTGCAGCAGTAGTGTGCTAATAGCAGATGAGATACAGAGAAGAGAGAGTGCGGTCCTTGAGCCGGGGAGGGGGGCGGCAAAGACAGAGCAGCTGGTTGTGGCCATGGCCCCCTGGGCTTAGAGACCTCTGGGCCTGAGGGTTCTCTCCCTCTTCTGGATTCACCCCACAGCCATGAGCATGTGGAAGGTGCGGTTTCCAGACAGAAGCTGGTTTGTCTCCTGTCGGCCGTAGCTGGCTGAGATGCAGTCCACTGCTGAAACTCGGACCCACTGGCACCACTCTGTGGAGCTGGGACGTCATCCAGACCTCACACGCACAGACATGTGTATGTGTGTCATCATGTGTGTTCTAAATCTCCCGGTCTCTATGTGTCTGTCTCTGGCTCTATCTCTGTCTGTCTCCATGTCTATGTCTCTGTCTCTGTTGAACCTACCTCTGTCTCTGTCTCAGTGAAGGGCAATTTCTTTCTTTCTTTTCTTTTTTAAAGATCTTATTTATTTATTTGACACAGAGAGAGAGAGATCACAAGCAGGCAGAGAGGCAGGCAGAGAGAGAGGGGGAAGCTGGCTCCCTGCTGAGCAGAGAGCCCGATGTGGGGCTCGATCCCAGGACCCTGAGATCATGACCTGAGCCGAAGGCAGAGGCTCAACCGACTGAGCCACTCAGGCGCCCCTAAATACCTGACTTTAAAATTTGCCACAAGCAGAAAGCCCTCGGCTGGTCTCGTGTCCGTGTGGACACCCCCTCCAGGTAGGCCTCCAGGAGCCACACACAGGGCAGTGGACCAGCCGCGGGGATCGTGATGGAGCAGCAAATGGATGGGAGGGGGCGAGCTCCTGGAAGCAGAGAGAAGATGGGATGAGCGGCGTTGGCCTCCTTTCCAGCTCCGGGGTGTACCGCGCAGGGCGGTGGAGGGGACAGTCCTGGGCTGTGTTCCTGCCAGTCGCTCCGAGTGTCGATCTGCAGTGCTCTCACCACCAAACTGGAACCAAGGTAATGGCGTGTGTCTGAGCTGACCCCGGGTACTGACCCCTGTGCACGTTTGCAAACCCCCACGCCCCTCGCCCGAAATAGACTCCTTATCTGTGGATCATACCTCCGGGGCCTGGGGTGCAGCACCTGCCTTCAGCTCAGGTCGGGATCCCGGGGTTCTGGGATCGAGCCTTGCGTCGGGCTCCTGCTCATGGGGAGTCTGCTTCTCCCTCCCCCTGCTTGTGTTCTCTCTCAAATAAATAAAATCTTTACAAATAACCATAGCTCAAGAAAGCTGGGGAAGACCTTACAGAACAGTCGGTTTCATCATTACCGTCCTTGGCTGGGGGAGGGGGGCAGGGGGAGGCCCCAGGGGTCAGCCTGGACCAGGAGCACCAGGCTTCCTGCCCCACAGCTCCCGGCCCTGCCAGGGGTGGGGGGTGTGGGGGGTGTGCTGCTGTTAACAGCGCAGAATCAGTCCCAGGTGGTTTTTTCCGTCCCCACGTCCCTTTTGTGTAACGTTCCAGCTTAAACCCCCGGGAGACCCCTTCTTCCATAGGAGGAGCACAGGCTAGGAGGGTAGTGTCCAAGGTGAAACCCTCTGAAAACATGGACCCGTGTCACGGGACCCGCACAGCCCGTTGGCTCTGGGACCCAGACAGGCCCGTCACCTCCTCCGTGGCCTGCAGCCCGCCGCCCCCCCCCCCCCGCTGACAGGTGACCCGCGGGGTCTGGGGGTCGCGGCTTCGCACAGACCCCAGCCCTCCGATCAGGGGACCTAGCCCAGCGCCTGTGCGGGAAAGATCCTTAGGGAAGTCTTCACCGGCACTTGGCTCTCCGGAGGGCTTCAGCGGCCCCTCGGGTCAGGGCTCAGCACCAGCCGCTGGCCTCACCTGCTCTCCCGCCATCCCGGAGCTGCCTCCCGGAGGGAGAGCCCTGGGGATGGGCCTCCTTGCGGCGGAGGGGGCTCGCAACTGCCCCTCTGCACCGGCCAGCACGCGGGGACCCCGTGAGGACACCGCAGTGAGGACGTGCGCTCGCCGCTCCCCACGGCGAGGACCGAGGCCCCGGGGCCCTCCCCGCGCCCGGCCGCAGACGCACGCGCATAACCGAGGCGGCCCCCGCGGAGGAGCGGAGGAGCGCGCCTGCCCCTGACCTCTCCCTGACCTCGGGGCGCCCCGCGGCCCTCGCAACACCTGGCACCCTGGGAGCGGAGCACGCAGCGGCCGCCTGAACGGTTGGCGCGCACGCGGCCGGGCCCCAGCGCGGGAGGACGCGCCGCCCCCGAGAGCAGCCGTGCGCGGCCGAGCGCAGGTCTAGGCCCGGCTCCTGGAGGGCTTGTCACCGCCCGAGCGTGTGTGGGGGCGGCACGGTCCGACCCGCACCGAGGGCCCCAGCCCGGCCTCCCCCGCACAGCGGCGTGGCTCTCTCCCCGCGCGGCCCGGCCGGCGGGCACGGGCTCTCCCGCGCATCGCGCGTCCAGGGCGCCGGTTCCGCGTCCAGAACGGCCCGCGGACGCCGGGAAAAGGCAGGTCACGACTCGGGCCTAACCCGGGCGGGCTTCCCGCCGAGCGCGCGGTGCGAGCGGGCCGCGCCGTCTCAGCGCAGGAGTTCTGGCCGCCCGGGCACTTTGGGCGGAGCCCGCCGTCCCCACCCGCGTCTGCGCCGCCCCAGCGGCCCGCGAACCTCGCCGCGGGAGACGGGTTTCTGGCGACCGGAACCGAAACCGCCTCTCCTAGCAGCTTCCGCCGCAGGACTCAGGACGGCCGACCGCCCCGCGGCCCCGGAGCTGGACGTTTGTACGTTCACCGCCTCCCCTGCGTCCCGAACAGCCCGCAGCCGCCAGCCTGGTCTCCGCCGCGTGCAGCGCCCGCGGGTAAGTGAGAGCCTGCGGTTTGTGTCCTTCTCTGACGTCGGCCCTCCGCGATTTCATTCCCTCTTTCGGGGGAGGAATATTCCCTTGTGGACAGACGCATCCCGTCCCTCGTCTGTCCGTAGGGGGGCTGCTCCCGAATCTTGGTATTGGGGATGCTGCTGCTAGAAACACAGGGGTGCACGTATCTTCTCAAATTCTGTTTTCTTTGGGTAAATGCCCACTGGTGGAATTACTGGATTCTAGGACAATTCTACTTTGAACCTTCTGAGGACCCTCCACACTGTTCTCCTGAGCGGCTGCCCCAGCTCGCGTTCCCACCTCCCAGCAAGAGCGCAGGAGGGCTCCCCTTCCTCCGCTTGCTCCCCGACACCTGTAGTTTCCGCGTTGTTGGGTTTAGCCATTCTGACCAGTGTGAGGGGTTATCTTACCTCATTGGGGTTTTGATGTTCGTTTCCCGGATGATAAGGGGTGTTGAGCATCTTGTCATGTTCTTTGGAGAAATGTCTGTTCAGATCCTCAGCCCATGTTTAAATCAGATTGTTTTTTGCTCTTGAGTTGTAGGAGTTGTTTGTACTTCACATATTAGCCCCTCACTGGATAGATCATTTGCAAATATTTTCTCCCATGGGGTAGGTTGGGTTTTCATTTTGTCAATGGTTTCCTTTCTTGTGGAAAAGCTTTTTATGTTGGTGTGGACCCAATAGTTTATTTTTGCTTTTGTTTCCTTTGCTTTTGGGCCAACCCTAAGTTTGTCTTTATGGAGCCGGCCCGAAATACAGTTCTATAATCACAATCAGATGATGCATACAAACGTTTCACTTCTTTCCACTTACAAAGGGCGATTTGGTGAGTGTTCCCACAGCGTAATTCTAGGAGTTCATGCTGAGTGTTCTTTGTGTGCTGGTGGTTTTATCCCAGCCTGCATTTATGATGACCACAGTTAAAATCATCACAGCATGCCTTTGGCTAATTATGGTTGCATATTTGAAGTTTGAATAAAGCGTGTGTGTTTATCAGACATACCAGTGAGACCTGGTTCTGGCCCCAGGGCACTTACAATCTCTCAGTCTCCGTCTAAAAAGGTGCATTTTCTAAATGAAGCAAAGTAAGAGTCCACTTGGGGTCCCTGGTCTGGCTGAAGTTTGCTGCTGTAGGGGAAACGGCTTCCTTCTGGTTAGCAGAGTAAGTCACCAGCTGGGTAGGACTGTGTTGTGTCCACACCCGTGGCCGGCCTGTGGGCTACTTAGGAGCCTCCCTAGAGTGAACACACTGGGATTGTGGGTCTCCGGGAGGCCAGCGACACTCCGACTGCTGGCCCGTCCCCCCCGCGGGTGGGACTGTGTGGTGGACAGCACTCGGGGGCGGGGCAGGGGGTGGGGCCCTCACAGCTCCCCCATCTAGGAGCTCACAACACAGTCTTCTCCAGTCACACATCCCCACACAGCACCGGCGCGTCCTGTCTGAGACAAGCCCCGGCTTTCAGAAGCACCCTGTGGCCCCGCCAGGGCTCCCTCCGCTGCGCATCACTGTCACGGGGCAGGGGGCACCCGGTGACCCCGTCGGGGCTCTTCTCTGCGGTAAGTTATGTAGACAGAAGTACTTTTCATTGATGCGTAACCTTGTGGCTCACATTTCCACAATATGTGTGTCTTCTGTCAGTTAAGGACTTGTCATTCTTGTGGTGGGTGTGGGGGCGGAGAGTGTGTTCCCTCCCAGTCCAGGTGCTCTGCAGGGACGTGTGTGCACCACACTGTGGGGTGTTTCGGTCAGCGGGGGTTGGAGGCCGGCGGACTGAAGGAGCAGAGCAGGGCTAACTCTGTTTTGCGCTATAGTTGGCCGAGCCCGCCTGTGAGTTAGGTTGAGTTCGCCGATAGGAATGCGGAACCCCTGACCGCCAAAGAATGTAAACCCCGCCTTTCGCCCACCAAACTTGCCACCAATTCTGACCAGAGTGATGGGCTAGTTCAAACAGCTACTAAAGGGTAAATTGTAATTCAATGGGCCACCTGCATGTGACCTAACATGACTATGCAACGTTCTGTGTGAGTTACAATCTCATTGGCCACTGGCCCCTCTAAAGCTGCTGCGCTTTTTGAAACTTGCT
This sequence comes from Nasua narica, assembly GCA_028533885.1. Lineage (NCBI taxonomy): Eukaryota > Metazoa > Chordata > Mammalia > Carnivora > Procyonidae > Nasua > Nasua narica. The sequence goes on along the minus strand of CM052800.1, from coordinate 178,888,386 downwards.
CTCTTTCTCTACATCACGCCGCTGCGTTGGTGAGTGTGAGAGACTGAGCTCGAGCTAGCTCGAATAAAGGGCTCTTTTGCTTTTGCATCGGACTTGGCTCCCGGGTGGTCTTTGGGGATCTCAGAATCTGGGCATAACAGGATAAAGCAGGGAGCGAGAATGTATTCCTAACCTGGTGGCCTGAGAACTTGCTGGAAATGAGCATCTACCCAAATGTGAGGCCCAGGTTCTGAACGCAGACAGCATTGGGGGCGACCCTCTGACCTGTCCCAGGACCGCAGCTTACAGCTTGCAGACCCCTCCCTGCAGGTGAGCGTCAGACTTCTCTGCGGGGAGGGCTCAGAGCGTGCCGTCTGGAACCTGGCGCTGTGGGGAGGGTTCCGTGGGGCTGCCCCTCTGAGCAACGGGTTTTCAGGGGACTTTTGGAGAGTGGATTCTTAAATTATGTCTTAGCGGAGATACGTAGCTGACAGTGAGTGAAAGTCAGAAAAGAGGTGTCGACCAGGGAGGAGAAGGTTCAGTCACAAAGACTTTTAACTAAAGTCGTAGGAGTGGACATGTTTCTAAAGCGAAAAACAAAGTAATGAAATTTCAGGGCTGAATGTCTACATCAAAAAATGACATCAATAAAGATAGAAGTAGGCACCACTAAGAGACAAGTCCGTGGAAACACCAGGGCGTGAGTTTTCATCATTTAACGACCCTGCCTTGCCCATCGGGTACATAGCTAACTCTGCTGGGTGTCGGGGTGGGGAGGAAGATCGGTCGGATTCCCTGTTAAACGTCGTAGGTTGAGCAGAAGCATTTTTGTATGTATCTTTCAAAACCTCCCGAAATTAAAGCACGACCTCTGGAAAATACAGCCGGTAGAAATAAAAGCGACTCAGCACTGGCAGGTGAATTTTGGAAGCTGGGAAGTAGACGGGAGTCCTGGAATTATTAGCAGAGGGGACAGAGCAGGCCCACAAGCATCAGGAGCCCAGCGCAGAGGAGACCTGGGGCAGGACCCCTGGGGGTGGACGCAGGGCGGGGGGGCCAGCCCTCGGCCGACCTGCAGAAGGCTGTCCCTTCCAGGGCAGCGGCACACCGGGCTCTCTCTGAACCAGGGGTCCCGGCCGTGACCTCGCTGCAAGCCTTCTTGGCAAACCCGACGTCCGGCACCAGTAGCAGGACTCTGAGTCGTGCCCCCGTGGGGAGGGTTAAATTGTCAGCTGTGGGAGCTTTTCAAGGCCTCCCTGGGGAGATGTGAACGGTGTCACACCTCACAAGTACATTCCACCTACTGAGGGCGATTTTAAGGAAATGACTCAGCAGCTCGGGAGTCCCTGGGATTTGGGGTCCGGAGATTGATGAGTGAAACGCACCTGCAGCATCTAAAGCTACGGGTAATGCAGAGAGAGGAGCAGAGCAGGAAAAATAAGTAAAAATCAAAATTAGGAAAGAGTTGTCTTTCCACCAGTAGGGGAGCCGAGGACTGAAGCTGCCTGGCCTCCTCAAGTGGGGAGGGGCTCCCGCAGGCATGCCGGCCCAGGGGTGAGGGTGCAGGCGCCGTCCCAGCAGCCGGGCACGTCCCGGCAGCCAGGCACGTCCCAGCAGGCTGGGACTCAGCCCTTTGTGACAGTCCGCACTAAGGGCCTGCCCGCCCAGAGCACCCGGAGTCTGGAGAACCCACCCAGTACGGGGCACTGCCCTCCTCCCCCGCCCCCCTCCCAGCCTGGGCCGTCAGCTGCAGTTGCTGGGGAAAGTGAGCCCAGGAGAGGAGATGCTTCCCTGCACCTGTCGCACCGTGTGCCTTGGCAGGGACAGTGAGAAATCGTCAGTTTAAGTCACAATCAGATTCGTATTTTTTATGAAGAAGTAGATAATTTCCATCACTGACCTCAAACTATGCTTCTGACTTAAACTGACAGAAGAACTTGTTTTAACTTAAAAGGGAGCAGAAAAGCCCTAGGTCTGTGTTTTTTATCCAAGCCAGAGAAGCTCTTCCCACAGCAAATAAACTTAGTTTATTTCTGATGACATCCCACAAATTCAGCTTGCACAAGAACGGCCCCAAATAGCTCGGTGTCTCTGGTCACTCACGCGTGGAGAGTGTGTGTGAAGACTCCCAGCCCGGGACGGACAGAGGGAGAAGGACAGATGCTTCAGGAGAACAGGAGTTATAGAAGGGGAGCTTGCAGTTAACAGAAAGAGCCAGGAACCTAAGAAATCCGATGCAAATCCTTGAAGTCCGTAAAAGCCGTGCTGGGTGAAGTCGACACAGCTCCCAGAAAGTAGAGCAACAAGAAAGAAACTCTAAATGTGGGAAAAAGTATGAGAACATTGGAGGGCCTGTTTAGGAACTTCAACATCAGTGAGTTCAAGGAAGGAAGTGGGAGGACGAAGCTAGGAAATAATTCAAGAAAATTTCCCCAAACGGAACCGGTTTCTAGATGGGAAGTGCTGGCCCAGAGGTGAAGACGCAGCTGCCTCAGGCCTGGACTGCCGGCTCGAGGGGGGGTGACGGACGCGGACCATGGGGCCACCGCAGCTGCGGGGAAGGCACCTGCTGACTCCAGGAACGCAGGGGGACCTCCAGGAAAGGAATTTATGTCTCAGGTATAAAATCGTACAATCAATGCTGATCTAAAAATTATGCTACATTTACGTTGGGAGGATGGGGAGGTCTGTGTGTGGTCAGAAGAAGAGAGAAACAGTAAGAAATCCGTACAGCGTGGAAAGCCGACAGTAATAGCTAACAGAAAGTCAGGAGCCGAGCCGTGTTCATGACTTTGCAGGCAAGCCGTCAAACACAGCGGGAAGGTGACACCGGTGGTCTCCGGGGCAATGGCCCCAGCGGCCGTGCGGACCGGTGGGCTGGTCGTTTCCAACACCTTACAGACTGATGGGACTTCCTAAACCTCATAGGCTGTAACTAAAGATTAATACAAATGGTTACAGCATGATGAAGCCAGTTATGTGCAGAACTAATTCTCGGGAATGGGGGAAACTGAGGCACGAGCTGAGAGTTTCTGGGCTTGAGGGAGGAACAGGCCCCCATGCGGCTGGTGCCCGGGGCTGGGTTAGCTCAGATCTTTGTCCCTCGTGGAGTGAGCGGTGCTGTCAGCGGCCGGCTAGAACCATCCCGTAGGCTGATCGAGACCACAGCTCACTCCTGAGCCCAGGCGTCCCCAGGGCCAGGCTCACACCCCCGACCCCCTGCCGCCGCCCCGGGGAGCAGGGCTGGGGGCTGCACGGCGCCCAGCCAGCCTGGGGCGAAAGGCTTGGCCGACTTCGGCTCTGATGTTAAAGGTTTCAGACTCCTCACCTGCCGGCCAGTATTCCCCCGGGTCCAGGAGGGGGAAGAGGTCGCAGGTTCCAGAACGCTGCTCTCCCTTCATATGACCTGTTATTTTTGCTTCAACTGAAGCCATTTCTTATGCAAATAGAAATTGAAAATACTTGCCCACAACCTCTTGTGACATTTCCTTATGTGACGCAGAGAGAAACCACTTCTGTACGGTTCAAAGTCTACGTCACAGCAGGCTGTGTGCCCCCGGCCCCCAGGGCAGCTCCCTCCCGCCCGGATTCCCTCGGAAGCCCTGGGCTCTCCCAGCCCCTCTGGCCACAGGCCCTCCAGTGACGGCTGCGGAGGACGCAGACGGACTGAAGGTTTTCTCTGTGGGTTTTCACACAAGGGTCCTTTTGTCTTTCCAGCGAAGACCTCACTCTCTGTTCACTCCTGGCTTTGCTGGTGCCTTTGACTTTGTCAATATTCTGCGCAGGTTTTATCCTTCTGACCCACAGGGAGGTTCCTCCTACCCGCTCGTGTGGCCATCGCTTGGATATTGTTTTTCAGATTCCTGTCTGCTCAGAGTTTGTTTCTGTGCGCGGTGTGAGGGGTGGGCCACTTTTCCTTCTTATTTTCTCGTTTATCTTCTAAGTGGTCGCCCTGCTGCCTGCTCCCCTTCCCGAATTTCCCCGTTGGGCTCAGTTGGTGAGATGCCACCTTCTCTACAGACTAAATTCCCACGTGTGCCTGGGTCGTTTTCGTGACTTTCTATTCCAGTGCCTTTGTGGGCACGTGTCCCAGGCCGGAGCCGGGTTGTTCCCGCCACAGAGGCTCAGAGCCTGAGTTCAAGAGCCGGTAAGACAGGCCTCCTTACCCCCCTCGTTGGTGTTTCCTAGGTTTTGGGTTTTTCTCCCACGTGCACTTCTTTGGGTCCCAGGCTGTGTCCTGATGGGTCTCAACACGACCGCATGAGGCACCCGGGCTCATGGGCCTTCCAGCAGCTTCTTCCCTGTGAAATTAGAAGAGGCTCGTGTTTTCTAAAGGAGTCTGGGTGTTTCCTTAACCTTTAAAGATAGGGGTGCCTGGGGGGTTCAGTTGGAGAAGCGTCTGCCTTCGGCTCAGGTCATGATCCCGGGATCCTGGGATCGAGTCCCATGTTGGGCTCCCATTTCAGCAGGAAGCCTGCTTCTCCTTCTCCCTCTGCCTGCCTCCCCCCCCCCCCCCCCCGCTTGTGCTCTGTCTCTTTCTCAAATAAATAAATACAATCTCTAAAAAGAAAGAAAGAAAGAAAACTTACAAACGAGGGTAGGATAGGCCTTAGTAAGCCATCGGCCAGCCGGCCAGCTCTCTGTGGCTCGGTTCATGCTTCACATCTCCCGGGCCTTCAGAGTCCGGTGCAGGTGGAGGGTCCAGTCCCAGCTCCCGCCCGCCTCCTGCCTGCCTTCCAGAATGCTCACCATAGCGCTGCCGGTGATGTGTTCCTGGATCCTTGCTGCCCCGCGACCTGCACGAGCACTGGCGTCAGGAGACCCAGTCTGAGCTGGGGCAGGCTAGAGTCCCCCAGGAAGAGGGATACCCCTGCCAGGGCCGGTAAAGCAGGGCGCGAGCTCTGGAAGGAAAGCTCCATTCTTGGCACCCAAAGTGCACACGAGGGCCGTCCTCAACGGTGCAAACCCCAGTAAGAGCAGGGCAGAGGCGAGGCAAACCGCGATCAGAGCAGGGCAGAGGCGAGGCAAACCGCGGTCAGAGCAGGGCAGAGGCGAGGCAAACCGCGATCAGAGCAGGGCAGTGGCGAGGCAAACCGCGGTCAGAGCAGGGCAGAGGCGAGGCAAACCGCGGTCAGAGCACGGCAGAGGCGAGGCAAACCGCGGTCAGAGCAGGGCAGAGGCGAGGCAAACCGCGGTCAGAGCAGGGCAGAGGCGAGGCAAACCGCGGTCAGAGCAGGGCAGAGGCGAGGCAAACCCCGATCTTTGATGGGCACCACTGGACCATGTCAGCCCCTTGTGAAACTTGCCTCAGGTTATGACACATCAGGAATGCAAGCCCTACACCGACATCAGGATTGGGGGCCCCGGAGGAGTGTGTGAACGAGGAGTTGCTGTGTATCACCCCGTGGGGACCTGGGTGGACACATGCAGGGGACGATTGCCATACCCGACGATGCGGGCCAGCCTCCAAGTTGTTGTGCTGATGAAAGAGTTCTAGAAAATGCCGTGCACGACATCGTGCCAGAAAGCACATGGCTGGATGTCTGCGGGATGGAAGTGAGGGGTTCGCGAGGATTCCAGGAGCCCCGAGGAGCCCGGGCGGCGGGTGTGTTTGTTACCTTGATTGTGGCAGTAACTACAAGTGGATGCGTGTGCCGGGACTCAGCTCCCTGAGGAGCACACACACACGCGAGTGCATCGTGGGTCAGTCGCAGCGACAGAGGCGGTCGGCAGGAAGGGACGAGAGGGCGGGGCAGCGGAAGCGATCATCTGAAGTCCCCGACAGGGAGGACAGCAGGGAGACTGCAGGGCCATCCCGCTGCCCCGGTGTTTCTGGAGGGCTCGTCGGTTTATCTTTGGGGAGGAGGAGGCAGAGCCTCAGCTGTGGTCACACCAACTACCGGCAGGTCGTGCCATCCCCGGGCCGAGGCTCAGAGCCCAGGGCCCCCGGGCTGCAGGGTGCCAGTCCCCGACGCGGCCTGCGGAGTACGGGGTCGTGCTGGGTGCTGGTAAACAGACATTCCCGCTCAGACTCCCGGTAGTTTGCGAGAAGTTTCCTTCATCTCTGCGCGGGTCTACCGGGTCGTTAGGAGGTCCGTCTGTCTGGTCTGGCTTTGTTTTAAACAATTTTAAAAAATGACTAATTGAAATTTTATTTTATTTTTTGGCATTTTGATAATCATAACTTGAGAGGTAGTTTTACCTTTTGAAATTGGGAACATTGATCTCTATCCAAGTCCTAGTAATGGTGACAAAAAATTCTTAATGGAGTGTCGTCCCCAGCATGGCTGGGCTTCCCGGAAGGGTTCCTCGCGGTCGCTCGTGAAACAGGTGGGATCTCAGTTTCTTTAGACGTTAGAGGATCAGAGCCTGACGTCTTGAAGCTGTGGCCGCTGCGTGCATTACACGAAGAAACTCAGCGGTCCCGTAGGCTCCCCGGCCACGGTGCCCGGCGGGCCCCTCCCCGCAGACGCCGGGAGACCCACGGCCGCTCCCATCCGTGCCGTCACTCGCGCGGGAAGCGCTGTCAAGCCAGGCGAAGACAGGACGGGCCCTGTCCACGTCAGAGCTGTCTCGGGAGGACAAGTCGAGTAACGAGGAAACAGCTTCATTACAAGGTCATGTGTCGGCTTTTCATGGCGCTGCCTTCAACCAGAGCAACCCAACAAGACACTGGTTATCGTTCAGAATGTAAGAAAGTGATCCCGTTTCCTGCTCCGTGTTGCAGTTCGGAAATCTGAGCAGTGTGATAAGAGGTGACGCGTCGAATATGAAAAACGATGAGTTTCAAGTTGTGGCGTTCCCGGAAGCGACCGTGTGGGGAGCCTGTCGGGCTTGTTGGGAAGCCTGCTGCCCCGAAGTGCAGTCCAGTTCCCCAGACTCGTAAACACAGTGTCTGTGAAATGTAATTGGCGAGGGAGTCCTGACCCTATGGAGGGAGCCTTACAGGTCCTCGCAGAGACTATGGTAGAGGAAGGCTTGTCCGAGCAAGCCTGACAGTAAAGCGCGTGCTCAAAGAGAGCTCCCCCTCCAAACCCGGGGGCTGGGCAGCTTGGGGCAGACCTTTTCAGAGGAGACTGCGTTTAAAACACACTTCACAGGTGTCAGGTTGAGTCTCATAAAATCGCCTGTGTCTGAGCACTGGGGTCCACGAGAGGACTTCCAGAGACAGTGGTATGGACTCCAGCCCCGTGTCAGGGACACGGAGAGAGGGGTAGGTGGGGAAGCAGGTGTGTCTAATGACGACTGCTCTAAAACAGCCCTGGGCGTGCGGAGGGCAGGCCCAGGATGCAGGGGGCACATTCCTGACAAGGGGCTGGGATCAGGGTCTGCTGTCGCATTTCATGCAAAGTAGAGACACTGAAGGCTCCCCAGGGAGGGCATGGGGTCCCCCAGGGAGGACGTGGGGTCCCCAGTGAGGATAGGGTCCCCAGGGAGGATGTGGGGTCCCCAGGGAGGACACAGGGTCCCCAGGGAGGATGTGGGGTCCCCAGTGAGGATAGGGTCCCCAGGGAAGATGTGGGGTCCCCAGGGAGGATGTGGGGTCCCCAGGGAGGGTGTGGTAAGTCCAGAGCTGGGTCTTATGGAAACCGACCTGACAGCCCAGTGAATTGGAGCGAGGATAGGCATCTGGAAAGAGATCACTCAGAATTTGCTGCCGTAGCCTGGGCTTAGAGCAAAATAGGTTCATTGGCAATGTGAACGGGAAGCAGATGGCTGGAGACGTGGGGACGGGGTCTGCGGCGCTTGGCACTTGGTTAGATCTGTGATCCAGTGACTCAGAAGAAACATAACTCCGATGGCTGGAGTCTAGGTGGTTAATGGAAACGGGGAATAAAGGAGGAGGAGCATTTGCTAGAAAGATGATGGTCTGGGGTTTAGGTAGCAGATAAGTAGGTCAAGAGAGAGCTGAGCTGGGCGCCTAGGTGGCTCAGTTGGTTAAGCAACTGCCTTCCGCTCAGGTCATGATCCCAGAGTCCTGGGATCGAGTCCCACATCGGGCTCCCAGCTCCACGGAGAGTCTGCTTCTCCCTCTGACGTTCTCCCCTCTCATTCTCTCTCTCACTGTCTCTATCTCAAATAAATAAAGAAAAAATTAAAAAAAAAGAGAGAGCTGAGCTAAGTGCAGAATTTGGGGAGTGCTGCTCTGACGATAAGGTATTTATTGAGCACCAGAATGTGCCCATCCCTGGGCAGATCGAGCAGTGGCTCCAATGTCACCACTGAGGCACAGGAGATAAATGGGATCCCGAGGGTCATGGGACAGAACGCCATCCCAAAGAGAGGAGATAGGATGAGGGCCCAGGAGGAAGTCCAGTGACAGATCCTGGAGGACGACTGATGTGTACGTGACAGCAGAGGGGAGTGGGGGCCTCACCAGGTCAAAGCTGCGGTGAGATGAGGGGGAGCTATGGATCCCTGAGGGGGCAAGTGTGGGCGGGAGACCTTGTCCACCCTGCAGGGAGATCAAGGAGAATCCATCAATGTTGTCGGTTCTGCTGTGACTTGTCCTATGACCTTGGAGAGTCCTTATCTCTTCTGAACCTCATTGTTTCCTTCATGAGTAAAATTATACAAGTGCGCAAGATGAGGTCTCAGCGCTCTTTGCCTAAAATCACTAGATTTCTCTGACCACTGAACACAAGCGAGATCAAGTTAAGTATGTATAATACTGATTTTCCCCCAGTTAAACTCGAGGGGCCGGTGCACCTGTATCTGTGGTTAGAGCACTGAACACGAGATCCATCCTCTTAACAAATGTTTCAGTGCACAGCATTGTGAACCACACTGCCCACCCCTTCAGCTGGTTCATCTCCTGTAACAGAAACTCGGGGCTGAGCAGCGCGTCCCTCTGGCCCTCCCCGAGGCCTGCACACCGATCTACTCTTTTTCTCAGGAGATGGATGGCTCTCGGTACTCCTGTAGATGGAATCACGCCGTACTTGTGCTTCTGCGACTGACTTACTTCGTTTCCCGTGTCTTCCTCCAGATTCGTCCCTTTTGTCACATGTGGGAGGATTTCGTCTTCTTAAGCCTGAATCACATTCCGTTGTAGCCAGAGACTACATTTTCTCATCCATTCATCTGCTGACGGACATTTAGGTTCCATATTTTGGCTACTGTGAATAAAGCTGCCATGATTATGGGAGTGCAAATATCTCTTGGAGATCTGATTTTAATTTTTTAATTTTTCTGGGATAACTGGATCATGGGGTCGTTCTGTTTTTAGTTTCTTGAGGAAGCTGCATACTGGTTTTCACAGTGGCTGCCCCAACAGTGTAAAAGGGTTCCGTGCTCTCTCCGCGGCCTTGCCCACACTTACTAATTTTTGGTTTTTGGCTAACAGCTATCCTAACAGGTATGAGGTCGTATCTTACTGTGCTTTGGATTTGCATTTCCCTGATGAGGAGTGAGGTTGAGCATCTTTTCGTGTGTTTGTTGGCCATTTGTATGTCCTCCGTGGAGAAATGTCTGTTCAAGTCCTTCGCCCATTTTTGAATCGGTTTATTTCCTTTTCTGCTGTGGAGTTGTAGCAGCTCCTTCCATAGTCTGGACATTGGCCTCTTAGGTTTATGGATGGCAAACATTTTCTCCTATTCCACAGACTGCCTTTTCACTCTGTCAATTGCTTACTTTTCTCTGCAGAAACTTTAGCTTGAAGTAGTGCCATTGTTTGTTTTCGGTTTTGGTCCTCGAGCTTCTGATGTTAGAGCCAAGAAATTATTGCCCAGACCAATATCACCAAGATTTCCCCCTGTGTTTTCTGCTAGGAGTGTTACAGTTTCAGCTCTCATGTTTAAGTCTTTAATCTCTTTGAGTTTATTTTTGTGTTCGATGTGAGGTGAGGATGAAGTTTCATTCTTTTGCACGTGGATATTTTCCCAGCCCTGCTTACTGATGACGCTCTCCTGTCACCACTGGATATTTTTGGCACACTTGTTGGGGGTCAGTTGGCCATATATGCATGGGTTTACTCCCTAACTCCTTATGCTAGGCCATTGGTCCAAGTGTCTGTTGGACATACTGTTTTGAAGACTCTAGATTTGCAATATGTTTTGAAATCAGCAACTGTGATGTTCTTTTTCAAGATTTCTTTGGTTTTGTAGAGTCTTCTTTGGTTCCACATGAGTTTTAGGGACTTTTTTTTACCATTTCTATAAAAAAATACCATTGGTATTTTGACAGGGATTGCGTTGACTCTGTAGATCACTTTAGGTAGGATGGACATTTTTTTTTAAGATTTTATTTATTTATTTGAGAGACAGAGAAAGTGAGAGAGAGTATGAGAGAAGGTTAGAGGAAGAAGCAGACTTCCCGTGGAGCTGGGAGCCCGATGTGGGACTCGATACCGGAACTCAAGGATCATGACCTGAGCCGAAGGCAGCTGCTCAACCAACTGAGCCACCAGGCACCCAGAATGGACATTTTTAACAATGTTAAGTCTTCCAAGCCACGAACATGCAATGTTTTTTAATTTATGTCTTCTTTATTTTTTTTTTTTACCAATATTTTCGTAGTAGACAGTATCCAAGTCTTTTTTCTCCTTGGTTAAATTTATTCCCAAGTATTTTATTCTTTTTGATGCTATTATAAATGGGATTGTTTTCTTAAATTCTTTTGCAGATAGTTTGTTATTACTGTATAGAAATGCAACCGATTTTTAGAATGTTGGCTTTATATCTGCAACTTTACTGAATGTATTAGATTCAAGTATTTTTTGTGGTGTCTTTAGGGTTTTATACATATAAGATCATTTATCTGCAGATAAATGGGGGGCTCATTATCACTGCCATTTTAAAATGTCAAGACAGTTTATTTAACTAACATAGTTGTTTATGAAATAGGATATGGTTTTTTAAAAAAGATTTGTTACTTATTCATTTGAGAGAGAGAGAGCACAAGCAGGGGGAGAGGCAGAGGGAGAGAGAGAGGTGGAGAGGCAGACTCCCCACTGAGCTGGGAGCCTGGTGTGGGACTCGAACCCAGGACCTGGGGATCATGATCTGAGCCAAAGGCAGACGCCCAACCATCTGAGCCACCCAGGTGCCCTGAAATAGGATATGTTTTTGAAATGCCTGGAAGCTCAGCTCCTTAGCAATTAAAAAGTGGGTCCAAGGGAAAAGGCTTGACGCATGTATTACCAAGTCATCATCTAGTTAAACTGAAAAAGCTGTCTGCTCAAAACTGAAAAGACTGGGGCGCCTGGGGGGCTCCGTGGGTTAAAGCCCCTGCCTTCGGCTCAGGTCATGATCTCAGGGTCCTGGGATCGAGCCCTGCATCAGGCTCTCTGCTCAGCAGGGAGCCTGCTTCCCTCTCTCTCTCTGCCTGCCTCACTGCCCACTTGTCACATTCCAGCCGAGTCCGACGTAGAGCACAGGGTCTCAAGCGCGCGGGAAGCAGACTCGGGTTGACTGCATCGCAAAACAGGTCGACGCACTGAAGAATGAAATCATGCCAAATGTCTTTTCCAGCCAAAACGGAATGACACTAGAAATCAATAGAGAAATTCACAATAGATGGGCATTTGAAGACAGACCCGTGAACACCCACGGGGCGAAAGATTACATAAACAGGGAAATTAGAAAGTATCTCAAGACGAATGAAACACAATGTACCAGAAATCATGGGATGCAGCAAAAGCAGTGTTAAGAGGAAAGTTTATGGCAACAAATGTACACATAAAAAAGAAGAAACATCTCAAATCAATAACCTAACTTTCCATCTCTAAAAATTAGGGAAAGAAGAACTAACTAAGCACAAGTAGCAGAGAGAAAAGGATAATAAAGATCAGAGCTGAAATAAACAAAATAGCACCTATAAGAATATCAAAACTAAGAATTGGGGGGTTTTTTAAGGATAAAATTGAAAAATGTTTAACGAATGAAGTAAAATCAGAAATGAAAGGAGAGGGGCGCCTGGGGGGCTCCGTCGTTAAGCCTCTGCCTTCGGCTCAGGTCATGATCCCAGGGTCCTGGGATTGAGGCCCCCATCGAGGCCCTCCTCTTCTGCAGGAAGCCTGCTTCTCCCTCTCCCACTCCCCCTGCTTGTGTTCCCTCTCTCTCGCTATGTCTCTCTCTGTCAAATAATAAATAAAATCTTTTTTTAATTTTTTTTAAAGATTTTATTTATTTATTTGTCAGAGAGAGAGAGAGGGAGAAAGAGCACAAGCAGGCAGAGAGGCAGGCAGAGGCAGAGGGAGAAGCAGGCTCCCCGCTGAGCAGGGAGCCCGATGCGGGACTCGATCCCAGGACCCTGGGATCACGACCCGAGCCAAAGGCAGCAGCTTAACCAACTGAGCCACCCAGGCGTCCCAATAAATAAAATCTTAAAAAAAGAAAAGAAATGGAAGGAGAGACATCACGACTGACACCACAGATAAAAAGAGTCATCTCCTCCCACAGGCCTCTTCTCTGTCCTCGTCCTGAGCATCCCCTTCAGGGGTGGATCCCAGCCGAGGGGCTCCCACCACTCATGCCTGTCCCTCCAGGCGTGATGGGAGTGCTGCTCTGTGGGGTCCTCTGGGCTCCCAGCTGCCGCCATTTCTGCCGGCCTGGCTGTTCCCACAGCCACGGGGGTTCAGACGTCAGCCTGAGAGCCAGGCTCCCAGCTCCTCCATCCCCGTGACACACCACACCCCCTGCCTTCAGCTGGGCTCAGGGACTCAGGATAAACACTCAGGGACTAGGAAATAAATAAACAGAAAGAAAGAAAGGAAAAGGATAAGAGACTATTAGGAACAATTATAAATCAACAACTGGATAACCTGGAAGAAATGTACAAATTCTAAGAAACATAAAGCCTCCCAAGACTGAAGCACAAAGAAAGAGAAAATACGAGCAGACCAAGGAAGAATATGGATATTTACAAGCCATAAAAGACACCTAACTCTAGGGAACATACTGAGGGTCGCTAGAGGGCACGGGCGTTGGGGGGCTGGGGTGACTGGGGGTGGCCATTAAGGAGGGCACGTGATGTGATGAGCGCTGGGTGTTACAGGCAAACAATGAATCACTGACCTCTACCTGTGAAACTAATGAAAAAACCAACAGGTTATTTGGTCACAATAAAGAAATGTGTCAGATGGGTATTAAATCATTTCTGTTATTAGGAAAGCACTTAAATCATACTTTTTTATTCATAGTACTGTTTTATCCATATGTTTTTGTATATATATGCACAAAGAAAAACAAACTTCCTTTAATTTATACTCTATCATAGTCATCACTTGACACATTTCAACAAGGAAGGACAATGGGGTAGCACTCTCAGGGAAGCATGAAATGCGGGCTGTTTTCCAAGGATGCCTACTTCATATTAGTAAGTATTCCTCTTCTGGTAATATATATCTATTAATAAACATATTAGTAAATATTTTCCTTCTGGAAAACTTCAACCTAAGAAAAAGCAAGACAAACAACCAGAATGTAAGACTCTGCATTTCACTTTTTTTTTAAAGATTTTATTTATTTATTTGACAGAGAGAGATCACAAGTAGGCAGAGAAGCAGACAGAGGGAGAGGGGGAAGCCGGCTCCCTGCTGAGCAGAGAGCCCGATGCGGGACTTGATCCCAGGACCCTGAGATCAGGACCTGAGCCGAAGGCAGACACTTCACCGTCCAAGCCACCAAAGCACCCCCTACTTTTTTTTTTTTGAAGATTGTTTTTACTTGAGGGAGAGAGATTTTTTTTAAAAAAGATTTTATTTATTTATTGGAGAAAGAGAGCGAGCATTTTCCTGTTTTTTAAAACTTGTAAGCTGATAAACTTTTTTTTTGGTTAGTTTATTAACATTGAAACTACTTTTTTATTGAGGTATAATTGACATAAAACATTATAATAGTTTCAGGTGTGCAATGTAATGATTTGATATTTTTGTCCATTGCAAAGTGATCTCCACAATAAGTCTGGGTGACATCTGTCCCTGTACATAGTTACACTTTTTTTCTTATGATGAGAATTTTAAGATCTATGCTCTTAGCAATTTTTGAACGTACAATACAGAATTATTATCCCAATGCTGTGCGCTGCACCCCCGTGACTTTGTTTTATACCTGGAAGCTCATACCCTTCACCCATTTCACCCAGCATAACGCCCTCCCCTCCCCATGTCTGGCAACCACCAATCCGTTCTCTGTATCTGGGAGTTCAGGGTCTTTTCTTTTTTTAGATTCCACATGTAACTGTAGTCATATTTGTCTTCCTCTGACTTATTTCACTTAGCATAACGTCCTCAAGGTGCATCCGTGTTGTTGCTAATAGCAAAATTCCCTTCTTTTTACGGCTAAGTAACTTTCCTGTGTGTGCGTGAAGTATTCTCTTTGCCCGTTCATCCACGGATGGACACTTCGGTTGTTTTCGTGTCGTGGCCGTTGTTAATATTGGGAACATGGGGAACATCTCCTTTTGAGTTGCTGTTTTCATTTTCTTCAGATAGATACCCATGAGTTGAAATTGCTGGTCCTATGGTAGTTCTGTTTTCATTTTTTGAAGAACCTTCATACTGTTTCCCTCAGTGGCTGCCCCAGTTTGAAATCCCATGAGCCGTGCACAGAAGTTCCCTTTCCTGCACGTCCTCACCCCCACTTACTTCTTGTCTTTCTGACACTCCTTGTTCTCCAGATTTGAAGCCGTGTCTGGTCGTAGCTTCGATCTGTGACGTGTGATGAGTGCGGCCGAGCACCTTTTATGCACCTGTTGCCCAAGTGTGTGTCTTCTTTGGAAAATGTCTACTTACATCCTCTGTCCTTTAGCCAACGTTATGACAGTAACGCTGCCCTACGACGTCCTGTCGGCTTCCACTGCACAGCTCTGTGCGATACGCCGTGCTCGCGGCCGCTTCCCGTCTCTCGCCACACAGCCTGGTGACCGACAGCCTGTGTCCTGCGCTCGGCTTCTTCGTAAACCGGGTTGTTTGGTTTCGTTGCTAGCGAGTTGCCTGAGCTCCTTATGCATTTTGGACGTTAGCTCCATATCACATGCATGATTTAAAACTATTTTCTCCCATTCAGTAGGTTGCCTTCTTATTTTGTGATGGTTTTCTTTGCTGTGCAGAAGCTTTTTATTCTGATGTGTCCCACTTGTTTATTTTTGCTTGGTTGTCTTAGCTTTTGCTGTCAAGTCCAGAAATCATCACCAAGACCACTGTCGGGTGGCTTAGTGCTTATGTTTTCTTCGAGGAGTTTTCTGGTTTTAGGTCTTATGTTCAGGACCTTAATTCATCTTCAGAGACTGTCCTTTTCCCATTGCATATTCTAGGCTCCTTTGTTGTACGTTAATTGACCTTATATGTGTGGGTTTGTTTCTGGGTTCTCTGCCCTGTTCCATTGACCCATTGGCTTTGTTTTTGCCAATACCCTATGTTTGATAGCTCTGGCTTTGTGACACAGTTTGAAATCGGGGCCCACGATGCTGCCCGCTTCCTCCGAAGATTGCTTTGGTTGGGGGCGCCTGGGGGGCTCTGTGGGTTAAAGCCTCTGCCTTCGGCTCAGGTCATGATCTCAGGGTCCTGGGATCGAGCCCCACATCGGGCTCTCTGCTCAGCAGGGAGCCTGCTCCCCCGTCTCTCTCTGCCTGCCTCTCTGCCTACTTGTGATCTCTTTCTCTCTCTGTCAAAGAAGAAAGAGAAAGAAAGAAAGAAAGAGAGAGAGAGAGAGAGAGAAAGAAAGAAAGAAAGAAAAAAAAGAAAGAAAAGATTACTTTGATTGTTTAGGGTCGCTTGTGGTTCCATAGAAATGTTAGGGTTGTTTGTCCTATTTCTGTGAGAAGAGCCGTGGGATTCTGACAGGGATGCTCTGCACCTGTACATTGGGCGGCACGGGCGCGTCAACAGTGTGAACTCTTCCAATCCTCGTGCATCGTATATCTTTCCATTTATTTGTCTCTTCTTTGCTTTCTTTCACAGATGTCTTATAGTTTTCGGTGTACAAGTGTTTACCTTCTTGGTTCAGTTTATTCCCATGTATTTTATTTTTTTTGATGCCATTTAAAATGGTATTGTTTCTTTATTAAACTTTCTGATGGTTCATTTTTACTGTGTCAAAACACAACAGATTTTTGCATATTGACTTTGTTCCCTGCAACTCTGCTGAACTTTTTAGTTCCAATGGCTTTTTGATGGAGTCTTTGGATTTTCTGTCTGTAATACCATGTAATCTGCAAATACTGACAGTTTTGCTTCTTCCTTTCTGATTTAGACATCTTTGATTTCTTTTTTCTTGCCTAATTGCTCTGGCTAGGACTTCCAAGTTGTATTGAATAAAAATGGTGAGAGAGGGCATCCTTGTCTCATTCCTAATCTTTAAAGAAAACCTTTCAGCTTTTCACTTTTCAGTGTGTTGCCAGCCTTGGGGTTGTCATGTGTGGCCTTTTTTATATTGAGGTGTGCTCCGTCTCCTCTTACTTTGTTGCAAGTTTGTAGCATAAAGAGATGTTGAATTTTGTCAAATGCTTTCTCTGGATCTGTTGAGATGATCATAGATTTTTATACTTCATTTTGTTAAAGTGGTATATGTCATATTGACTGATTTGTGGGTGTTGAGCCATCTTTCCATTCCTAGAATAAAACCCACTCAATCATGGTATATGATCTTTTTAAAAAAATATTTTATTTATTTATTTGAGAGCGAGAGTGAGAGAGAGTGCACGAGCAGGGGGCGAGGGAGAAGCAGGCTCCCCGCTGAGCAGGGGGCCTGATGAAGGACTCGATCCCGGGACCCTGAGATCATGACCTGAGCCGCAGGCAGACGCTTCACCGACTGAGCCACCCAGGCAGCCCGGTGGGTGATCCTTTTAACATGTTGTTTAATTCAGTTTGCTCATATTTTGTTGAGGATTTTTGCATCTATGTTTATCAGGGATACTGGCCTGTAATTTTCTTGCAGCGTTCTTACCTGGCTTTGCCCTCAAGGTAACACTGGACTTCTAAAATAAGTTTGGAGGCGTTTCTTCTTCTTCCACCAGGACTATTGACTTAGGCAGCCTTGTTTTGTAAATGTTCTCCAAAAGAAATGTTTCAAAATTCAAACTTGTAAATATAAAGAGACTTTCTTTATGTAGCCAAAGCATGCAGTTGCCTTTGTGTTTATAGCCAGACATCTTTTAAAATTAAAATAATTATTTTATTATATTTATAAAATTTAAAAAATCTTTTTGAGAATCACCCTTAGAAAGTAGAAAAAAATAATAATGACAAAATCATTCTCTACCAGATGAGAACTCCTTTTAACTCCTGGATTTATCAATCATGTTGAGAATCCAGTGCATTTTGAAAGAAACACAGATCTGGAACCCGGAACCCCAGAACAGATTTCTGGGCATGGTCTTTGGGGCATGTGACAATGCAACTCACCAATTTCTCATTAAACACCAACATTTTAAATGCGAAAACTAATAACCACAACTCAACATCTAAAATGATGCCCCCGTATAAAATCCTGTCTGAAAAAGTCAGCTTTGTATCTGTCAGTGACGTTCAGAGGAATTAAAGCGAGGGCCCCATCCCAGGACTACTGCTGACTAGTCACGTAAACCAGTTACTTGGAACCTGATCTTAAAAGGGGAATAGGAATGAGATGCTACCCAAAGTCTCTAGTACAACCAGGGGAGCTCTTCGTTTCCTTCTGGTCCTAGAATGTAAGATTCCAACTTCGTGTTCCTCTTCGATGTCTTTGAGCTGGTAGGTAGCTTTCACTGTTGCAGATTTAGAAGATAAAGTCAGTTCTTGCCGAAAAGGTTAATTTAGAGAAGAGTTTATAAATAAGGATTTTTGTGAAATACTGCTTTGTGGGCTCTTAATAAGTATTTTATTTTATTTTTAAAAGATTTTATTTATTTATTTATTTGACAGAGAGAGATCACAAGCAGGCAGAGAGGCAGGCAGAGAGAGAGGGGGAAGCAGGCTTCGCGCTGAGCAGAGAGCCCGATGCGGGGCTCGATCCCAGGACCCTGAGATCATGACCTGAGCTGAAGGCAGAGGCTTTAACCCACTGAGCCACCCAAGCGCCCCTCTTAATAAGTATTAAGGCAAAATCTTGTACAGGCCATTGAGTCTGGATAAGCTAGTGTTAAATTTCTGGAAACATCAGCTCTGCTTGTGTGCACTGTGCCCCCCGTGAGCAGAACCACGGGCATCCCCTGCCGTCCCTGACTAAGACGGTGTTTCCCCCAAAGCGTTTCGTGGGGCTGGTGTTCAGCAGAAATGCTACAGCAGTAAACATTTTCTCAGCGGAGCTTCCTAAGAACAGAATCATTATTCCAAATTTATTAGAGATGTCCTCGTTAATTTAATAGAGTCCTATACCCTAATCTTTAATGAAATAATTCCACTTATTGTTATTACTAGAGGAATGGGAGGCAAGGTCAAGAGGTAGTTCCAGGAGAAAACACTGGGTAGCATTCGGGAAATACGAATTACAGTCTAGCTATGTTAGGTTCTGGCCGTGAGAAACTTAAAATATTTTAATACATCAAAACAACATTGTAATAATTTATTAATTTAATGACTCAGTAGTAATTTAAATATAATTTGGGCAAAAGAGCCGTGAGTATTGCATTCCCAGCATCTCCACGGTTCTTGAGCTAGGACATGTCCCATTCGATCTGTATGACGGTTTCAATTTCGATGTGTGCTCTGTGACAACTGTCCCTCGCTTCAGCTCGTTCCCGACCCTGTGTTGGACAGACCCTTTGGCACAGTTGGAAAATGAAGCATTCATTCCGAACTCTGCCAGTAATCGTGGTGGCAGCTTTATGCCATGAAACCTTCAGTGCTGCTCTGAAGGATTCAGCTGTGTCCAAAGGTCTTTATGTTCTACTGTCTGTGAAATTGTGCATTTCATAATCCGTTCATGCTGGGAGTGCTGAAGGAGGGAATTTCAGCCCGAACGGGAAGTGTGTGAGAATTTAAGACGTTTCTGGGTTTGTCCAAAGTCTTCTTGCATAAGGAACCAAAGCGGGCTGGAGAGATGAAGTCATCTTTGGGCAGGGGAGCTGGGAGGGCCTGCCTTCTCCCTGTTCATTCCCAGCCCAGAGCAGGAGGACCGGGAGGTTGGGGTGCCTGGAGGCTGCAACGCTCAGGCATCCATTCACCCAGGGTAGGACAGCACCACGCAAGGGACCAGGGATGCCCACCTCAAGGACAGGAGCTGAGACGACCACCTTGGCAGCTTCTGTGTGTGGAGAGATGATGTCCCAGGAGGAGGCGAGCGGTGCCGCAAACCCCCTTGCGTGACGGCGTCCTTGGGATAGACATCATTGGGAGAGGCCAGGAAGGAGGAAAGGACACAGTAGCTGCAGCTCGGAGCCTGAGGTGTCCCTTCGCTGTCCCCTTGCTGTCACAGGGTGGCGGAGGCTTAGGGAGCACCCCCCTTGCAGCTGACAGCTCTAGGGACACAGACAGGCCTCCTCACCAGCTACGTGTTCCCTCTTGGGAGACCCTCTATCCCCTTCATCCCCAACCCTGCAACCTGGAGGGTCTCGTGGGAAGCTGCGCTAAGCAGTGCCCTTCCCTGTGGAAGATGGTTCAGGGGCTGTGTCCGCTGAGCGGGAGCGGTCGTTTCATGATCCGCAGGAAGCAGAAGAGCAATGGGCTGGTGGGGCAGTGGGAGGGACTGCCGAGACCTGGGAGCAAGGGGCACCCTCAGGAAGATGGTCCACGTTGTTTTGGACATGACGCGCCTCTGAAGGAGTTTCGTTAACAGACATCTAAGCACATACGGGACTCGCTCTACCTAAAGCATCGCTTCAGATCCCTGGGGAGGAGTGACTTGTTCAATAGCTGGTGGACGTGAGTTACCCGTTCGGAAATAAAGTAAGCTGGGTTCCATTTCACTCTTTATAGCAGAATTAATTCCAGGTCGATAAACGATTTAAACAAACAAATGAAATAGTAAAAATACATTAAGAAAACATGTCGGAATTGATTTTGTAATTGTGGAGTAGAAAAATTATTTATAAACAATCCAAACGATGAAAACTATAAAGAATAATATGACAAATTTGGCCACATAAAAATTTTAAACTTCTGCATTGTTTTTTTAAGATACCATAAACAAAGCTAGAATATAATGCAAACCTGACAAAAATGTTTGCAAGACATATGACAGAAAAATGCCCAATTACTTTAATATGCAAAGGGCTTTTTATAAATCAACAAAGGAAAAACAAATCAAGATGGTCAATTCACTAAAAAAATTTAAATGATCAGTGAGCACATGAAAAGAGAAAATTTAAATGGTAGTACAAATTGAATGAAATAAAAAATTAGATTTTTAATAAAACATACAACTGAAGTCATAGAAAAATAACCCCTTTCAATATTCATGAATCAGGGGCACCTGGGTGGCTCAGTGGGTTAAAGCCTCTGCCTTCG
>CM052800.1:178822987-178867539 GCA_028533885.1 Nasua narica | reverse complement strand
GTCGCCACGACTGCCCTCGGGCGTCTCGGGCGGCTGGGGACAGTCGGCGAGGCGCTGGGGCAGCTGCACGCCCCTGGGCTTCCTGGTCGGAGCGCGTGGTGGGAGCGCGTGGTGGGGCCGCGGGGGCTCCCCCGGGAGCAGGCCGCACGCTGCAGGGCGTCGGGACACCCCGCGTCCCTGCCCGGCGGGAGCTCGCCCGTGAAGACGCGCTTGCCACAGCAGCCCCCACCCCCGAGACCGGGGGTCGTGCGGGGATGTTTGCCCCGAGAGAGAGCCCGTGGGGGGCTTACCTCAGAGCAGTCGGAGGTGGTGAGGGGCCACGACATGGGCGGAGAGGGAGGACGTGGGCACCGTGGTAAATAAAGCACGCCTCACCCAGTCTTCACCGTGTGTGGTGTCGGCGGCATCGAGTGTGTGCGCACTGCTGTGCGGCTCTCCACGCCCTCCCCACTGGCGCTCCGTCCCCGTGCACGACCCCGTGCCTCTTCCCAGCCCCAGCTCCCTCCGCCCTGCTCTCCGACTCCACTGGGTCCCTCACGCTCAGAAGCACACGACTTTGTCTTTCTGCGACTGCTTGTTTCGCTCATATGCTGTCCTCCCAGGTTCCCCATGTTCCCTTCCGTCTGGAGCTGAAGGTGCCCCATGGTGTGCAGGGACCACCTTGCGCTGTGCCAGCCCAGCCGTGTGCACAGACGCGAGTGGCTCTCATGGGCCAGCTGCGGGGAGCGCCATGTCCAGACGCCCGTGGCGACTCCACTTTCACCTCTAGGTCCTGACCCAGGCCTGGGGTCACTGGGTCAGCTGGTGGTTCTGTGCTTAGTTTCTGTAGGAGTGGCTGCAAATACGCGTTTTCTGAAGAGTCTGCCCTTCTTCGTTCCCGCCAGCACAAGGGCTCCTGTGTCCTCGCCAACACTTGTTATTTCCCGGGCTCTCCCTGGCGGCCGTCCTGCGAGGTGGGGGCTGGCCGCTCACCGTGCCCTCGCGCCTGGGGACGGTGAGCATCGTCTCGTGTGCTTGTGGACGGCCAGTGTGTCTTCCTGGAGAGACGTCTGCTGCTTCTGCTCATTTCTGCTCCAGCTGTTTGGTTTTGTTGTTGAAGGTCCCGCTGACTTTGGTGATGTTGACCTTGCTCGTGCAATCAGAGGTGATCCATAAGAGCATTTCCTACGAAGTGGGGTTGCTCACTGGCTCATGTGCACATGAAATGGAGCGATAGTTTTCCTTCCTTCCTCCCTCCCTCCCTTCCTCCTTTCTTTCTCTTTCTTTTCTTCCTTTCTTTTGTTCTTTCTTTACATATAATGTATTATTCGCCCAGGGGTACAGGTCTGTCAACCATGAGTCTTGACGCAATTCACAGCACTCACCATAGCACAGGCCCTCCCCAGTGCCCGTCCCCCAGCCCCCCATCCTTCCCCCACACCCCCCAGCCACCCTCAGTTTGTTTCCTGAGATTGAGTCTCCTATGTTTGTCTCCTTCCCAGGTCCCATCTTGTTTCACTTTTCCCCTCCCTTCCCCCCGTGACCCCCCCGCCCCGCCTCTCAAATTCCTTATATCAGAGAGATCATATGATAATTGTCTTTCTCTGATTGACTGACTTTGCTTAGCATGGAATGATGGTTTTAAATGTTGAATTTTAATTTTGGAAGCATTTATTTTTCTTACCCACTTATATATTTGTATGTTTTTTACCTGACAGTATAAAAACCACTGAAGATATACTTTGTGAAAATGGCAACTAAGTTTGCTTAGAGTGGGCGTTTTGTCTTGATTATCCGGGTGACCCAAGTGGGGTGCTCGGCCTGGTGTGGCCCCAGGCCCGAGTCCGATGAACGCCTTCACTGCCCGCATGGCCAGGCGGGCGGACCCCATGTTCTGTGTGCGCTAGCCCTGGGGACCCCAGCCGCCCCGTCGGTGATGTACCTGCCACCGGACGCAGCTGCTACAGCCAGTGCTGCCGCGGGGCCGCGGGCTGGAGCGGGGTCTCCCTCTGGGACAGGGTCCGTGTCGTCTGTGTGGCATGGTCGGGAGAGAACGGCAGATGTCTGCCCTTCCTTGCTGTGCTCATGGCTCTAGTGTGGAAAAGCTAGCGTCTGTGTTCAGGATCTGGGTCAGGGACAGCCGACTCGTGTAAGGTCGAGTGCGACACCCTGGGACCGGCCAGTGTCCAGGCGTTCCTTTATGTGGCACCTGCCACCAAATGGGAAGCTTTGCATGTTTTTGTCAGCACATTTGCACTTGTCCTGATGGTTTACAGCTGTTGCCAGTGCGGTTTGAGTCTCTTCTGACGGGGATAGACGGGTCCCCTTGGTGCGTGCAGCTGTGTTCGTGAGACGTGAACGCTGGCCAGTGGTCCCCGCCTTCTTGTGGACTGTGCTGGGAAATAGCAGCGTTAGCCCTCGGCCCAGGGGCTGGGCCCGGACCTCCGCCAGACCCCTCATCACCTCTCCGCAAGCCTCTCCCTGATTCCGACCAAAACCCGCCCACTGCCAGCGTGTTGAAAATAAGAATTGTGTGCACCTTTACCTTTGACGGGGTGGACTGCTGTGTTCAGCTCTATTTTTAATTATAAATTACCTTTTAAAGAAAATGTATTCAAGTTGTTGAGTTCCTGCCTTCAACCCTGTTTCCTTAGTTTAGCTAAAAAAAAAAAAAAAAAAGGAAGAAAGAAAACGAGAAATTGCGAAAGCTTTAACTAGATGTATTTAAATAGGAAAATGAACCTTTTCCTTCACCTGGCTTCAGTTAAGTACCTTAGCAGTGAGCCTTGTTTGGTCGATGCTTCGTAAGACAGTGTTCCGGGCAGTGGTGGTTGGGTAAGTGCGCGAGCCTGGGGGCCGAAGGAAACATTGGCTCAGGGATTGGCGTCGTGAGTCTGTGTTGGGCCTCCTGCTCTCCCACTGACCTGTTTCCTGAGTGTTTGTAGTATTGTCTGTAACACCTGTGTCGTACGGAAGGCTCTCAAGTCTGTGTCTCCCTTGGTGGCGCGTCCCCGAACCCTGGGACAGTCTGCCCGTGTTCCGCCCTTCCTGGTCTGACAGCCTTACAAGAACCCGGGTGAGTCTCAGATTTCTCACAGCAAACAACAGATGAGACGTTAGCCTTGAACCTCAGGCTTGTGTTGTGCTGCTTTGAAAGTTACTCGTTGCTTTCAGAATTCAACACGATTTTTCTTTTGGTCCCCTGAGTGGCAAACCAATATTATCAGTTTTTATAAAAGAAAAGCTAAATGAAGATCTCCTGTGAAAGTATTTAATAAAATGTGTCTTTATTTCAGTATCTTAAATAGTGACGATGAAGAAATATTCAGTAATGAAGAGCAGGAATACACATCCAAAAAGAGGAAAAAGGATCATTTTAGAAATGATACAAATACTCAATGTAAGATCATTTTTATTAACAGTTTTTTTATTATTAACAGTTTTATGATATTTTACTTGTTTACTCTATTGATGGACTAAGTTGTTTTGACAGTGCTATCTTAAGAAGTAAAGGACGATACATGAATGACAGCTCTGTGTCCAGTGTTGCCCACTGACTTGGTTATCAGACTGCAGCTTTACCGTTGAGTTAGGAAGATTTGCAGAAACAAAAGATAGCAAAACCCACAAAGCAGCTCATGCATCTAGAATGACTGAAAAATGGTCGTGAGTTGACTTACCAGTTCGCTTCTAAGCAAAGAGGCCGGGCGGCAAGGGGTCTTGACTCTGGACTCAGGCCGGAGCTCGACTGGGAGCGGAGGGAAGCACACGGGCCGGGCAGGGGGCCTGGGGGTGGCTCACCCACGTGACAGGCCCCACTCCCGCTGCGGCAAGAGCAGGAGTCGCTGGCCTGTCTTAGGGTGTTCAGGCTACTGGAAAAGACGGGTCCCTGTGGAGAATAGAGTCATCATGGTCCTTGAAGCTTTGGGACTGAGTTACGTGGAAAAGACAACAGGGTATGCCGAATGAATGATCACATTTTCATAGTCATTTATGTTTTGCTATTACTGCAGTTTCTCATAGAGCTAGTTTTCTTCAAAGTTGCTAAAATGTGGCGCTCTCTGAAGGCATTTTTCACGTCAGGATGTTTCAGCAGCTCTTAAACTGATGTCAGGAGACAGAGCAGTTCTGTTGACATTTAACCAAGTGATAGCATCTCTTGTCTGTATGATAAGTCAGATAATTTTGTTAGCATGTACGACTGTTGAAGTTCCATAAAAATCTTCGTTTTACATGATTTGCCAGATTTTAAAAACAAAGTTAATTTTTATTCTAGGTTTTTATCGTGAGAAATGGATCTATGTCCATAAAGAAAGCACGAGAGAAGTAAGTATTCTATTATAAATAAGAGTGTATTTGGTGTTGTTTCTGTTGAATACTTAATGTCATGTTAAATAAACTCTTTCTTTTGCAGTATGAAATCTCTGGCTCACATTCTAGCAGATGAAAACCTAGGATCTTTGACGCGGTGATTCGTGTGTGCATGTGTGTGCACGCACGTGTGTGTGCATGTGTGCACGTGTGGTGTGTGGTCAGTGCCGCCCCAGACCTGTGTCCGCCGCCGAAAGGCTGTCTCAGAGCAAGGATGGATCTGAGACGGTGTGACGTTTTCTCACTCCCTGTCCCCAGAAGCTGCTGGGGACAGCCTCTGGAGCTGCTGGCAGTGTGTCGTCCGCCCGTGCCTTACGGGCGGCGAGAGCAGCGGTGGGCCCCGCTGAGAACTGCTGTGACGTGGTGGTGAAGCCCGAGCCTGTCCAGAGCAGTGGGAGCCCTTCCCGCCCCTGACTTTTGCCAAGTTGGCGGCAGCTTTTCTGTGAGCCGTGGGCCGTTCACTTGGACTCTGCGTCCTTCCTCTCTGCTCAGGGCCCGGGGACGCTTCCTCCCTTTTGTAGCTGAGCAGCTCTTCCTTTGCCTTCCTTTGCAGCGGTGGGGGAGTGCACGTTGGGAAGCAGTTGCCTAGCACAGGGAAGTGAGATGTTCCAGAAGGTTAATAATGGGGGTTCTGACCCAGCCCTGCTCCCCGAAGCCTGGGACCAGCTTCCGAGCCGGGAGACTGACTGGCCTCGGTGGCGGCGAGGACCGCTGTGGGTTTGCGCTCGCTCTCTCAGAGGGCGCTTGGCGGCCTCTGACGGGCTGCAGCTCATGACTGGGTAGCACTTACCACACCGACCACGGAGCAGAGACCCAGTCGGGAGGGCATGAGCAGCAAAGGGACATTCTCGTGAGTCTGGCGAGGGCTCGCATGGGCCCTGGGGCAGGGGGCACAGCCAGGCTTCCCGCGCTCGGCTGCGTCTCTGGGCCAAGCATCTGATACGGACCAGGTACCGTTGCTGCTTGCCCGCGGGGCCCACTGCGGCTGCCCCATAGCCTCTGAGGTTCCGCGTGTGGTTCCAGGCCCCCAAAACGCAGGCGGACTCGTGTGGCCCAAACAAGTGCTTTACAGTCTGTCAATCAGATTGAATTCCCCAAGAAAGAAGAGGCCCCTGCGGCGTGGGTGGGTGCCTGGAAAGGAGTCTCTGTCTGTACCAGCGTTTAGGGTCTTGCTCACTGAGAAGAGCAGGAACGTCTGCGGTGATGGACTTCAGGTTATAGTTTGTAATTAACCTTTGCTTCCTGCACAGCGCCCAGGAGAACAGTCTGCAAGTAGTAGATACTCATTAATAAAAACGTGTGTTTTCTTGGTTCGTGCACACATTAGGACTATTCTTGGGATTGGGGCACAAAACCAAATCGACCTTCATGGGGCATCTTTGGTCTGAGACTCAGGTGTGCACTCCAGCTGCTTCACTAGCACCTGTCCCTCCATCCATGAGAGAGGCCAGGGGTCATCGGTCACCTCCTGTTTCTAGGATTACCATGAGTTCATCTAACCCCACAACCATGACTTGAAAATCTCTATATACTCTCAGGATTTAAAATGCAGAAGCCTGAGTTTGAAATGAATCCTGACACCCAGTGTGCAGCCCTGTGCAGACCGTGTAGACTGTAGGGCCCGTTGTGAAGGACACGCAGCTGAAATAGGGGGCAGGGTTTTCAGCGAAAACACGTCCCCTGTGTCCATCTGTTCCCTTGGCTTCTGGGTCCTGTGGGTCCGACGGCCAGCTGGGTGGCACTGCCAGGTGTCCTCTGCCCCCACCTGGAAACCGCACGTAGTCAGCCTTGGTCCGGGGCGCGGGGCTCCCTGCAGAGGGCTTGGGCGTTTCTGCGCACGTGTCCATAGCAGACACATGCTCACGGGAGCCGGGCAGACGGCCCGTGCCTCTGTAGGTGCTCGGCCCAGAACACACCCCGTGGTGATCTCAGCTCCCCAGCCTGTCCGACAGGAGAAGCCAACGAGACAGCCGATAAGTGTTGGTCTTTGTTGTTGTGTCCATGGAGGTGGGACGATGGCAGAGTGCAGCGTCCTGATTATACGGGACCTGTATTTAGCGTTGCTATCTTTACTCCACGCTAAATATGGAATAAATCATAAAAACAGCGCCCTTTCCCAAAGTTAAAAAAATATTTGCACCGACTACTTACATTAATTGTCACTTTATTTTGACTAATTGACTACTTATGGATTTCAACTGTTTGTGTGTGTTTTTTCAGAGGCACGGCTATTGTACTCTGGGAGAGGCTTTCAATCGCCTAGACTTCTCAAGTGCAATTCAGGATATTCGAAGGTTCACGTACGTGGTCAAAGTAAGTCTTCCATTTCAAACGCCGTTTCGAGGACACCTGATGGGCTGGGCTTTGAAGGGGACAGTGTACACATTTAAGAGGCTTCTGGCATTGGCGCTGCGTTGTGCTTGTTCGGTGGCAGGGCTGAGCGCGAGGCGTGAGCTCAGGAGGAGACAGATGCTGGGGAATTCGCCCCCGCTGGTGCCCCTCGTGCCAGGCGCTTTCTCCCGGGGCCGCCTCATGCTGCCGGTCTCGCCCAGCCCCACGCGGCCGCGCGGGAGACCCCGAGCGCGGCACAGCTCTTCCCGAGACTCTGACCTGATGATGTCACATGCGTGAGCTCTGCCTCAGGGACCAGCAGCCAGCGGGTAGGAGAAGAGAGTGCCTCTCTGCGGAGGCCTTGATTGGATTGATGATCTGTTTGTCAAGAAAATTTTTATCTGGGCTCAAAAAGAATATATGTCCTGTGGGACGCGAAGTGTAGGCGAAGCATGAACGGTGGTTCGCGATGCTGCTAGTTTCGGGTTTTCGTAAGCCTGTGAGCCGTTAGAAATAATTTCCTTGTAACGCCTTCTAGGAAGTTAAGTGTTAGTGGCGGGACAGAAATATTGGGGGTTAGATCCCTTTACACCTGAGGTATTAGCGCCTGTTTGCTTTGGCCCCAGGGTTTGCCAGGGCGTCGTAGGCGACCGGTGTGCGAGGGCCCCTGCTGCCACGTGCGCTCTGGGGCGCAGCAGGTGTATTCTGATGCGCGCCCTGGCCAACGGGCCATGTCCGTCCTCACCTCCTCTCTGGGGGAGGCACCGCAGTCGGACTCAGCCTGTCCGGAGTGTGCAGAGTGCCGTGGCCGGGGAGCTGTGCGCGAGCGCGGAGGTCTCCGTTCACTCCGCACTCTCCGCGCACCCTGCCCGAGTGCGGGCCGTCCTGAGCGGGGTCCTGGCCGCTCTGAGCACCTCCCCTCCACGTCCAGGCAGGGGACGTCCTTGCTGGGGCCGCGCGGGTGCTCTGAGCTCTGACGAGGTGGGTCCCGGGGCCGGAGTCCGTCGTTCCGGTCGCCCGAACCCGCTCACGATGTGTTCGTTCCTCCTGCGTGCCACACTCTTACCGCTGAAGAGCCGCTCCTCACGCGCCTTTCCTCGTTCTGAAAATGAAAGTACCTGCTTTAGCCTCATCCCAGCCGTCACAGCCGTGAAGCAGGGTTTCCTCTGCTGGTTGTTTTCTGATACATAAAACCGTGTTAGTATACGTTAAAATGTACCGTGTGCCTTGCCGACTGAAAGGGTCCTGTGCCCTCCGGGGGACATCCCGCAGAAGCGTCGCGAGGAGCCCGGTGACCTGGGGAGGTGCAGAGGCCGTGTGCACGGGGCTTGGCCCGCTCAGTCACTGCCCCGGGGGAGTCCTCCTCTCTCACCCGCCACCCCTGTTCCCTCACACCCCCTTCAGAGGCCGGCGGGGTTGCCTTCCAAAGGCCCACTTGCTGTGTCCCCTTCTGCGAAAAACAAAGACAGAAGCCAGCCCTCCCGGTGCCCTGAGTCCGTGCGCGTGCACACACCCGTGCGGTCCCAGCCCCGGCCCGCCCTCGGGCACCTTCTCCGCCCACGCCGGCTCTCTGGCTCTCCCCCAGTGGTGTTCTCTTTTCACCTCTAGATTTGCTTGGGAGCCCCGTGGACCCCACCCTGCTCACTGCCACCTTCTCGAGGGGATGCGGGGCCTCCGCGGGCTCGGCTCTCCGCAAGTTTGGGTGTGAGGTGTGGGTGTGTTCCTTGTTGCCCAGCAGGCCGTGTGCCCCGGAGCAGCTTCTCCGGCACAAGCGTGTGCAGCCCGTGCCCCTGAGCCCACTGACGGCAGACGGCCTTGTCTGCGGGAGCCGCTGCGGGATTTTTGTGCTGCTTACCGTATTCGTAGCGGCTCTTCTTGCGCCAGCGGCTCGGAAAGTGCTGCGGGTTCTTCTGCACCCGCTGATGTTGGGACGCGTAGAGACAAGATGTGAAGCAGCGTCGTGTTTGAAATCCTTGACCATTTCCTTACGTTTCTAAAGGCATTCAGTGATGGTTTCCTTGAGGATTTCTATGAAAGGAATTAAGAATGTGTGCTTTTCAATATTCTCTATGAGGTTCTTTTGTTTCCCTAGTTAGTTTTAAATTGACACTAACCAATAGTTATGACACATTGAACACTGAACAAAAATTAGTATTATTTTAGTGTCCAATTACAGATTGTCTCAGTTGCCGAAGTAAAGAGAAGCAGTTTGGAGTGGAGTTGTGGCCCTCAGTCTCGCCGTGTTAGGAGTGAAAATTTGATGTCTTCTAAAAACCAAAATCCAAACTAAGTTGTCTCCTCCATGATTCTGTATGTAACATGATAAACCGTCCTTGGGATTATCTGTTAACGTTTGCAACGTTTTCATACTAGGTTACTTTAATAATTTTCACAATATTTGTCTGATTTTGAGGAGTGAATGTTTTTCCAAGCCACACTCACTCCACTGTTTAGAGGAGAAAACAGTTGATTTTAGGTGCCGTGTTCTTCAAGTGCGTGTGACTGCCTTAGAACTGGGGCTGAGCCGTTGGGTCACTGGTGGGAACCCCGGGGAAGCTGAGAGCGGGGAGTGACTGCGGGGAGAACCCGGGGCGGGCGGCGGCGGCCGGCCCCACCCCCGCACCCGGGCGGGCTCCTGACCTCGTGCAGGTGGGCAGGTGCGTGTGCTCGCGTCAGGCAGCTGGGAGCGGGGTCCGGACACCGGTGTCTGCTCTGGGCTGACACCCCCCCTGGAGCTCACGCCACCTGTGCTGGCCGACCGTGTCCTTCACCAGTGTCCACGCTGCTTCTCATCGCCGTGAGGTCGTGTCGTAGCTTCAGGCTAAGTGGCCATCATGGTGTCACACTGATTTCAGGACCCGTTTCTAATTCACAACCAGCTTCTTCCTGTTCTAATAGTTCGTGAAAAATTGTTCTGGCCAGTTACTAAAAAGCCTTAGCATAATTCATTGAACTATTAAGTTTCCTTTCAGAAAAATCAATGCAAACGGAAATATTTTCATTCAGTAGTAATTTTTTTCTTATCAACTGTTTGCAATTATTAGTTCACAATATGCCCTGGGAAATTTCCTTCTTGATTAAAACAAGACAAATTACAGCGTAGATTTGACCCTTGGTGGGGCACCTGGGGGGCTCAGTTAGGCCTCTGCCTTCAGCTCAGGTCATGATCCCAGGGTCCTGGGATCGAGCCCCGCATCCGACTGCCTGCTCTGTGGGAGAGTCTGCTTTTCCCTCTCCCTCTCCTTCTGCTCTTGTGCCCTCTCACTTGTTCTCTCCCAAATAAAATCTAAAAAAAAAAAGTTTGACCCTTGGTGAGCGAACAGTTTTTTTAATCTTCTGTTTTTTAAAGATTTTATCCGTTCATTTGACAGAGAGAGAGAGAGCACAAGGACAGGGAGCCAGGAGAGGGAGAAGCAGGCTCCCCACCGAACAGGGAGCCTGATGCAGGGCTTGATCCCAGGACCCTGGGATCACAACCCGAGCTGAAGCCAGCTGCCCGACCACCTGAGCCACCAGGCGCCCCTGAGTGAACAGTTCTTAGTGTCTGATCCATGATTCTGCTCACATTTCATTTGCCCCATTTATAAGTCATGTATAAGTAAATTAAAAGCATTTTTGGGGCGCCTGGGTGGCTTAGTAGGTTAAGTAACTGCCTTCGGCTCAGGTCATGGTCCCGGAGTCCCGGGATCGAGTTCCATGTCGGACTCCCGGCTCTGCGGGAAGTCTGCTTCTCTCTCTGACTTTCTCCCCTCTCATTGTCAGTCTCTCGCTCTCTAATAAATAAATAAAAATCTTTTAAAAAAAAGCATTTTTGGTTAGATTTATGAGCTTACTTTCATTAAAACAAGAACAGATTTGGTGGAATTTTGGAGTTTTTACTTAAGAAAATTAACCACAGACTTGGAAACATAGCAAGTCAACACTTCCAGAGAATCTCTGACGCCAGATCCCAGCTGCCCTCCGCCACGAACACTTGTGCTGTCTGTGAATGAAGCCACATTGGGGGGTGGGCACAGGCATCGCGGGCCCGGCCGCACCCGGGCTCCCTCCTGTGTGTGCGGCCCGCGTGCCGGGCTGCTTCTCCGGAGCGTAGGGACCCGGCCTGCTTTGCTCACTGCCGAGCCCCCGGGTGCAAGGCACCTCCTTCACAGTGGAGTGAGGGCCCGCGGTCAGACAGCTGACACAGAGCTCGTCTGTCCTTGCTGGGAGCTGAGGTTGGGTCTCTCCTGTGGGTGTAACCTTCATCCACCTTCTGTTTCCTGTGGGTTCCCGGGCCCTCCCTGTAGCCCCGGGAGGACAGACCACCACTCTCCCCCTGCCCGAAGCCGGGGACAGCAGGGCAGTGTGCTGGCGGCAGGAGCAGCTGTGGATGAAGGGCTGTGTGCGTTTTTCAGGAAGGTTGTGAAAGCAGCGGCCACTGAAATTTGCAAACGTGTTAGATATGCTGTGTTTCCTAAAGTAGGGGCTCCTTGGGGAGAATCCCCTCAGAAGCGTAAAGTGTTATGCCTTCATTTGGGTCGCGTGGGACGTGTGCCTGGGGTCCGTGGTTCTCTGCCTGCAGGCGGACCTGAGGCCTCACCGCCATCGCTGGCACACTCCTCCCCCTCTTCTGCTCCCTCTGCTGGCTCACTGATTGGCTTTCGAGGGTAGCACGGGCTCATGAAGGGGGCTGCACGCCACCACAGGGTGTGGTGAGCCCCCCATCCCTCCCCAGCCTCCTCCTACCCCCTCCCCCGCGGCCACCACCCATGGGTGGCCACTGTTCATTTCTCAGGTATTGTCCAAGAAACGTTCTCTTCTGTAAATGAATGTGTATGTCTATTTATATTTTTGTGGGGATGCGCAGAATTTTAAGTCCCAGGTAGGACCATGCCATATGTTGTTCTGTGATATCAAGAACACATCTGGGACTCTTTTCCACACAAGTGTGTTCCTTGTTATGTCCTGCGTTCTCCCAGATGTCTGCTGTTTATCTTCTAGTGGTGTCAGAGCTGGTTTTTCACTCTAATTCCCTGTGAACCTGTAATTGGAACGTGTCTTATGTGCGGACAGTTTGGTTTACTTAAGCTTTATTGAAACCGCCTCATAGGAACATGTGTTTTTCTCTGTGATGGTAACTTTAATAGTTAGCTTATTCTTCCAGCTTGCATTAGCCCGTAAGTCCCAGCGTAAGGAGGCTGTGTCACCCAGCTTGGGATGCTGCTCCCTCACCCACCTGTTGGAATTCTGTGGGACACTCTCATGACGTTGAGTACAAGGTCATGTACTGTATGCTTTCTAGTTTATGAAATTTGAGTGCCCTGTCTGTGATTTAAGTACAGGCGTACCTGGCAATATTGCTAACAGACATTCAGCATTCCCCAGGGCTCGTTACCTGCTTGGGGGGCCGGTGTGGTGGGGGGACTGTCTGCGGACTCTTCAGGCCCCGACTCCCCCGGGCCCCTCTGAGGGCAGTCTGCTAACCCCGCGGTCACCCCGGGGGTGAGCCAGTGCTGGTTTGGCAGCTGTGTTTCTACATGGCTGACAGATGGAGCCGTCAGGCTGGTCACCGGCACGCCGTGGGGATTCCAGCTCCGACAAGGGAGTATCTCTCAGGACCGCGTGGCCCCGGGCAGCAGAGTTCCACTGGACATGCGGGGTTTTCCAGACAGAAGTGTCGACAGTATTTTGAATGAGTGTTTTAGCAGCTTCCTGACTCAGAGGAAAGTTAAATGGTGGAAACCAGATTTCCCTAAGGGGTGGTCGAGTAACTGACCGGGGGATAGAGCAGGTCGGGATTGGGCGGCTCTGGTGCCCCTCCCCCCGGAAAGATGGAGTGTGAATGGGCACGGGGCCGGACCCCAGCCCTGGGATGCCCCGAAAGACCCACGTCTTGCCTGGGGTTCCCACATGAAAAGTTCGGAGTTTGGGGTTTCACTTATGTCCTTTACTGCTGGGTACTTTGTTTTGACCATTCCATGTAACTGCTGCACTCGAATCATCAATTTTATCATGTTTTCCTACAAAATATTTCTAAGTAATGACTCTGTGGGGTTGAATAGTAGTCCCTAAAAGTCTTAATGTCCACATGGAGCCCTAAAATGAGAAGCTGGGGTGAGTGGGGAAGGGCCTCCCCAGGAGCCGGGTAAGGCAGCTGAGGTCGGTTCGGTAGATCCCGGGTGGCCGCAGGGCCTGGCTCCCAGCTCCTGAAGCCAAGCGAATGCGTGTCCCGTGTCCCCAGCACCCCGTATCTGGCGTGTCACCGCAGTAACCGTGGGATGCTCCCACGAGCAGCTGGTGGGACTGCGGGGTGTTTCCCCCGCAGGCACAGCAGCCGTGTTTTGTGTGTATCCCGTCTTCCCGAGGGCCGGAGCATGATTGTTCATGGATGTTTGGAGAGGATGGCTTCAGCTGCGGAAGCCTCGGGATGCCCTCCCGAGTGGACGGTGCAGCCCGCGTCCAGGGTGATGGCAGGTTCACACCGCAGCTACAGACCCGTCGCTGCAGGAGGAGTCGGGGAACCTGGGAAAACCTTCGCTCTCGGGGAAGGGGTGAGGACCCTGGTGCCCATGGGGCCGGTGTTGGGACCCTTGCTGACCGGTTGTAGCCAGTCGGGGGGGCAGAGCGTGCCGCCGCCCACGGGGAGCCCACGGGCTCTTCCTCGGTGCACCGGTGTCGTGAGTTGGAGTTGAAGAGACATAGTTTCTCCTTCTCTTGGAGGTAGGTGTCTTCAGGGGATCTTTGTTTCTCTTTCCCCCCGGTTATCAGTCAGCTTTTCCTGTCTGTCTCATCAGCTCCCAGAAGGAAGGCCGGCCTCCCCCGCCGCGTGTGCTCTGGGACCTGGGGCCGGCCCCCCAGAGCCTTGCAGCCCCGGCCCCCGCTAGTCCTGGACAGCTGTGTTGCAGTGCTCCTGGCTTTGGAGGACCACCTCCTCCCTGTTTCCGGAGTATCTCATGGGTCCTTTAAACAGTGGGGTCACGAAGACGACCAGAAGGACCTCTGTGGCTAGAGTACCTCGGTATGCGGTGGCCCCTTGTCTCAGCTAAGGGCTGTGTGGTAGCCCCCGCGGACAGCCCAGCGGCCAGTGGGGCCAGAGGCGGGTGGCCGGCTGGGAGCCTTGCTGGCTGGGTTCGGTCTCATTTATTTACCAGGGCCCCAGGCACACTTCTGAACCTCTGAAGGCTGCCGCAGGGAGTGCGTTGGTTAGATCGTACCCTGCTCTGTGTCGGCTGCGTTGGGATGATCTCTTCAGGGTGGTGGAGACGAAGAGGCCACAGCCGTGGACAGGGCCATTTATGCCCAAGGTGTAAGGGTGGGAGACGGGCGGGGAGGGGCCTCAGGGCCTGGAGGAACCAGGCGGACACCCCACACCATGGCCCCAGCGATAGAGACCTTGTGGCTCTTAGTTTTAGGAACTTTCTCAAGGAAACCTAGTGACCCTCCTAAATGGGTCCTGTGACATCTTGAAATGCTGGCCTTGCGAGCTCAGTGAAAAGTTCCCTGTCATGTAGAGCCACCCCTTTGCTGGTCGCAGGTGCGTGATCGCCCTGTAAGAAGCCTGCTGTCCCCCAAGCGCCGCAGGCAGCACTTGCAGGTCACGGGTCGCGTGTCCTTCCCAGAGTGGGTGGGCAGAGGGTCCAGCGAGCCACCGTGGGCGTGAATTGTTGGGTCACTTAGGCCAGTTATTTCCTACTGTGGTGAAATACCACAGATTCTGCTGAAGGTACAAACTGGCTTGTAGGACACTCTAAAATAATTTATTGCTGGTTGTTTTACTGAATCTACGGTTCCTTTCCTTTCCTTTTTTTTTTTTTTTTAAAAAAAGATTTTATTTATTTATTTGATTGAGAGAGAGAGATCACAAGTAGGCAGAGAGGCAGGCAGAGAGAGAAGGGGAAGCAGGCTCCCCGCTGAGCAGAGAGCCCGATGCGGAGCTCGATCCCAGGACCCTGAGATCATGACCTGAGCCGAAGGCAGAGGCTTAACCCACTGAGCCACCCAGGCGCCCCTGGTTCCTTCTCTTTTCAAGAAAACTAGGTATTTAGAAATGGGGAAAGTTAGTTCTTTATTATAAAAACATCGATTCTTTCCAAGAAGATGTCTTCCCTGTTCCTTAGCACAAAAAAGAGATACATATTTTTTAAATCTTCCTCATTGTCAATTGAAGAATCGGCTATAGGCTACTACTCCAGGTGTTTGCTAAATCTTCTCCCCATAAACGTGTTGGATTAAAGCATACTAGCGAGATCTGCCAATTCCCCTCAGAACAAGATGCATCGAAGAGGAAGGACCAAGAGATGCAGTGCGAGGCCTCACGCAGATGCGCGTTTTACTTTATTAGAGAATATGCTTACTGAATGTGATAGTGCCATGAGCACGTGTGTGTGTCTCACGTGTGACCGGATAAGTAGGACATTCCCAGCGACGTGTCAGCTCACGCGCCATCCGATTTCCTTCCTCAGAGGTTGACATTTTCCTCCCTTTCCTGCTTATCATTCTGTCACCTTTGGAAGATAGTTTTATGATTCATGTCTTTGGTTTAAAATTGTATATTAGTAAAATCGTATCATATGTAATTTTGAGAAACTCGTATTTTGCATTCAGTCTTCTAAGAGATACCAGTTTTCAGTCGAAGGAGGTGATCTTCAACTAACTTGGTAATTTGACCTCAGTAGAATTAAATAGGACGTTGTGGCTCTGACATTTTTAAGTGATGCCGCATAAATCAGTGGTCATGGCAGATGGTGTCCTGGCATGGGACATCCTGGGAGTGTGGGCTCTGCTCGTCAGGGGGTGGGTCAGCAGAAGCACACCCTCCGGAAACCAGAACTGTCCCTCTCGGGTCTGCAGGGACCTGGCCCGGCTTCAACCGGCTGCATACCAGTGCTGCCGGCGAGACCACCTGCGTGATGAATAGAGCCACCGAGGGGTCCTGTAACCAGAGTGAAATTGGAAATTGTGCCACAATATAACTTAAAGGCAATAGCAGTCCTTCCTTCTGCCGCTTCTAGACGTCTGTGAATAAGTCAAGAGTCCTTGGGAAAGGGGAGCAAAGGAACCAAGCAGGAAGTGGGAATCCCAACTCACAAACGGTCCCCAAATGGGAGGCTTATTTCAAATGCAGTCTGTGTCATTGTGATGCCCGTTGGCTTCTGAGCAGAGGGACGGGGTCCCAGGCCCCAAAGCCATCCCGGGACACCAGCCCGGACTGCGGGGTCCACAGGCAGGGTCACGGCTCTTCT
The DNA here is from genome assembly GCA_028533885.1 of Nasua narica. Taxonomy (NCBI): domain Eukaryota; kingdom Metazoa; phylum Chordata; class Mammalia; order Carnivora; family Procyonidae; genus Nasua; species Nasua narica. Next base: position 178,851,637 of record CM052800.1, on the reverse strand, counting down.
CCGGCTCTGGATGGCTGCTTAGAATGCTCTGTATTACAGAGTTTCGGTCACATTCCTTTTTTGTTAAATGTGTAAGATTGAGAAGACTTAAAAATCACATTATGACATTTTACATGACTGAGGGTCGTTTGCAGCTGGCAGGTGGGGGCAGCACCTGGGTGACAAGAGGAGGGGCGGGGCCAGGACCGGGCCCGCCCCGGCAGGTCTGGTTGGACGGACCAGAGCTGTGGGCCGTGCCCCGCGGTGTGTGCGTCTGTGGTCACGGCAGCAGAGGACTCTAGGAAGCGTTACTAGATGCTGTCTGCTGAAGGTCGTTACGTGGTCGTCCCATTTGTAACGCCTGCTGTCTGCTTGTGTTTCTTTTCTCCCCCTGGGAACCGGCCAGGTGAGCGGGAGGGAAGGTGGGGGATCCCACGGTCAGGGAAGCAGGAGGCAGGTGCAGTCCCCTGAGCAGCCTGGACTGGGCAGGAACAGTCGGGGGGTGGATGGGTGTGTGCCCCCCGGGCCGGGGGGCCTGGCTCTGGGTTCCCTGCGAGTCCTGTTGGTGTGGAGAGCGGCTTCCTGGGCGGTGGCGTTGGGGTGAGGTGCCTGGGAGGTCCCGCCGCACGGGTGTGGGAGGGAGTTGGAGCAGAACCCCGCCCCCGGCGTCCCTACATGGTGTCAGGAGTGCGGCCAGGAAGGCAGACCCCAGCAGGGGTGCGGGGAATCAGACACGGGTCCATGTGGGCACGGGAGGTGCTGGTGGGGTGGGTGAGGGGCCCGAGAGGAGCACACCCTGGGACACAGGGCAAGGGACGGGGGGCAGGGGTGGGCAGAAGCGGAAGGAGGACACAGAGGGTGAGTGTGAGGGGAGACCGTAGGTGCTCCCAGCTGCCGAGGCCACGAGATGGCCCCGTGGTCACAACACTAAGGGAAAGGTGGGTCCAAGGAGAACCTGCCCGAGGTCAAGATCTCCCACCCTCAGAGATGACGGGACACCACAGACAGTGACCAGTGTGGGCATCTGGAGGGGACAGGGCAGCGTGGCGGCGGCTGCCTGCAAACTAAGTAACGCGCGTCCCCTCCTCCTCCAGCTCCTGCAGCTAATTGCGAAATCCCAGTTGACGTCCCTGAGCGGCGTGGCACAGAAGAACTACTTCAACATTTTGGACAGGATTGTCCAGAAGGGTAAGACGGTGACCCGCCTGAGTCTGAGAACAGGAGGCGGGGCTTCTCTGTGCCCCTGTACGTGTGATGTCGTCGTATCGGGCAGGCCGTTCCCACGGGACCAGGGACAGTCCCTGGGCTTGCGAGAGCCCTCTGTCCGGGCGTCTCCATAAGCAGCGTGGCTATGGCGTAGCCGCCAAGGCCTCAGGAGCGCCTGCGGCTCTGTGCCCCAGTCTGTCCTCACTGATTCCTGCCCGGTAGTCAGAGGAACCTGAGGTCCCCCACCGCGAGCTTCGGCACGTGAGGGAAGGATGCTCTCGTGTGTGAGCTCCTTGGGATGAGACACAGGCAGTTCTTTTTTGTTTTACTATTTTTTCAAGATTGATTGATTGATATATTTTTATGAACATACAATGTATTGTTTGCCCCAGGGTACTTGTCTGTGAGTCACAGCACTCGTCATAGCTCAAACCCTCCCCAGCGTCCATCCCCCAGCCACCCTCTCCGTCCCCAGCAGCCCTCGGTTGGTTTCGTGAATACAGGAGTCTCTTATGGTCGAGACACGGCCAATTCTAAAGCTGAAATTGTACACGCCCCCAGAATCACGCTGTCTGGCAATATTTGATGTTCTTTTAATTTGTCCTACTGGTGGTGTCTCAAAAATGATGCCAGTTTGGGGTCGCGTTGACATATTAGATCATTGTTTTCATTGTGGTAAAATACACGTACCGAGTTTACCATTTTAATCCTTTTTAAGCACACACTTTGATCGCATGAAGCACATTCTCCACCTCCCACCAGGACATCCCCTGGTCCCACGTGGACCCCGTCCCTTCGAATCCTGACCCCCTGCTCTGACCGGAGTCACATGGGGTCTGTCCCTCAGCGCCAGGCCCCTGGGTTCGCACGTTTCCCCTTCTTCGGGGTGTCTGTGCTGGGTTCGTCGGGGACGCGGGGACGGGCATGGCGCTGGGCCTCTGTCACCTTCCCACAGTGTGCGTTGCTGTGCGTTGCAGTCCTCGACGACCACCAGAACCCCCGGCTCATCAAGGACCTCCTCCAGGACCTGAGCTCCACCCTCTGCATCCTCCTCCGGGGCGTCGGCAAGTCTGTGCTGGTGGGAAACATCAACATCTGGGTCTGCCGTCTGGAGACTGTGTTGCGCTGGCAGCAGCAGCTGCAGGACCTGCGGGTCACGGAGGTACGGGACGCACGGGGTCCCACGGGGTCTGCCGTCCGCAGGCCGTGCTGTGGGACCTGCGGGTCGCCGAGGGAAGGGACGCGCGGGGTCCCACGGGGTCTGCCGTCCGCAGGCCGTGCTGTGGGACCTGCGGGTCGCCGAGGGAAGGGACGCGCGGGGTCCCACGCGTGAGACCTCACCCCTGCAAGGGTGCTGGGGAGACGCGGGCCGCTTGCTGGAACCTTGGTTCCAGGTGGATTGGGCTGGAGGCCGTGTGGTGGCTTAGACTGCTGGTGGGAAGACGGTGGGGATGGTCGCCGTGGAAACGGGGACCGGTGCCGAGGTGGTGCGGTGATGAGCCTCCCGGGGAAAATGAGACGTCGGGGACTGGAACACCCACCAGGAGTCACAGCTGCCTCGCTCTGCCAGCGACTCCCCCGCTGTCCGCCGGGGTCGTGTGTGCTTCTTGGGCAGAGCGACCGCGGGGGAAGCTGGTGCGGCGGCCCGCGGGGGTCTGCGGTCTGCAAGGCGGCTCGAGGCCGGAGAGTGCACCGCGTAGAGCAGAGTGTGGGTTCCGGAGGGCAGGCGGGCGGAGAAGCTCCGGAGGCCGGCTGGCACGCATTCGGGTGGGAGGAGGGCAGAGGCCGCGTCCGGTCTCCTCGTCGCGGCCGGCCAGCAGGACTGAGAAGCCACTGGCTTCCTTCGGGGTCTTCCTGTCGTTGACACGAGCTTGGAGGCGGCGCAGAGGGAGGGCAGCGGTGGGGACGCCCTCCTGACCGGGGCCGGCCGCACGCTCGGAGCTGGCTTTCCTGAGGCCTCGTGCCTGCGGCCCCCCGGGGGTGATGGTGTCGCTTGCAGTCACGCCGACTCCACACACGCAGATGTGGCCCCGGTGCCGGTAGCTCCGTGGCTTCTGCACAACCAGGGACAGAAGGCCTTTGGGGGAGGAGAACTGTGTGGCCAGATGGGAGGGAGCCTGGATTCGGGGGGGGCAGTGTGTGCCAGAAGCCCAGCTCCCCCGGCAGGACAGCCGGGACTGCGTGTCCCAGGGTCAGGCCAGCTCATGACAGGACTTGGTGCGCGAGTCCTGGGACCTGCGTCTGGGGTCCAGCCCGTGGGGCAGACTGCGTGCTGCCGCTGGCCGCCAGAACGTGGCAGAACCCCCCAAGGCAACGGCGGGTGGGCGGCAGGACAGCCCTGGCGGCCCCTCACATGCCAGGTCCTCTGTCCTCGGTCCCCTGGGTGCCGCAGCCCCACAAGGCCCTGGAGTGAGGACACGCGTGCTTCCACGGGAGCGGGAATCCCCATGGCTGGTGCGCTAGCGAGACCTCCCAGAGCCGCGTTCCTTCACGCACGGTGATGATGCGGTTACAGGGTTCGTGGCGGGAAATGGCTCAGCCTGGCAGCAGAGGCTGAACTGAAGGCCCCGCGCCCGAGGGACTGTCCTCCCGGGCTGCTCGTGCCCCTTTCCTCTGGTCACAGCCGTGTCAGCGGAAACTGCTGGCATGGCGGCCATGTCGTCGACGGTCAGCACGGGGCTGGAGACTGGTTCATGGCACCGGGCTCTTGTGCCTCGTGCACCCAGGGTTTTCCCTCCTTCCTCGCACACCCGGATGAGCCTTGGAACGTTTGCCAGCTCTTGTCTGACACGGAAGCTCGTCTTTGTGTGACGTCGGAGGACGACACATGAAGCAGGTATTTAGCACGGGTCTCGGTCGCTCCCATGGCGGCGTGAAGACCTGGGCGGGAACGGCGCACACGTGTGCCATCTCGTGTGTGCTCCGCCGTGCGCCAGCCGCGAGCCCTGGTCACCTGCTCACGCCGTGCAGCCCTCGGGGGCGCGCGCACGTGCCCGTGGGCCGGTGGGGTCCGGAGGGACCCGTGTGATCATGCTGCACGGCGACGCCCCGGCCCCCGGCCTGTTCCCCAGACAGGCAGCCGGTCCCGAGGCCCCATGTGCAGGGGCTGCCGCTGAGACGTCCTCAGGGACGAGCCCTGACTTGTCACCCCGCCGCGGGGCACAGGACGCCTCCTGCGCACAGAGTGCCGGGAGAGCGTTTCTGGGGCAGACGGCCACGCCGCAGCGTCAGGGGTGTGGAGAGCGGCTCAGCCGGCCTCTCGTCATCTCACCGCAGCCCCGCTCCGCATCTTCCTCCGTGGACGTGTGCTCCCCGCGGGGCTGCCGGGGTCGCTGGGGAGAACAGAAGCCAGAGGCCACGTCCTTTCTCGGGGACACGTGTGCAGGCTTGAGGGGGAGGGAGGGGCTCCTACAACTGGCAGCCGACGCTGAGGGCTGGACGGGCCTCCGGGGCACATCAGCGGCTTTATTTGCTGTGTCCTTGGCCCTCCCGACCCTGCAGCCTGTGTGCACGTCATGTCTGACGCGCGGGTCCTGCGCACAGACGGGGTCGGGAGGGGCGAGGACACGGCCTCTCTCTGCTCCCTCCCCTTCTCCGGGGTCCCCGTGAGGCCAGCCCCCTCTCGACACGGGGCTCAGGGCTCCCGCGGCCGAGTGTGCAGGACGGTGACACTTCGACTGGGTCTCTTTGGTTGGGATACGTTTTGAAGCAGCTGCTGTCAGGGGACCGCGAAGCGTCCCTGCGGCCTGGCGCTCCCGGGCATCCCACGCGGTGAAACCCCGTCCGTTTCTGTCCCGGCAGGTGAACGATGGCCTCACACTCAGTGACCTCCCTTTGCACATGCTCAACAACATCTTGTACAGATTCTCCGACGGCTGGGACATCGTCACGCTCGGCCAGGTGACGCCAGCGCTGTCCATGCTCAGCGAGGACCGGCGTCTGTGGAAGAAGCTCTGTCAGTACCACTTCGCCGAGAAGCAGGTGAGCGCGGCCGCGGGGCCCCGGCGGCGGGACGTGTCCCCTCCCCGCCCGCTGCGCCCGCAGACCCAGTGGTGAGGGCCAGCTCAGGGCACGTCCGCGTGCGACCTCCCGGGTGCTGGGTGCGTGCACTCGTCCCGCGGGGCCCCGGCGGGAGAGAGAGGGCCGCACACACGGTGGCACGGGGAGCGTGATGCCGCTCCTCCCGTCAGAGGCGGGTTTGCTGCAGCCCCTGGGGGGGGGGGCAGCGGGAGGACGGAGTCGCGGACGGGGAGGGGCCCGGGGAGCAGGGTGTCCTCGAGGAAACGCGGGGCGCCTGCGGCCTTCAGTGTTGTGGAGAGCAGAGTGCGGTTTCTGAGAGAGGATCTTGTTTGGGGAGCTCGCTGGAGCTGGAGGAGGGTGGCGGCCGCGGCTGAGGGGAAGCCGGGGCGCTGGGGGGCGGCCCCCTCTTCCGGGGGCGGCGGGCCGAGAAGCGGCCCTAGGCTGGCCAGCTCGTGTGCGGGGAGGCAGCTCCTATGTCCCCAGGCCGCAGTCCTCCCTTGAGCGCTGCAGCGTCTCCTGAGCCCCGCATCGTGCCCTGGTCTGCCGAACCTTCCCCGTCGGCTGCGGCCTCCTGCTCACCGTCCCGGCCGCCGCACGGCACCGCGGGGCTGGTCAGCAGGCTGCTTCGTGGACAGACCCCGTTTCCGCTGGTGGTTCCACAGCTGGCGGACGTCCGGGTGGTTTCCGCCTTGCGGCTTCGGTGAATCCGACAACGGTGAACGCTGGCGCCCGCGTTTTCCCGTGGACGTGGGTGTGTTCCTGGGAGCAGGAATCCTGGCTCACGGGGCAGCTGTGTGGACGTTGGGCCGTGCGTGCTACATCGCTGGCCGCCGAGCTCGCGGGCTCCGGCGTCCCCACACCGGCACACTGCTCCCGGTTCCTGCTCAGCTTCTTCTGGTTCCGTTTGAAAGATTCTGTTTGTTCCTCTGTCAGAGCGCCAGCGCGAGGAGGGGATGAGCAGGGGGGAAGCAGGCTCCCTGCGAGGAGGGGATGAGCAGGGGGGAAGCAGGCTCCCTGCGAGGAGGGGATGAGCAGGGGGGGAAGCAGGCTCCCTACCGAGCAGGGAGCCCCGCGCGGGACTCGACCCAAGAACCCTGAGATCACCACCTGAGCCGAAGGCAGAGGCTTAGTGACCGAGCCCCCAGGCGCCCTGTTAGCGGGTTGTGTCTTTTCTCTCGCGTCCGAGCGAGTGGGCGAGCTGTGGCGCCCGGGCCGCCCCCGCGCCGGGTCCTCGGCCCGTTCTCAGTCAGGTTGTCGTCGCCATACAGAGAGGCAGGCGTGTCAGACGCCGCACGTGATCCGGGTCGCGGGCGTCGCTGCAGACGGGCTGGGGGTCCGAGCCCCCTCCCGCGGCCCCGGGCGTGGCCCTGAGCAGCGCCCGCTGTGTCAGTTCTGCAGGCACCTGATCGTCTCGGAGCAGGGCCACGTGGAGTGGAAGCTGATGTACTTCGCGCTGCGGAAGCACTACCCGCCGCGGGAGCAGTACGGGGACACGCTGCACTTCTGCCGCCACTGCAGCATCCTCTTCTGGAAGGTAACGCGGCGGCCGGCGGGCGGGGGACGAGTCGGGAAGGAAGCCCACAGCGGGTGGTCGGAGCCAAAGCGTCGTGTGTCCCCGGGGGCAGGGCGATGCCATGGTCCTGTCAGCCCTCAGCCCGAGGGAAAGGGGCCAACGCGTCCGGAGCAGGTGTCCTGCGCTGGGGCCTCCAGCCCGGACCCCTGGACCCCTGCGGGCACCGCCTCGTGGCTCCCCCCACCCAAGCCCCTGCAGCAGGGGGGTCCCAGCCTCTCTGAGGGGCACGTGGTTTTCTTATCTGGTCGGAAGTGAACCAGCATCCGCCGACTCCCACTTGGACTCAGGACCCAGGGGCGCCAGTAGCCCCTCGCCGCGTGAGTCCCTGCCACCCGGCCGGGGGCTTGGTCTTCCCGGGGCCGGAGGGCAGCTCCTGTCACAGTTCGTCGTCTTTCACCCGGGGACGTGCGCCCACGGTGTCCTTGACCTGAGCTCTCCCTGCGAGTGAGACCCGTGCGTGCGCCCCATGGGGGGGCGGCCCCGTCACGTTCCTGGGGAGGGGGCGGGCGGCCGTCGGCTTCTGCCCGCTCAGCACCCTCCCTGCCCGTCTGTGCCGCGCTTACCTGTAGCTTGTCCCCTGGAGCGCAGGGCCGACTCTGGGTTGTTGGAACGGGGCCCCCTGAGGTTTTTCTCTTCTCCGAGTTCGTCTGCGATTGAGTCCCGTGTGGTTTTTCCACGGCGAGCCGTGGGTGCAGCGGTGTAGAGAGTGATTCCTGCGTTACTTTAATGGAGGTTCGCAGACGGCGCGTGCACGGGTCACATGGGACTTTATTTCCAAGTCACTGACGTCTGTGTGGGTAGGACTCCCATCTCGCAGTGAGAAGTGGGGACGTGTTCCGTGTTCCACAGCTCTTCATAGAACACGGATCGTCAAGGGCAGCGCGTCCGTGAGCAGGCGTGACGGCTGAGGGAGGGCGAAGTCCGACGGCGCCTGTGTCCCCAGCCCCAGGGTACGAGGGAGGCCTGTGTGCACCCCCCCAACAGGTGCCCGCGGACACAGACAGGAGCGTAGGGGTCTCAGCTGCTGGGACCGGGCTCCCTGGGTCCCGGCTTCTGAGGGTCGGGGGCACTGACGCAGACCCACAGCGGCGACCTCACGGGCCCCGGGGAAGGCGCCCTCTGTCAGTGGTGACGCGGGCGGCTCTGTCCGTCCTCCCGGCCGTCCTGCAGCCGAATCCCTGTATCCCTCGACTTCCTGGGATTCCGGTGAAGGCTACGTGTGGGGTCGCCAGGCAGCCGGACAGAATGGGTCCCGTCAGAGGCCAGGACCAGGGGTCAGAGGACATGCGGGTCTGGCTCGGGCGGGTCTGCGCCCACGTGCAGGAGCAGGTGCCCCGGACGGCGGGCACGCGGGGGCCGCAGCGGGAGGCTGGGGAGCATGTGGGGAGGCTGGCAGGTTGCTGAGTCGGGCGCCGGCAGAGCACGAGCGAGAGTGGGTGTCCCAGGTGGACGGTGGGCGCTTGGCCAAGCAGGGGCTGGGCGGTGCGGGAGAGTGTAGCTTCCGCAGCCGCGTCCCCGTGTTTCAGTACAGACGTGGAGACCTCGGCCTCGCGCTGCGTGTGCTGGGGGAGTTCCGGGGTGCCGGCCACAGCCTGGCCCGTGTTCAGCCGCGACTCCGAGGCACGGGGAGTGTTGGTCCCCGGCCTTAGGACGCACGGGTCCTCCCGGTTGGTGCGCTGGCTCCAAGAAAGTCCTCCCCGCCCGCCTCGGTGTCGGCGGCCTCCCCTGCATTTGCAGATCAGTCGTCTACATGGAGGCTCGTGCGGCCTGCTCTCTCGCTAACGTTGCTTTTCCTTTCTCTCCACCTTTTCCTGCACTCCTCCTGGTGCTTTCTCCACGATCTCAAAGGACTGCCGCCTTGCTTTGTTGTTCAAGGTACCTCCGTGCTAGACCAGGCCTCGTGTCGCGTCCACGCATGTTCCCCGGCCGGCCAGGACCGCCCCCCGGGCCGCTCGCGGGATGTCCTTGGGGCCAGCGCGTCAGGGGCAGGCTCAGCCCGAGGGGGACACTGTACACGTGTCCGTGAGCTTTCATTTGGGCACGGGGCCCACACGGCAGGTGCCTCAGCCCGGCGTGGCCTCCACTCCTCTGGCCCCTGCTCTTTAGTCTCCTTCTTTTAAGTTTGTCGGTCTTATGGAACGCCTGTTTCTTTAGTCATTTTTCCTGTTAAACAGGATCCCGGTTTCCAGCGGAGCGCGAGCCCGTGGGGGGTGCCCTACTGTTGGGCGTTCCGGGGCCAGGCCAGGGACACAGAGAACCCCCGGTCCCGGCCCTCTAGCCTGGCCACCTGCCTCTGCTCACAGATCCCGGTGCCCGTCTGCCCTCGTGACGCGGGTCCTCCACACGGCGCTGGGGCCCGGGCGCTCCGTGGTGACCCCCACCTCCTTCCGCAGGACTCGGGGCACCCCTGCACCGCCGCCGACCCCGACAGCTGCTTCACGCCCGTGTCCCCACAGCACTTCATCGACCTGTTCAAGTTCTGAAGGCGGAAGGGCTCGCCGCGCGGTCACCGGGGAGTGCCCCTGGCCTGGAGAACGCACCTGCCCCTCCCCACGCAGATGGGGCACGGGCCGTGGCTAGTCCCGAAAGGGCGTCGGGGAACCCGAGCAAAATCATTTCACTTTCTCTAAAAAGTCCTCTTCCGTTAAGCCTGTGAAGGCTTGCGACTCGGTGTGTTTGTAAAAGCACGGTTCGGTAAGATCCCGGATTTGTGACGGCGCATTTTGGGCCAGACCGACGCTCCCGGCTCCTCCTGTGCTGTCAAGTCCTCGTTTCCTGATGTAGTAATTAGGGGCAGGGCACAGGACAGCCGACCGTTGTAAATACGGGGTGCAGAATATTTATTTTTCCTAATATGTATCTTAACTGCACTGGTTGTGTCCACGTGAGTCCTCCCGGAACGCGAAGTGAGCCGAGGGCAGCGTGTGGTGCCCTGCGTCCGTGGTCGGTCTGTGGCCGCCCGGTGCGGCCGCCGCCCCCCTGTCCGCGGAGTGCTCGCCTAGACGAGGTGATAGGTCGTCTTTACTCAGCTGACGTCACCCATTTGCATCTTCCTGAAAAAGTAGTGTCTGTGGTTTCGATATCATTGATTTAAACCTTCAAAAGTTTGGTTTATTTTTAAGATAATGCATGTCTATTTTAGATAATTTTGGAAATAGAAGAACATACAAGTCATCCGGGACCCCCCGAGACCACTGTCCCTGCTCCAGGGGTCAGCTCCCGCCCGCTGCGGGAGAGCCGTGGGACCCCTGCGGGTCATCTCTCCTTCCCGCCCTAAGGGATTCTTCTTCTCAGCATATTAAAATGGTTTGCGGCTTAGCGTCTTTGTAAATAAAGATTCTGGATTTTCGGTATCACTGTCTGTGCTCGCCTGGTGCTGAGAGTCGCGGGAGGGGCTTTTCCCGCCGGCCCTTCCCGGGGTCTGCTGGCCGCGCGCCGTCACGCGGGCAGGGCGCCGCTGACTCCTGCTGCTCCGCGAGAAGCGGCTTGCGTGCGTCTCGCCGTCCCCTTGAGACGAACGGGGAGCGGAGCCCAGGGGTGGCGTCGTGCGTGTTGGAGGCTGTGTCCAGACTGTCCCTGCGAATGGGGGCGGGTAGGACGTCCCTGGGTGGCAGCACGTGGAGCCCCGAGCTCCCCGGAGATGCCGCGGTGGGTGCCCTCCCCCGGCGCTGTCGCCGAAGCAAGGGACAAGGTGCGTCCACACTTTGTCGGATGATCGACCGTGGGTTTTTGGTTTGGGTAAGTTGCCTAATACGTGTCCTTTGCCTGTTTTCAGTGTTGGTTTTTTTTGGTGTTGATTTTTTCTTAAAAGGACATTGAAGTTTGAGTTCTTTTCCCCCAAACACACGTCGGTCGCACAAGGAAAGCACAGCCGTCTGCTCTGCCGGCACCTCCTGCAGGGACGCGGGAGGCCCAGGCGGGCGCGGGAGGCCGGGCCGAGCTGGGGGCGGTGGCAGCTTTCTTGGTGGCCTCGGGGAAGAGACGGGATGAGTAGAGGCCACAGGCTCAGTAGAAGACGGACAGCATCGAGGCAGCCGTCGGTGCCTGCAGGAAGGGGTGACACAGAACCGTCACGAGCTCACACACTGGAACAGTATTTGGAATACAGGCCTGTTGGGGGCCTGCCAGAGGTCAGGACACAGAGGAGGACGCCGTGAGCAGGGGACACTGCAGCTTCGGCCCATGACAAGGCCAGGCCGAGGCATCCGATTATGCCTGAGGTGGGGACACGTCGTACCTCGTGGGCCCCAGCAGGCCCTGCCGGCCAGGAGGCCTGTCCAGACACAGCCTGCCCTTGCCCCTTTCCTGGCACAAAGAGCTGCTCCTCGCCCGCGGTGTGAACGCGGGACCGAGGTGGCCTCTCGCAGCCGACCACACGCCCCCGCACCAGGAACGGGGTCTGCTTTAGGACCACACGTGTGATCTGACCGCCAACAGCGTGCGCCCTAAGTGCTGGTGTGTTTGTGCCCCCGGCCCCGCTGCCCCGGCCGGGGTCGCTGTGGAGACCCCCACAGGTGTCTGCGCGCAGCTGGAGTCTGGGCGCCGCGAAGGCCCGGGCAGGGCCTGTGTCGTGCCTTCCGTCGGCGGAAGGCTCTGTCTTTGCGGTGTGAGGTCTCGCCTTTGTCAGCTTGGGGCCTAACCTTCCGGTAGGACTTTCTCGAAGATTTCTTTAATCATAATAGCATGTTGGATTTTGTCATGTTCTTCTGCATCTGTTGAGATGGTGTTTCGTTCTTCATCCTGCTTGGGTGGTACACGGTATCGGTTGAATTTTCTTCAAGATTTTATTTTTAGGTAATTTCCACGCCCACCGCGAGGCGCGGCCCCACAACCCCGATGTCAGGAGTTGCACGCTCTGCTGACTGAGCCCGCCAGGGGCCCCACGTGGGTTGCTCTTTGTAGGTTGCATCCTGTGCTGAAATCCCACTTCGCTGTGGTGGTGAATTTTCCCTTTGGTACCAGCTAGTTGGTTTGGGTTTGCCGATACCATACCGAGGCTTTCTCCCAGGAGATTTCATCCTGCACCTTCTTGTGCCGTCTTCCTCTTGTTTTGGTGTCAGGGTGAAGACGTCTTGGCCGACTTAGGGTGCACTTGCCTCAGAAGTGGTCCCTCAGCTGTTTTAGGGGCAGAGCCTGTGAAGGACTGGTGTTAATTCGGCTGTAAACATTCAGTAGAGCTGCGGGGGTCGTGGCTACTGATGAGCAGCTTCCTTCTGGGAAAGTCCTTTTTCTCTCAGAGGCAAAGGTCCCCCTGAGATAAATAGCCGTAAAACAGACTCTATTGCTTTCTCCATAATTATGAGCAGGAGGGCGTGCTGTGCTGCCCTCTGAAAACCAGTCTTTTTTTTTTTTTTTAAGATTTTGTTTATTCCACAGAGAGAGACATCACAAGCAGGCAGAGAGGCAGGCAGAGAGAGAGGGGGAAGCAGGCTCCCCGCTGAGCAGAGAGCCCGATGCGGGGCTCGATCCCAGGACCCCGAGATCATGACCTGAGCCGAAGGCAGAGGCTTTAACCCACTGAGCCACCCAGGCGCCCCTGGAAACCAGTCTTAAGAGGCAGAAGAGCTCGTGTAGAGGAAATATAACGTTACTTCCTTTGTGAACGGTGTGTAGGTACCTCCTTGACCCTACCCTCCACCCTTAGTCCTGCCTCGTGCATCAGACGCTGCCCAGTGAGAGGCCGGACGGCTCGCACACGGTCCCGGGAAGGCCATTAGGATCTGCCTGTCCCGGGCGCGCGTCCGTACCCATGAGACACTGACTTGCAGTCCCCGGCCTCAGCTCCTGCCGTCTCCCGTCTCAGTGCGGAAGCTGACTGCCTTGGATGCGGATCCACCTGGAATCATAGTACTGGGCCTCTGGGGACGGGCTCGTTTCCCTGAAAATCATGTCCTCAGGGCCCACCCACACCGGGGCCCGCCGCAGGATTTCCGGACTCTCGAGGCCCGAGCCATGTTGTGTTGCTGGAGACCCTGGGGGGCTTCTACCTGTCGACTGCTGTGCACGGGGGGATGCAGGTATCTCTCCAAGACTCTGCCTTCCCTTCCTTTGGGGAAACACCCGGAAGCAGAATCGGTGCATCAGATGCTAATTCCATGCTGCTCGTATTTTGAGGAACCTGTGCCATATTCCACAGACGCTGCGTCTGCGTCCCACCAGCAGTGCGCAGGCGCCCCTCCCCCCACGGTCCTGCCAACTTGTCTTCTGGGGCCGTCACTCAACAGTAACCATTCTCGGGGGTGTGAGGTGGTGTCTCCTGGAGGCCTGGATTAGGGCTAGGGTTAGGGTGCGCATGAGCAGTCTGGAGCCCCTTCTCGTGTGTCTCTTGGCCATCCGTGTGTTCAAATCCTGTGCCCGTTTTGTAGTCAAGCTGTGTGTTTTTGTTGTTGAGATGCATGAGTTCTCTGGATAGTCTAGGTATTAACTCCTTACAGGTATGTGAGTGGAAGATATTTCCCTCATTGTGAAGGTTGCCTTTTCACTGTGTCCTTGATGCATGCAAGTATTAATTTGATCGAGCCCATATTTCTCTTTTTCCTGTTGTTGGCTGACCTTTTTAGCTCCTAAGAGATCATTGACAAATCCAAGGTCATGAAACTTTCTGCTTTTGCCCAGAACTTTTACAGTCTTATTTAGCTTTTGCATTTAGGCCTTTGGACCACTGAGGCAATACTTGGGTGTGCTATAAGGTAAGGCCCAACTTCGTTCTTTCACATGTGGACATCCAGTTTTTCCAGCATCATTTGTTGAAAACACTGCCCTTTCCCCCACAGAATGGTGTTGGCACCTTTGTTGAAAATCGTGATTGTGTATGTGACGGTTTATTTCCGAGCTCTCTGTCCTGTGTCCCATTGGTCTGTGTGTGTCTGTGTGTTCTTGTGCTAAGACAAACTATTTTCATTACCATCGCTTCCTAGTGAGTTCTGAAATCAGGATATGTGAGTCCTCTGGCTTTATTCTTTTTTAGGATTGTTTTGGCTATTTGGGGTCCCGTGAAAATCCATGTAAATTTTAGGATTTTTTCTGTTTCCCTAAAAACCACTATATTTGATGCGTGCATTTAATCTGTAGATCACCTTGTCTCATGGTATCATCTTAATAATAATGTCACACAGCCACAAGCATGGTAGATTTTTCCATTTATCTAATTGCTTTAAACCACATTACAGTTTTCAATGTACGATATTTTAGTCTCTGTGGCCGAGTTTATTCCTATTTTATTCATTGTTGCTGTTATAAATGGGATTTTTAAATTTCCCTTGGCAATTTCTCATTGTTCATGTATAAAAACACAACTGTTGCTTTTATATTGATTTTGTATCCTGCAACTTTTCTAAGCATGTCTATTTTGCTTTTTGATGGTGGCTTTTGGTTTTCTTGGGATTTTTTTTTTTTTGTAGAATTTTTAGGGTTTTCTACAAATGAAATCATATCATCTATACACAGATAGTTTTACTTCGTTGAGTTGGCATGCCTTTTCTTTTTCTTGCCTCACTGCTGTGGCGAGGACTTCTAGTATGATGTGTAATAGGAGTGGGGAGAGTGGGCCTCCCTATCTCATTCCTGACCTCAGAGGAAATGCTCAGTCTTTTGTCACCAAGTAGAAGGTTAGCTGTGGCCTTTTTATATGTCCCTTAGTAAGTCAGGGCACATTTTCTGTTCTGAGTATTTTTTATCAAATGCTTTTTTCTGCCTCAATGGAAGTGACGTTTCCCCCTTCATCGTATTGATGTATGTAGTAAATTGTCACTTGGTGGCTTTTATCCCTATTGAAAGTGGAGGACTGAGGTCCCTGCCGGTATCCTGGACCCGCCGTCTCCTCCTGCAATTCTATCGCTGTTTGCTGTAGGTACGTTTGTGATTGTTTCATTTTCTTGATGAACTTCCAACTGTGTTGTATTTAAACATGAAGATGATGAAATCATAGCATGTCTGGGATTCACTGTAACGTCCTCGTTCGGTCCGGAGTACCTACGGAAGACAAAACGGGACCGTCACTGAGGTGAGAGGGGTGGGACAGCCGGGCTCAGCGGACGAGCTCCGTGACCGCGCGGGGCGGGCCCCGCATCCCTCCCGCACGCTCCTCTCCAGGCCGTCCTGCCGGCAGCCTGTCCTCGAGTGAGTGCGCCGCGTGCCAGTGAGGCTTCACCCACACAGAAACGTGTATTTCGTATCCCTTCCGTGTGTCATGATACAGGATTCTTTTACGTTTTTTCACCATTTAAAAATGTGAAAATAATTCCCACGGGCCATGAAAACACACATCATGGCCCAGATCTGGCTAGCAGGCCGTAGTTTTGCCAATGTTTGACACTCTCCATTTCACTTTTTAAAATAGCTGTTACGTTTTTTGTTTTTTTTTTTACTAAAAAGTAACAAACCACAAGAGACTCAATCTTAGGAAACAAACTGAGGGTTGCTGGGGGCTGGACGTTGGGGAGGGTGTGTGCTATGCCGAGTGCTGTGAAATGTGTAAAACGGTGATTCACAGACCTGTATTCCTGGGGCAAATAATACATGATACGTTAATAATTAAAAAAATAATGTTTATTGTAAAAAACTAGAAAAGCCAATACACAGAAATTTTTAAATGCTACCCATAATTCTATTCGAGGTAATTATTCACGTATAGATTTTCTCAATATTTTGTATTAGTTTTGAAGACACCTAAGCTCCCAAACATAAAGGGAAAGAAATAGGAAGTGATGCCCTCGTAGAGCGCCTGGAGCTGTGTGCTCCTGGCGGACGGGTTCTCCTCTGCTTCCTCAGGGAAGCCGGCTTTCTCACGTGCTGCTTCCCCCGCCGAGCTCTCGAGGCTTCTTCAGGACCCGGAGTCTGGCGTCTGCAGCTCACCTCCTGCACCAGTTCTGAAGCCTCCAGGGAGGAGACTGTTGAACTTCTAGTCTCCAAAGGAAAAACAACTGCACTTCTCAAAACTCCAAAGAGTGAGTATTTCCCATCATCCCCTCCACTTCCAGATTCACTCAGCTTTCTTGAAAAGTTATCTAGACTTCGTACTTCTTAAAATCCTATCAGGATTTTCCTAAAACCCCAATGCTAATTTTGACTTACTAAGGAAATGACATTCAATAGAAGTCATCGCAAAGAAATCAAAAATAGTGACTCATTTGGAAAGCTGAAATGCTACCCAGCCTTTATCCGAAAATGGCAGTATCCCCCCCCTGCAGTTCTGGAAACCATGTTAATTATGTAAATTTCCCCCCCAAGGTGCCGGGCTTGTTGCTCAGCATAGCTCCTGCTGCACACAGGGGAGAGATTGTGGCCTGCGAGGCAAAGGTTGTAAGGGCCTCAGGGCGTGGTCAGATCCTCGGGAGGTTCTCCCGCAAACCCTGCGGGGGAGCACCGACTTGGGGTGCGCGAGCTGATGCCGGTGCCCACCCTGGGGAGGCTGTGTGGGCAGAGCAGCCCACCTGCAGTGCTGGGAGGTCAGCCCCTAACTTACCGTATTTAAGGCAGCTCGCGCGCCATACCGTGGTTTGGAGGGGAAGGTTCCAGGAGCTGGAAGGACCTTTTCCAGCCAGCTGGGGAAATGTGCGTCTGTGTGGGAATCCGCAGAGACTCCGTCATTGCTAGTTGTGCTGGTGAGGAGTGCGTGCTCGCAGCATTTAGGGTTGAAATGTCGTGATGCTCATAGTTCAACGCTTAAATAAATCCATCTAAATTCTCAAACAGCCCAGCCAGCTACCGAGGGAGCCACTGTCGGACCGCACATCAGCACAGGTGACAAGGGAAGGAGAGTGGTGTGGGTGATGCTAGGACCTGCTGGAGGGTCTCTGACGACACGGACCCTCGCACCAACGCCGGCCCTGTGGTTGCCCGGGCCCCTCCTGCCGGGGCCCCAGAGGCCTGACCGCGGTGGCCCTCCGTCGGTCACAGGTGTTCTGTTCTCTCCTGTCCACGCGGACGTGGGTTATCTGGGACGGCGTCCTCACAACTCCCCGCACCGCAGCTGAGCGCCGTGCCCTCCGCCCGGCTCCCTGTGCTCGGTGGCTGCAGGCGTCGACCGTCTCGGCCGGGGTCTGGGAACATGCTCCATGGGCGCAGGGGGCTGTCCACCCACACGCCGCAGGAGTTGGGGAGCCCGACCATGAACCCCTTATACTTAGCAGGACCCTAAGGACCTGCACCCCCGGACTCCCAGACAGCAGAGCTCCACGCTTCCCGAGGTATGTACCTGTCTCCTGTTCCTCACAGACTTTCCTCTGAGAGACGGTGATCTCGGAGTAAACCTGCTGTTGCTGGGACGCTCGCGGCTTCTCTGCTGGGTGCGTCTCTAAGTGCCCGACCCCGAAATTCACCCAGAGCACAGGTGCGCCCCTGGCCACCCCCCCAGACTGACCACGTGGGAGCCGGCCGCTCACATATGCAAAAGGTACATCTCGAAAACCTCGGTTGAAATTGGTCATTTATTTATGAAAAGGTCTACGTGGGTTGTTTGCAACTTAAAATGAGGTTTTATGTATCAAGAAAAGTGCCCTCAGCTTTCAGTGACTAAAGTCACCATAAGCATTCGCCTCGAAGTTGATGCCAATAACCATGCAAACTAGTAACAAAAGAGGAAATGAAGGATACTTTTATTTTTTTAAAACCTCAGCGGAGAATGAATTCTACATTCTTGGAAGCCAGTCACTTTCCTTTACAGACTGAGCAGCAGCAGAAGGGGCACAGCACTGGCTCTTCACGCAGTGAAGTCGTGTGTCCACAGAGCGCACGACATTCTCTCGCCGGGAACACCGCAGCTGCTCTGGTAAACTCGGTCAAGAAAAATACTTCCTCCCAAAGCACAGCAATAAATATATTAAAAACCCAAACACACTTATTTTCATTTAGTCAGATACAACAGAAGGAAAAGCTTATTTTTGCATTAATCTTTGTAATAAAAACGTGACTTACAGTGCATATTCTGATCTGGCTTTGTCTTCAGATGTTGAGAAACAATATCATGAAGCAGTGTCGCCAGCCTCGTGTCACAGATTTGTACGGAGGTGAGTTACAGGCACTTAGCGTCACTACACGCGGGTCTCAGGGTCCCCAGACGCCGCACCTCCAGCTCTGTGACACGCGCGGCAGCTGGGGACGCAGGGCCACCGCCACCTACCGACCCCTTTCCCTGAGGACTTGTTCCACCGAAAACCACCAGCTTCCCCCTGCATCACCCACCCCCCACCCCTGATCATAAGTAAGTGAGTTGCTTGTTCTGCTCAGAAAGATGGATGGACGGACGGAGGACAGACGGACTCTGTTAC
Source organism: Nasua narica (assembly GCA_028533885.1). NCBI lineage: Eukaryota > Metazoa > Chordata > Mammalia > Carnivora > Procyonidae > Nasua > Nasua narica. The sequence continues at coordinate 178,833,592 of CM052800.1, read as the reverse complement.
TGTCAGGAGTCCTGCCACCGGGCCTGCGCAGAGTCCTTCTCGCAAGAGGTATGCATGGTGGCACTGGAGGTTTTTGTTTTTAACCAAAAAAAACCACCCCTAAACTTTTTCCTCCAAACCACCGGCTTGCTCGGGAAACCAGAGACCCGCACGTTATAGAAAAGAGGCACTTGCAATATTTTATATACAGTTTTAACGCCATCAGCAAATCAGTGTTTTCCAAAAACTGAGAGGATCAAGTTGCTAAACCGGACCCACACTCGACCGGATTCTGGAACCTGCTGCCGCGGAACAGCACGTTTTCAGAAGAACATGAAGATCCCAATGTGCACGTTCGGGACGAGTAAGAGGAGCCCTAAAGGAAGAACCACTGCCCCGTCCTCCTCCCGGTGCGAGAGATGAAGGGAGAGCGGCATTTCACGCTGCACCAAATGTAACCTTTGCTTTCCTGGTATTTGTGATGAAAAAAAGTGTGATTCACCAGGTTGAACACAATGTAACATAACCTTTGGAAGATTGGCCTCACAGCTGGACCGCGGGCCGACCCGGCCGCTACAGCCGAGTGTCACAGACACATGGACGCCACATGCAGGACATGGGGGGCACACGGGAGGACGGCAGGGCGCAGGGACGTCCGGACACACGGCGGGAGACAGCGCAGTCTCGCACCTGCACAGAGCGAGGAGACGCGGGGGCCACGTTAGCGGTTGGGGGTTGGGAGCGCGCGCTCTGCACCTGTCCTGTCCGCGGGGGCCGGGCGGTCACTCCAGCTCCTCCCAGTTGTCGGTCAGGTGACCTCTGCTCTGCCGCCGGAGGCCGACCAGCTTCCCCGCCGACCGGAGGCTCCAGCGGGAGCTGTTCCCTGAGCCCGCCAGGCTGCTGTACTTCCTGCAGCCCTTGCCGTCCTCCTCCCGGCCGGGCCGAGGGGGACAGCCCCTCGCCGTGTCCCCTGCGTCGGCCGTCACGTCTTCAAGAGCAAGTGCTGCAGGCTCCCAGCCTTCGAGCTCAGCTGGTTTCTTAGACTGAACATTCTGTTTTAAAACCAGATTGTCCCAAAATCCAGACTTCTTCTCGGTCCTCACGTCTTCTCGCAGCCGTAAGTTGGTGCTGCGGGAGACGAGACAGCCGAGTGTTAGTGACCCGCGCTCTCAGGGCCTCGGTGAGTGTCCGCTGTGTACACGTAACACGTTTTTAAAAGTTTAAGTCATTTATAAAGTGAACACAAATCTGAGAGTATAAAATTTTAATTGAAATTAGTAAAGAAAACTTAGTCACTGCGTATTAGTGAAGCCATAGAAGCCGTATTTGAAGGGCCCACACTCGGCTCGACACAAGGAAATACACGAGTATTTGAGCAAAGCAGATAGCAGGGAAACTGCAGGGGGTCCAAATTAAGAAATGGGGCTAAATATTCCATTTATCTAATCCGTTTTCCACAGCGGTGCATACACGTGCGGCACACGAGTCAGCAGCCGTGAGTGGGGCTCCGCACCCCCATTCTCACTGGGTGCCAGGACAGGCCGCCGTCCCTCCAGCCCGGGGCACGCACACCCCGGCCGCAGCCCGCCGTGGGGCTGAACCAGGGCTGCCTGGGTGCCCTCTGACCTCCCGCGAGGACCCCACGTGGACTTACCCTTTGGACTTGGGGGATTTACGTCTTTCTAGGAGGTGCTGCTCATCATCTTTATTAAACAGAGAAGTCACTTCTTTCCAACCTCGGAAGCTTGCTCCCTGAAGCTGACAGGAGGTTAGAAAAGATCAGCTCCGGTGGAGGAAACAGGAGGCTTCTGGACCCAGTGACCACGGGGCCTCAAGGGAGCAACGAGCGCAGACCCTTCCCGCCCCCACAGCCCAAGTCGCCCACGTCAGGCGGCGTCCCAGCCTCCGTGTCTGGCTCTGCAGGAATGCCAAGGAAGGGCCCTGGGCCGGGTGCCCGCCCGGTCGCACAGCAGGGCCTGGAGGAGGGTGAGTCCGACGCTCGAGACATTAAACACATAACATGACCTAAAGCAAGCCCGGAAACTGGACCAGGAGGCGGTGTGACACCGCTGTCGGCCGCAGGGGGACAGCGGCCTGTGACCTGGTGCCCCGCGGTGCGGCCGGAGGTGGGACTGGTCAGCGCCGCAGGAGCCGCCACGCTGTCTGCCGCACGAGCCAGGAACAGAGGCGGACTCAAGGCGGGGGTCCCGGGCGGGGGGCGGGGGGTCCCCAGCAAGGCAGGAGGCCTGGAGACTGTCTCACAAGCTGTGGCAGAACTGGGGCCCTTGAAGGCCCGCGTGGGGACGGCCAGCCCACGGGGAAGAGGACAGATGTCCGCCGAGCACCCAGGAGCCCGTGGCTGGATGGCGCCAGGTCCTCCCCTCGGCAGCATCGCCGCTCCACCCCAGGCCCTCTGCCACCCAGGAACTTCTCGGGGGTTCACAGAACCCCCGGTGCTAACTTGTCAGTCTCTCGCCCACATCGGGGGCCCCTCCCCGGACGCGCACACACGTGTTGGACACGGTTCCCTGGGCACCGGCGGCAATGACAGCGGGTCTCCCGAGGGGCTGAGGTTGTTGCCCCTCTCATCCTGCCTCGGCCACCGCACCCCCGGCGCCACGGCGGGGGGGGGGGGTACACACCGTTCACTCCGACTGCTCACAGCACTTCTGGGGGCCATCGCCTGGGAGACCACTGGCCACCGATGTCCTCGGGAGCTGCTGCCGGGCGACGGCAGCACATGCTGGCCGGCGGCAGCCCAGATGCAGGAGCAGCCCGAGGGTCCCGTGCTCACCCGTGGCTCCTACGCAGCCGTGAACGACGAAGGGTCCTATTGGCGGAGACAGCTGTGCCAGGAGGAAGCTCGGTACCCTCTGACCTCATGCCCGCGTGCAGCCAAAACCCCAATACCAAACTCTTCCCGAGAACTCGAGTTGCGCTGGCGGGGGCACGAGGGGACATGTCCACCATCAGCTGCCAAGGCACCACAGGGACCGTCCCCCGAGTCACCTGCGCTGGTGTCTGCAGCTCTCCTGTTCCCGTCGCCCAGGGCTGCCCGGGGCCCAGCACGTCCTTACGAGAGAGCACGCTCAGACCCGCACACATCCTGGTCCCCACGGCGAGCGGCCCCGGAGGCGTCGCTCCAGCACGTGTCTGGTCACATGTGAAGCCCGTATCCCCGTGTGCGTGTGGACTCGTCATAAGACCCCTGCGTGCAGCGCGTACACGTCTCTCCACTGACATCTCCCCGGGAGATGCACGCCTTCCGTGCAGACTGAAGACAAGAACGGGTCGGCCGGGAACCGAAACCACACAGAGAATCACGTCTGCGGCTCCGCACGGCTTACGTTCACGTGTGTCTTACTTAGGGCGGGTATCAGACTACAGCACCGACGGGGAGGCCTGACCAACGCTCCCTTCTCACGGTTCTGGAGGTGGGATGGGGTGGGACGGGCGGATCCGGGGTCAGGGAGGGTCCCCTTCCTCTGCATTCACAGACAGTGTCTCCTCTGTAAGGACTGGCCCCGGACGACCTCGCCGGCCAGAGGCCCTGGCCGAACCACCTGGTCGGGGGTTAGGTTTCAACAAGTGACACGGGAGGGGCCCAGACGTGCGGCCTAGCGCAGTCGCGTGCGCCACCAGGGCCGTTCTCCTCTCCTTCCCTAATGTGGCCCCATCTGCTCAGCTCTCTCTAGGAGTGGAGATGCACACTCGTGGACTCCGCCGCGGGAGGAGAGCTGCCCAGCCCCTCAAGGGCACTCGGGACGGGGCAGGAAAGGGGCTCAGTCTGCCGCCCGGATGGGAATGCTCACGAGGCCTGGGAAGCAAAGGATGGGCCGGGGCCTCCGTGCGGCCGGCCCTCCTGGTCCTGGAGGGACGGGGATGCCGGGAAGATGGGGCGGGGGGCAGTGGCCAGGGCAAGTCCAAGGCAGAGGACACAGACTGGAGGCCAGGAGGTACTGGAGAGAACAAACGGAAACCAGCGCAAGACGGGGTCCGGACACCACCGCATCGGACATGGGGGTCGGGGGGGTGGTCCCAGCACCTGAAGCAGGGCCCCGCCCACTCGTGCTAAGGATGCGCAGAGGCCCCGCGTGCCCACTGCTGAGATACGCCGTTTCCAGGAACAGAGCAAGAGGCCGCAGCGCACCAGACGAGGGGAGACTCACTGCTTCCAGAAGGCTGTGCCTTTGCAGCCCGCGGGAAGCGTCTCTGAGGCCCAGGGAGCTCATCCTACAGGTGAGCCGCGCGTCCACGCCACAGGCCAGTCTCCGCAGAATGCACAGGGAGCACCAGACTCGGAAACGGGGAGGCTGAGGGCTTGAGAAACAGCTTGAGACACCAAAGTGATCAATTCTGGCGGGGAGGGCACAGGTGGGGCGCTGCTTCTTTTAATTATAACTTAGAGTTCTTTTTGATTTTGAAAAACAAAAAACAAGCAAAATACTAGGAACAACTGCCATATATAATGATAAAAAATCCACTCGCTGACCTCCCCTGGCCGCAACAATCAGACAACGGAAAGAAATAAAAGGTATCCAGGGGCGCCTGGGTGGCTCAGTGGGTTAAAGCCTCTGTCTTCGGCTCAGGTCATGATCTCAGGGTCCTGGGATCCAGCCCCGCATCGGGCTCTCTGCTCAGCGGGGAGCCTGCTTCCCCCCGCCCCCCCGCCTACTTGTGATCTGTCAAGTAAATAAATAAGTCTTTAAAAAAAAAAAAGGTATCCAAACTGATGAGGAGGGTGTCAAATGTTCAGCATTGCCAGACTACATGATACTGTATATAAAAAACTTGCACAACTCCACCAAAAAATTCTGGAACTAAGAAAACAAATTCAGGTAAGTTGCAGGATACAAAATCGACAGACAGAAACTTGCTGCATTTCGACACACCAATAATGAAGCAGCAGCAAGAGAAATTAAGAAAATAATCCCATTGACAACTGCACCCAAAGTAATAAGATACCTAGGAATAAACCTAACCAAAGAGTTGGAAGACCTCTCCTCTAAAACTGTAAAACACAGACGAAAGAAAAAAAAGACACAAAGAAATGGAAAGACATTCCATGCTCATAGTTTGGAATAACAAATATTGTGAAAATGTCTGTACAACCCAAAGCAATCTACAGAATCAATGCAATCCCAATCAAAATACCAACAGCATTTTTCACATACCTACAACAAACAATCCTAAAATTTGTATGGAACTAGGAAAGACCCTGAATAGTCAGAGGAATATTGAAAAACAAAAAGCTGGGGGCATCACGTCTGATTTCAAGCTTTACTACAAAGCTGTGATCCCTGAGACAGCGTGGTGCTGGCACAAAAACAGACACATGGACCGGTGGAACAGAGTAAAGACCCAGAGATGGACCCACAACTCTATGGTCAAATAATCTTCGACAAACCAGGAAAGAATGTCCAATGGAAAAAAGACAGTCTCTTCAACAAATGGCGCTGGGAATACTGGACAGTACAGGATGGGAGAAGATATTTGCAAATGACATATCAGATAAAGGGTTAGTATCCAACACACATTAAGAACTTCTACAACTCAACACCCAACAATTGGATTAAAAATGGGCAGAAGACATGAACAGACATTTCTGCAAAGAGGACATCCAAATGGCCAACAGACACATGAAAAAGTGCTCAACCTCACTGGGCATCAGAGAAATACAAATCAAAACCACAGTGAGATACCACCTCACACCAGTCAGAATGGCTAAAATTAGCAAGTCAGGGAACAACAGATGTTGGCGAGGATGCGGGAAAAGGGAACCCTCCTCCACTGTTGGTGGGAATGCAAGCTGGTACAACCACTCTGGAAGACAGTGTGGAGGGGCCTCAAAAGGTTTATAAAAATAGAGCTACCCTATGACCCAGCAATTACACTACTAGGTATTTATCCAAAGGTTACAAAAACACAAATTCAAAGGGATACATGGGGGCACTTGGGGGGGGGGGCTCAGTCGTTAAGTGTCTGCCTTCGGCTCAGGTCCTGGGATTGAGCCCCACATCGGGCTCCCTGCTCCCTGGAGCATCTGCTTCTCCCTTTCTGCCTCTCCCCCTGCTTGTGTTCTCTCTCTCAAATAAATGCATAAAAATTTAAAAAAAACTAAGAAATTATATACGCACATCTATGTTTACAGCGTTATTTACAATCGCCAAGCTATGGAAGGAGCCAAGCCGTCCACAGACGAATGGATAGAGATGTGATTCATATATACAATGGAATACTATGCAGCCATCAGAAAAAAAAAATGAAATCTTGCCGTTTGCAATGATATGGATGGGACTAGAGAGTATTATGCTGAGCGAAATAAGTCAGAGAAAGACAACTATATGATTTAATGCACATGTGGAATTTAAGAAACAAATGAGGAAAGGGGAAAAAATGGAAGAGGGAGGAGGGACAAAGCAGGAACCAGACTCTGGATTACAGAGAACACTCTGCTGCTTCTCCGAGGGGAGGGGTTGCGGGAGGAGCGGGGAGACCCGGGAGTGCGGCTGTGCCCGACGAGACCCCGGTGACGTAGGCAAGCGCGGCTCAGTACCTAACACCACACTGCACACCAACTATACTGGAATTAAAAGTTAAACTGACACAAAATTCCAAATCCAATCCTTCAACATCAAGGATTTTATTTAAAAAAATAAATAAAAACAGCCAAGTAGAAAAATGGGCAAAACAACGGGCAAGCAAGAGTCTTCTCAATACAGAAAGTATCTTTGTTTAAAGGAGAAGACGGTGACCTGAGACAGGGACCGGGTCTCAGCCAGCCCCTCTCTGGTCTCTGCTGCAAGTTTAATGATTCTGGCAGAGAGAGGACAACAAAGGCGCCTACGAGCCGGCACGCGGCCTCAGAGCTCAGAGGAACCTGCGTTGCCTGCGGCCCTGCTGGTCATGAAAACAGCTTTCCTGCCCCATGAAAACACTTCCTTCCTGCTCCGCAGTGGCCTGGAGCCAGCGCTGGCCTCCAGGAGCCACTGTCCCCGCGGTTTCTGCCCAACACGCAGGGCCCCAGTTGGCCGGGGGGAGGGGGGCACGGGGATGGGATACACGTACTCTGTCCTTCGTTCTCTCCCCCGGGGTCCTGGCGCGCGGTCGGGCCGTGAGGACATGCTGACGACGAGCCCTGCAGCCAGAAACGGGGAGAGAAATCTGCAGGGTCCCCGCTACGTGTCTTACCAGGTGAGCCGAGCTCTCTTCAACAAGCACGAGGGGCATCGAGTCAGAGATGTGAATTCGGGGCCCCTGCAGAGAACCGCAGACCCCCCACCGTCAGCCCTCCGTGTTTGAGCCCCACACACGGTTGGGAGGTCAAGGGCACCCGCCCGCGGCTGTCGGTTCAGCCCGGGTGCACTCGGGGCTCCACCGCGCCTTCACTCTCCGCCGTCTACAGTTCGGAGCAGGCGCCGTAAGGCCGTGGTGCCGTTTCAGCCCTAACACCCCGAAAGCCGGCAGGTGAACGAAGACCATGACGAGACCGTCATTAAGACGGATGGACTGCTGTTCCTTGCTTATGCACATTCTGGAACCTAAACTCAGTAAATACCAATTCATCCTGAGCTTTGACGTGCGTTTTGAACAGCTTCCCATCCCCAAGGACTTCTTCTCGTGTCCCTTACAACATGCATCTGAGACAATGGCTGGTCACACGCAGATGGCGGGGAGGACTTGCTCAGAGCAAGGGGGTCTGGGGGGTGCGGAAAAGGGGATTGTCACTTCCCATACCTAGCTGTTTAATAAGCATTTCAGGGAGATGAAAATCTTCTGAAGCGATGACTAATACTCGGTTTCTGTAAGCAGTGTCCCTCGGCGAAGGGACCGCAGGCGGGAAGTGGCCCGGCTAGAGGCTCCCTGGGGATCGGGAGCCGCGAACGCAGCGAGCGCCTCACCCGCGCAGCCCTGATCCACGTGCACCTGTCGTCGAGCTCTCGCTGGCGTCCCTGGCGGGCTTCTCGCACTGGAGGGCCTCAGGAGGAGGGGCACCGCTGTGCACAGTGACGAAGGTCGCCGTGGCCCGAAGGCCCCTGCCCAGCGAAGTTCGCATGTTGGGACCCGACCCCCCGACGTGGCGGTGCCAGAGGTGGGGCCTTCGGGGGGAGGAGTTCGTGTCCTGGTGCGGAGATGCCTGCCACGGGAGGACACGGCCAAGCACGAAGTGTGCAGCCTGGGGTAGAGGCCTCACCACAACTCTGAGAAATCAACCCAACGGCGAGAACTAGTGTCTGCAGCGTAAGCCGCCCGGTCCTTGGCATCTGTTACAGCAGGGAGGACAGACGGACACAACGATGCTTCGAACTCCTGTTTGTGAGGAACCAGAAAACGCAACCCCGATGAAGAGAAGTAATCCGTGACTTTGCCAACAAAAATCCAAAACGTGGGGTTTTTTTTTAGTAGAAGTATTTCAGGCAGCCGAACTTAATTAACATGTTGCCAGAAACCAATGGAAAATCCCACTTACTTCCTATGAAGTCTCCGAATTCCTCCTTCAATCGCAGCAATGGGATTATATGAAAGCAGACAAAAGCCAAGGTTATCCGATAATCAATTCTTCAAGGAGGCTCAGGTGGAGGATAAAAGAAAAGGCCGCACTTGTGCCCAGCAGCGCACCAGGGAGACGCGGCGTGAGCGCCCTCCCCGGGGGAGCCTGGGCCGCTTCGCCCCAAACGCAGCAGCTCCGACACGTGGGGCGCCAGCGGGAAAGGGGTCAGCTCTGCCTCCTGCCCCCTTCCAGGCCCGCGGCCTCAGCCACGTGGGGCAGGGCAGAGGGACACGGCTAGGCATGGATGCGGCGCATGGCGGCCACACCCCTCTGACGGCAGGCAGGGCGCGGGCGCGACACCCCGGAGGCCGTCCAGCGCTCAGAGCAGACAGGGGCACCTCTGGGCTGGGCTAGCGCACGGAGCTCCCGAAGGAGGACGCTCAGAAAAGGAAGATGCTCCAAGGACACACTCCTCTCCGTCCGCTCCCTGGGCCTGATTTTCTTACGCACGGTGGCGACAGAGGAGCCCAGGACGCTGGGGCACGCCCCGATGGCACTAGCCTCCCCCGCATCTGCATCCCTACTGCCAACACGAGCCCTAGGAGCCGAGCTGCACGACCCGGGGCACGAGGAAGACCCCCAAAGTGCCCAAGGGGACGCGTGGGCGCAGTCCGGGGCGCTGCCGCTCGTAAGCCACACGGTGCCCTGCTGTGCTGCTGGGACGCCCCCCGCACGCGGCGAGTGCTACGCGTAGGACGCGGGGAGGAGAGAATCCAGCAGGGCCTTCGCTCAGGCCCTCGATCCGTCTGAAACCTACTAGAGACACGTGAACACACCACGCGGCGGCGATCCTAACCACGGACGGCGAAGGAGGGGTCCCGGCCTCGGGCCAGGGGGCCCCGCGCCAGCCCGATGCCTGGCTTCTCGTCCACGTGGGGGCAGTGGGAGCAAAATCACTCCCCCCCCCTCCCCCCGACGCTGGAGACAGTTTACTGCATCGAACACTTCCTGTTACAAGGAGAGTCTGACTCACACCGAGAGAGGAGCAAACTGAGTCCCAGACAAGACGGCAGGGCCGGCCAGCCCCACTCTGTCCCGGCGCGTACGCGCCCACGGCCCCCACGGCTGGAAGCTACTCGCGCGCGGCTTCAAAGGGAAAGAAGAATCGCCTTCCGCCCGAGCAGGAGGAGCTCTGAAGACTCACTCCCCAACGCGACCGCTGCAAACTGTAAAACCAAACCCCAAGAACGACTTCCCACGGCCTCTGGAAATGCTCCGAAGGACAGACGTACGTGGAGAAATACCTCCTTAAATACAAGCTCTACTTAAGAAAACCGACAAACATTGGATGGTTGGGAAGGTGCGCGTGTGCGGGCTGTGACCGTGCCCCGGACGGCCGCGGCGCTTCTCCTCCTGCGGCTGCCGCGCCAGAGAGCCGGGGCCCCTCCTTCTGTCCGGCACCCGCGCGGGGGACAGAGTGGGGACGGGTCGCAGGGAAGCCTGCGGCCCTCAGCCCTCGTCTGGTTCGTGCGGTGACAGCGACACACACGCAGGAGCAAGCGGAGGGGACCCCCGGTGTCTGCCCCCCCCCAGGCACTCGGCGCCTGGAGTAAAGGAGCCCCTCAGACAGAAGCCTGTCGCGGTGTCCACCTGCGTCCCCAGAGCCCTGGCTCGGGGGCTGCCCCGGGGCCAGAAGCAGGACGCGCCACAGAGCCTGAGCCGTCTGCAGCAGCCCCGGAGGCCGGCAGAGGCTAAACCGAGAGTAAACCTAGAAGGGGCCCCTCAAAGCAATTCTCACACAGGAGCCTCAAGAACGATGCCCTCGAAGGGGCCAGTGTGGCTGGACTGGTTTGTAGAGAAATTCCCACCCGGCGTATCTGACAAAGACTAAGAGCAACAGCAATGAGTGGAGCTTACCAGCTGGACGTCGTCAGGAAAGAGAAGGCGGTGCGGGCCCGCCCGCGCCTCGCCCGCCCGCGCCCCGCCCGCCCCGCGCCCCGCCCGCCCCGCGCCCCGCCCGCCCGCGCCCCGCCCGCCCCGCGCCCCGCCCCGCCCCGCCCCGCGCCCCGCCCCGCGCCCCGCGCCCCGCCCCGCGCCCCGCCCCGCGCCTCGCCCCGCCCCGCACCTCGCCCCGC
>CM052800.1:178805184-178822487 GCA_028533885.1 Nasua narica | reverse complement strand
CCCCCCCCCCCCCCCCCCCCCCCCGTGTCTGAGCAGGCGTCTCCCACCCCCTCCCCAGAGGGGTCCCATCGCCCGGCCCGCCTTCAGCAAGAAGCCCCTGAGGGGGGTCCGGCAGAGCCCCCGACGCCCCCTCTCCGTGATTTCCGTCCGTGCCCCCACCTGCTCCTTGGGTGCCCACCCCACGTCCCTTCTGGTCACGCAGATTTGGAGCCCGGTGCACCCCGGCACCCGTGGCAGAAGACCCTGCCTTGGACGGAGGTCCCGAGGGACGGGGACACAGCCTTCGTCAGAGCAGCGCTCACCGCCCACACCCCGAAGGTTGGCGGGACGGCACAGGGACATTGGACCCCCTCGCTGCCCCCGACGGTCACCCCCACCTCAGTGACTGCTCTCCTCTGTCCCCTGACCCAAGGCCACTCCTGCGGCAGGTGTGGGGACTGCGAGACCACAGCCCGCCAGAGGGGCGGGGGGGGCCCTTGACCTCCACACCAGCCTCACTGCCAAGCCTCATCCAAGTCACTGCTGGCGTCTGAGTCATTCCTTTTTAAATTACAATCATTTAAAACGGCTACTCTGTATTTTGTTATACTTATGTGTCTTTAAAATATGCAAACCGGGGGCGCCTGGGTGGCTCAGTTGGTTGAGCGACTGCCTTCGGCTCAGGTCATGATCCCGGAGTCCCAGATCGAGTCCCGTATCAGACTCCCGGCTCTGCGGGAAGTCTGCTTCTCCCTCTGACCTTCTCCCCTCTCATTCTCAGTCTCTCGCTCTCTAATAAATAAATAAAAATCTTTAAAAAAAAATATGCAAACCGAAACTCAGACGCATTTTTAAACAGCAGCTGCGGTGGCCAAGACAGCCCACCTGGGAGAGCGGGCTTGGCCAGCGGCTGGCTCTGCGGTGCGGGGTCCCCCGCGTGCCTCTGGAGTCTACGTTACCTCCTGGGGCAGCTGGGGCCCCTAGCACCAGCGGCCGAGGACCTGCGGGCAGTCACCCCGCACGCGGACTGTGGGCCCCCCCCCCCCCCCCCCGTGAGAACAGCTAGGAGGCGGAGCTGGGCCGGTGGGGGGGGTGCGGCCGGTGGGGGGGGCACATGTGTCTCCCCACCCCCACCCCCTCCAGGAAGCTGCTGGCTCTGCTCCTGAGCAAGCCTCCCTCCTTCTCTGGGGAGCACAGCTCCAGTAGAAAGGCTACAGGGAGAGTGGGAGGTGGGGGGACCCCCTGTCCTGCCACTCCGTCTCCTCTCCCAACCCACTAGGACCAGGAGAGTGAAACCCACTCAGGAACCCTGGAAAGTCCTTAACAGAGCAGAGGACAGTAAGGTGGCCCGAGGGGAAGGAGTCTTGGGGAGCTGGAGGGGAGGACGGGCTCCCAACCGAGCCGCCTGGGTTCCAGAGCTGGGCCCCACACGGGCAGGGGCAACAGGAGGAACGGGCATGCATTCCGAACTCGGAAGGCGGGGTGCTTGTGGCAGGCTTCACCCGGGAGGGGTGCGGGCCTGCCGGGGAGAGGCATGATTTAGGAGACGCGGGGCCCCGGGAAGAGCTCTGGGGAGGCGCGGCCGTGGGTGACAACGTGTCGGGTGGGACGACGTCCATCCCCCTGGCCGGTCAGATCCAGGGAGGGGCTGGGTGACCCCAGCTCCTTTGGGGGTCTGTCTTCAGGCAGACGAGGGGTGTCCAGAGAAAGCCTCTGCAGGCACCTGCTGCTTCTCCAGTGCCTCCGCTCCGAATACTCAGCGGGGCCCAGCAGCACGTTTTGGGGTGCTGGGCCCCAGCCTCCGCCCAGGGGAAGCAGGGACAGATGCAGCTAACGTCCTGCAAGGCTTCCCTAGGGCAGGACGACGGCGGTGTCCAGACTCGGGGCGTCGGGGCTCGGCTGGCGGAGGGCACGCACAGGTCCTTCCGCCCATCTGGACTTCCCCACGGACACAGACACACAACACGCGTGTCTGACCACGCACACACGCCACACACAACACGCGTGCCTGATCATGTCACACACACCACACACATGTCTGCTAGGCCCTCCCCTCACACGCAGACACAGAACACACATGCACATCACATGTCACACACACGACACATGCACACACGTGGCAGCGCACAAAGCTCACCTCCGCACGGGGTTCTCGAGGTCCTGTGGGGAGAGGCAGGCAGTCTAGTTTTGCCAGACGTTTCTGACAACAGACCTCAGCCTGGGTCCCAGAGGGAGGCTGGGGGGCGTCCGGGCCGTCCCCACCTTCCCCAGAGCTGCTGCTCTCAGCTCCTTTCCAATCAATGAGCAAACACGAGTCATCTGACTCAGAAAGTAAGGTGCCGTGCCCCAGGTCTAGGAACGGGACACCTAATTCACAATGAGGTCAGCTATGCGCAGTTCACCAGGCTGCTCACCAGCACAAATTCTGATGTCCGCCATTTTACCGGGTTTTGTTCTGTGTGTTGTTTCAATCGAGTGAACTAACGAATCCAGCCTAGGAGTCATTAAACTGCAAAGTCTACACACACAGACACAAACGGCAGCCAGGGGTGTCGCTGACAGTATTTCCGGTGGAAAAAGACAGTCCCCGGCAATGAGGAGCGCATTACGTTTACACGACAAATCGTAAGGCAGGCTTTCTTTCATGCACGGATGGTTCAGAATCACCTTGCAAATGGCGGCTGCCCATTCTGGGTGCGGTCCTTCTTGGACGTTATCAGAGGTTGCGGGGTCCTTGTCACAAAGAGGCCACAGGACTTGCAGCCATGCACCCTGCGTGGGTCTCAGTTTTTTATCTGGAAAAGGCAGACGGCAGGCAGGGCGATGCTTGCCACGCCAGCGTGCACTGGGACTGCGAGGTTTCCGACTGGGAGGCACGGGCGGTCCTGGCGAGGGAGGTAGAAGTCCCAGGGATGGGGTTCGGGATATGGGGGTTCCGTGGGGTGAGTTCCGGAGCTGACGACCAAGAAAGCATTCCCGAGACGTCTTTGGTGCAAAATGGTGGTTTTATTAAAGCATGAGGACAGGACGCATGGGCAGAAAGAGCTGCCACCCTGGGGCCTGAGCAGTGGCGACCGTGTACTCGGGAGCTGGGGGAAGAACGGAACAGGGAGGTTTCCAGAGAATTCGCATCTGCTGACGAGGACCGACCCACCACACGCCTACAGGACACCGGGCCACCGTCACGTTAAGGCTGGTGTTCCCTCTAGCAAGGCATCGACGTGAAGGTAGTCGGTAGTCGGGAGGCGCGTGTCCCATGCAGGAGTGCAGGTGGGGGAGGTTGCTGGGTCAGCTTCTGCTTCGTCTCCAGCTGGCCTTCTGCTTCCCAGCAGCCCGGCCGCTGCGGCTCCACAGGCCCCTGGGTCCGCGTTCCAGAAGCTTCCTGCAGGGCGCCTTACTTCAGCGGACCACTGACTCGGTCGGCCCCTTACGATCCTGCATGCCCGATGCAGCCCAGACACAGCCTGCAGACCGGCCGTGTCTGTGGGAGCGCGGAGCCCCGGCGAGGACCGGGGCGTCTGGCCCCTCCCGCAGCGAGCACCAGCATCCCGGGGCTCATAGCCCGGTGGGAGAGGCTGGTCTCCGAGACCAGCCCTGAGCTCAGAGGCGGCCGGGCCGACGGGCGCCACCGAGGGACGGTGACTACCCCTGGGGTTCTGCAGGGCAGCAGCTTCCTCTCTTCCGGGAACTGTCCAAGTTAGCACGACGCTGCGAGCAAAGGAGGCATTGTATTTGGGTTTAATTGCTGTCGGATGTACCTTCTGGCGGTGACCAGCTCCAGAGAAGGGCTGGCAGGTGAACTCTCCTTTCGAATGCAATGCTCAGACTTCCTTCCATTTTGTGTCTCGGCCTCGAGCCACATCACAAACCCCTTTTCTCTAGAATGTGCCTCTTTCGGCGTCACTGAGCGCTCCATGCCTCTTCTGTGCAGTGGATCATGGATGTGGGCTGAGGATGGTCCCGGGCCCCCGCCCCACCCGCCCCTCTCTGCCTGACTCTGGCCAGCATGATCCCGGTCCCCAGGAGGCCCTGCCCTCGGCCTCCCAGTCCCGCCTCCTCGGGAACACCTGCCTGCAGGGCCTTTCGGGGCAGGGATCAGTTTCCCCTCGCCCAGCCGGGTGCGGCTAGCCTGTTTCTGCTGTTACTGGGGCCCCATGACCCAGTGAACGCTGAGCCTTCAGAACACATACTCGTCTCCTCAGGCGAGTATAAAACCACAGGCATGTTTTTGGGAGGTTTTTAAATTACTATTTGAATTGCTAATTTTGTATGAAAGCATTACTTCCATTTATTCAGAAATGCTTGGTTTGCAAGCCAGGAGACGTTTCTCTAGGAGCCGAGGACATTGACTCCGAGACAACATTTAAGGGCAAGAGGCAAGTTTCAGGAGCAGGGTCTGCTGGGCCCTCCCCTCACCTGCGTCCCACCTGCAGCCCACGGAATTTCCCGGAATGCTGCCCCGGCAGAGCGCTGGAAGGGCGGCTATTTGATCTGTCGCAGGGTTTGGGGTATTTCATAAACCGACCGACCGGTGAATTTTTTTATTCCAAAGGTGATGTTTAGGATGCTGGCTGTGAACTCCAAACACGCCTGATTCGCATTCGCCCTCAAGCCTGGGCGCGGCCACGGCCACTGTTTGGCTGACTTCACTGTGGAGGTTGACCCTGAGCCTGGGCCACCACCCCTGCCCCGGCCCCCTGCCGACGGGGCCACGCTCGGGGTGGAGCTCGGGGCCGCACACGGGGCCACGCTGGTGGTGGGGGGGTGCATGCTCGGGGGAGGGGGGGCGCACACAGGGCCCCGCTCGGGGCCGCGCGGGGCAGACCCGCACTGTCACCAGGGAGGCGCCAGCCTTGCCCACCCGCGTGCGGGGGAAGGTGCTTGGAAGGAGACCCCAGACGGGCACCTGATACCGAATCCCATGGAGAAGTCCATTGTGGGAAGCTGGCGAGGACACGGACGCTGGCCGTCGTCAGCCTCCGACGGGGTCCCCAAGAACGGCGGTCACTCGCACTCCCACGACATCTGGAGGATGGTGGGGTCTGTCTGAGTGGCGGCTCCACAGTGTCCGCGGCCTGGCCTCGCCGCCTTTCTCCCCGCGGCTGGGCAACGCGGACGTGGGCCCCAACGGGGGTCTCCTCGCGGGGCAGCCCCGCGGGGTCTGACTCTCGCGCTGCCTGCAGGACGCGGAGGAGGGGGCGACGCAGGCCAGGCCAGCGGTCACTCGGGGCCGGCCGGCCCTCCCCGCCACCATAATTAGAAGGAGGGGGACACACGGTTTTCCTTATAGGAGAACAGTCATTGTAGGCCCCAGGCCATCTTGTGACTCTGTGAGAACAAACAGCCAACCGTTAGCCAGGAGAAACCTGTCACGCGCAGAAGGGACGCTCGCCTTGCGCACGCGTCACTTGTCTCTGTGGGATCTACATCGAAACCCCTCCGAGCACACAGACATCAGAGCCGCTGGGGCCGGAGAGCGGGTGCCAACTCTTGCCGCCTCGGGACTGACCGGGTGGGTCACCTGAGGGGGCCTTGTGCCCCAAATCCGTCTTGAACTCCCAAGGAGCAATACCCTTCGTGGGTACGCGTGTCCCTTAGCCTAGAGCCTCCCTAGTTCTGTTGGTGGGAGACACCGCTTTGGGAAAGATCCCCAGTGTTCTCTGATCACCAGCCCGGGGGGGAGGTGGGGTCCGGCCCGTCCCCCACGGTCAACAGTCTGGGGGACGCAGCAAGTGGGAAGTCAGACCTGTCTCTAGCAATCCATCCAGGGTTCCCGACAATAACCCTGGGACAGTTGGCCCGATGCCCAAACTTGGTCCATAACTGACAGCTTCCCTAATTGTGTCCCCACTGCCCAGGACCCACCCTGGGCAGCCAAGTACTTCCGAACCAGTGGTAGGACGACCATCGTCCGAGCCCAGTTCTGCTTCCCGGGGCCTGCAGCCTCTCAGGGCTCCGGGCGCTTCCGAACCTCCCTTTCCCTCGTGGAGCTCCCACTCCTCTGCCTGCGGCTGCCGCGCCCCTGCTCCCCGCTGCGCCCCTGCTCCCGCAGACCCAGAGTGAGGACGCAACCTCCTGGTCCTGCCTGAGGCAGCCCTGGGTTGTTCCACAGCAGTTCTGGGCCCCGGCGCCCTCAGAGGGCGGGGGGTGCACGGGGCCCTCCCACCAGGTGGACGCAGGTGGCTCTCACCTTGCCGGGAGCAGGGCCACCCCCCTGCAGGCTCGCGGCTGTGCCCGGGGCTCGGGCAGAAGGACAGCCGGCCCCAGGTGGTGATCCTCGTCAGGACCCCAGGGTCACCCCTGGCTCTGAGCTGGAACGTCCCCAGAAAGCCCACGGGGGCGGGGGGACTGCTGGTAGTTCGAAAGGATCTGATCACAGCTGGAAGGTCGGGGGGAATTCTCAAAGGTGAGAGAAAAAGACCTTTGGAAACTCGTCACTAAAGTCTAAAGACAGGTTTTTGGTTTTTTTCCAATTTTACAACTTTGTTAAAAATAAATCTATCGTTGTCACAACTGTATAAATTGAAGTTCATGAGGACTGAAGGGAGGGAGAAGCTGGCTTTAAGACCCGGTACCGTGAGGTCTCAGGATCTTTCTTGAATGGAAGCACATATAAGGGAAGGAAAGTACAAGACTGAAGCCAGCTGCTTCTCCCGAAACCTCTTCCTCCACTTTCCCTGGCAGCGGGACCGCCCTGAGCTCCACAGCCCGGGCTCCTGCCTCTGAGAGGTGAGGGTCCTTCGAGTCCCCGCGCCCTTCCTCTGTGCTCTGCCCCTCCCCCCACGGCTGCCGCAGCCCCTCCCCCGCTGCACATTCGTGGTCTGCTCCCCGCACACCGCAGGGGCTTGGGGGGCCCTCTGGGCCCCGCGTCTGCTGCCTCCCTGAATCCGGGGTACCTCCTAACGGCCAAGTACCGGGACTTGTACGCACTTCCCCCACACGGGACACACTCCACAGATCTACCCTCTCGGCACCTGCGTGGCACACGCACAGACCTCTGCCCTGTCCTCCTCCCTCTGACTTCACTGCACTGTGGCTCTAGGCCGGTTGGGGACGCAGGTCCTTATGGAAAGCGGAATGACATCACTCCGAGGAAGGAACGTAGGCAGTCTGGGGGGATTTCCCCACTCCCACGGGGTCCTGTTAGAATCTTGAGTAAAAACCGGACCTTCCTCATTCCTATTCTGTCTGCCCCTCACGCCGACGCGGTCCTCGGTCCCTGTCCCAGGCGTCCGGACTCTGGTCACCCGTCTGCCCCCGCTCGCCCTCGGCCCCGTGGGCTAGGGACTCATGCAAACACCAAGCGGCCTGAATGACACTGGTCACGAAGTGTTGGGTGCACACTTCAGGGCGTCAGTGCGCCGGCAGCCGGCAGCTCCATGCTGTGGCTGCCACAACCCGGCACCTGAGCCGGCCGTGGCTGCACACTTGCATGTGTGTCAGTGCTTGTGCGATCAGGTGTGTGCTCCTGCACATCCATGTGCCCGTGTGCACCGTCAGAGTGTCTGCGTGTGTGCACATGCATGCATCTGTGTGCATGCCTGTCAGTGTGTGCACATCTGTGTATGCACGTGCCTGTGCGTGCATGTCTGTGTGCACACGTGTCTGCATGTGTGCACGTCTACATGCCCACATGTCTGTGCACATGTCACACGTCTGTGTGTGCATGCCTGTGTGCACTGTGTGTCTGTGTGCATGTCCATGTGCACACGTGTCTGTGTGTGCACGTCTACATGCCCACATGTCTGTGCACATGTCACACGTCTGTGTGTGCATGTCTGTGTATACATGTGTGTACATGTTTCTGTGCACGTGTGTCTGTGTGTCTATACGTGTGCATGTCCTGTGCGTGTGTCTGGGTGCACATGTCCGTGTATGCACGACTGTGTGTCTGTGTGCATGGCCCTGTGCACGTGTCTGCGTGTGCATGTCTGTGTGCACACGTGTCTGTGTGTGTGCACGTCTACATGCCCACATGTCTGTGCACATGTCACACGTCTGTGTGTGCATGCCTGTGTGCACTGTGTGTCTGTGTGCATGTCCGTGTGCACACGTGTCTGTGTGTGCATGTCTGTGTATACGTGTGTGTACATGTTTCTGTGCACGTGTGTCTGTGTGTCTATACGTGTGCATGTCCTGTGCGTCTGTCTGTGTGCATGTCCCTGTGCACGTGTCTGCGTGTGCATGTCCGTGTGCACGTCCGTGTGAGCATACTTCAGCATGTGCGCTCACGCACCTGCGTGTCTGTGTGTCCTGACCCCACTGACTGAGGCACCGCACACCATGGCTGGGAGAAGCAGGGCCGTGTTTTCAACGCTGGGGCCCCTGCACCTTTGCAGCACTCACATGTGGACGCCAGCTGGGTGTGCACGGGCCGTGTTGGGGCTCCGCGTGGATGCCTGCATCATCTGCCCTGGCTGAGCTCCCTGACGTCCCCGAGCACAGGACAAGGTCTCCCCGGGCCGACTCTGGCACCTTCTCCAGCAGTGCTCTGGAGCACGGCTACTCGAGTGGACACACGCAAGTGCCCCCAACGCTAAGGCCGCTAGCTACGCTCGCCCCGCAGCCAGGCCCACCTTCCCACGCACACAGGTGCATCCGCTCCCAAAGAGGGGGCCCCGGGGAGGCTCCCCGTGATCTGCCTCTTCACACAGACTACACCCCACGCGGACAAGGCCTGACGCCAGGGACTCCGGCTCATCCAGGGAAAGAGAACGTGTTGCCCGTGAGCCTGGTGGGAAGAAGGCCGATGCACTGAGGCCTGCCGGCACGCACGGGCTGGGGAGCACGAGCCCTCCCTGACTTCCAGCATCTCCCAGCCCCATATTTAGGCGCCTTGAGGCTCCGCGGGCCCACGTCCTCCTCCCGAGCCCCGCGTGTGCGCTGGCCACGGTAACGGCACAATTTGAGGGCCAGGAACACAGCCAGAGGTCTTCACGGGACCAGGGGTGACGGTGGGCAAGCACCTGGGCTGGGGTCACCTCGCACGGCCTCTCCGTACACTGCTCTCCTCCAGGAGCCCAGCGACACGTCCCCACCTGCCAGACAGGTGACCACACGCAACACAGAGAGCTTTTTTAACGTACCTAACAGGGGGCGAGCTCAGTGGTGACACAGCCCCAGCCCCCTCCTGGAAGCCCCCGCCGAGGGGCCGAGGACACATGGGGACATGGGGGCTGCCGCGGAGGGACCAGTCCCGGGTCCCTGCTGGGCTGTCTTTGTTCATGTGCTTAAGGGGACTTTTCTACGTCTCTCTCAGGCCTGTCCCCCCACAGCAGCTGAGACGAGAGCGCCCAGGCCGTGTAGTGACGGGCGCCCGCAATCCCGACCTGGGTGGGCAAACCCCCTCTGCCGCACCTCCCTCGGCCGTTGGATGCTGTGTCTTGTGCAGACGGTACAGTGCCCCAGAGCTCCGCGCCCTGTCCGGTGGGTCCCCTTCCGCAGAGATGGGCGCAGCTCCTGGGGAGCGCACAACACCAGGGGCCCGTGTGCCCACAAGCCGAGGTCCCACTGTGACCGCAGTGGCATCGCCAGTGTGGGCACAGCACACGAGGCCCTGGGTACCCTGCCGCCTCGGCCCGAGGCCGCAGGGACAGGCCTAGAGGAGCACGGGCCCTCCCAGCGCCGCAGCGTGGCCACGTGGACGGGAGCCACAGAGCAGGCCACGCGTCCACTCAGTGGCCCAAGCACGTGGCCGTGCAGATGACAGCCCACAGGTGACCGCTCGTGTCCCCACCTCCCCCTGGGGGGACGGTGTCTGGAGGCGGGGCCCCTGGGACCCCACGCGTGTCCCTCTCAGAGACCCGAGGCCTCCCCACCGTGACAGGAGAGCCGGAAGGCAGCCGCGGGTGGGCCGGGAACAGAGGCGCAGACTCGCAGTCCCCACCACGGCGAGCAGGACACGGGTGCTGCGTGTGCGCCCCAGGTCCGAGGCCGACCTGACGCAGCCATGAGCAGCAGGGCACAGGTGACCTCCTCCCGGCCGCCGGTCCACCTGCGCCCACGGCTGCCCTCGCCACCTCATTTCGTGTCTCGTGTGTTCGTGCCTTTTCACCTGGGCTCCTTCCAAACAATGATTTGCCTTCCTTTATTTTTCAAAGAACTGGCTTTTCAATTTGTCGGTCAGGTCGACCAGTCATCCCTCTTTCCTCCCTCGTGAAACGCGGCACGGACCTTCTTCACGTTATTTTGCTGTGCTTTCTCCGGCTTTTTGCGTCAGAAGCTTAATTAATCCACTTTCATTCTTTGTTATTAGTAGGAGCTTCAAGCTACGGATCTTCCGCTTCCAGCTGGGTCTCTGGTGGCCTGAAATGGTTCAGTGTAAACTTACGTGGGAGCAGAGAAGCCTGTTGACAGACATGGTGACCTCGTCTCCAAGGAGAAAACGGGTGAAGACACGGGGCGATGGGCTGGAGGCGCGGCCCTAGACCCACGTCGCGGTGTGGGCACGGACCGGGCTCCGGCCGAGCAGGAAGGACACGTGGAGGGTGTTTGCGCTACCTCTCACCTGTAATATTTGTTCTATGAGTTCAACACTGAAAATCATTTTTAATTCAGTGTAATGCTGACACGGGAACATTTTCACAAACAAACGGAACAAGAAGAGTTCAGAAATTGACCCAGAAAAGTGGGAGACATCACAAAGCAAGGGGAGGACAGGTTCGTATAGTCTGTGGTGTTGAGAAAGTCATCGCCCGGAGGAAAACAGAACCAGCAACGACCGTAGAGCGTTGACTCAAAGGTGCAGTTCAGAGAAGCTAATTCTTAGATGTTAAAAATGAAATGAGAATGATCCTAGTAAGGATCTTTGCAGGTGGGGAAATGCGCCTCCCACAGCACCATCCATAACGCAGGGAAGGAAAACGGACTCTAAAGTCCGCCGAACGATCTACAGTCACCACAGAGGTCACGCGCTGGGCAGAGAGAAGGTATTCACAGTATTTCAACCAACCAGGACTCTATTATGTTCAAACATACAAGGGGTTTCTGCAAGTCATCACGAAAAAGGCAGGAGGGGGCGCCTGGGTGGCTCAGTGGGTTAAGCCTCTGCCTTCGGCTCGGGTCATGATCTCAGGGGCCTGGGATCGACCCCCGCATCGGGGACTCTGCTCAGCGGGGAGCCTGCTTCCCCCTCTCTCTCTGCCTGCCTCTCTGCCTGCTTGTGATCTCTCTCTCTCTCTGTCAAATAAATAAATAAAATCTTTAAAAAAAAATAAAGAGAAAAAGGCAGGAGACCTGACAGAAAAGTTAGTGAGTAACATGGACGGCACTACTGGAGGCGGAGCGATGACCTCCCTGACCCAGGGATGCCCAGGTCGTCATCTCAGGATCCGTGACTACGTTTCCTCCTGCGGCCATGGGGACTTTGCAGATGTGGTTACGTTGAGGACCCTGAGATTGTCCTGGGTCCTCTGGGTGGATTCAGTGTAGCGCGAGGTCAGAACACAAGATCCCGGGACAGGAAGAGAACCAGCGGCGCACGGCCGCCAGCCCAGGGTCTCTGCACCTCTCGGCGCCGGAAAGACGAGGAGACGGATTCTCCGTGGAGCGTCCGGAGGACCACCTGCCCCGTCCTGAGGCTGCAGCAGAGGAGGACCCTAGGCTTCGGGGATTCGTAATGGCCGCCTCGGGAAACAAAGCAGCGAGTGGGGAGGGGACACGCTCCTCACGTCCCAGGGAGCCGGCGCCCACTCCCGTCCTGCCAGTGGCAGCAGTGGAAGAGGGAAAGTTCCGGGAAGGGGCTCAAGGGAAACCCGGAGCAGGCGCAGGAGGGGACCCGTCTGCAGACACTGTGGGGCGGGTGGTGGCGGCCCTGGAGGGGACCGCGGTGTCCCCCACGGAGGGTGCGCCAGCGTCCCCCGGTGTCCGAGCTGTGGGAAGCAGCAGCCCAGACGTCCGTGTGGCCCACGACAGATGCTTCAAACAGAAGCAGAAGAAAGAGCACGGAAGAGTCCAGAGGTCAGCGCTGCTCGTGACTCTAACACGCAGACATTGAACACCGCGTGGCCGCTCCGAGAACACGGCAGAGCGCGTCCCCGGCCCCAGGCGCCGGTGCCTCAGCGGGGAATGAGACCCACCCGACAGCTGCCGTCCCGGAGTCCCCATCCCGCGCGTGCAGCTCCAGGGGGCCTCAGCGAGCCGGCGGACAGGCCGTGCAGGGGGGGACGGACCCCCGGGGAGCAGGCGAACGACCAGCACATGGAAACACCCCCCCCCCCAGGACACGCAGGGTCCGAAGCCCAGGACAGCAGCCCACATGTGCGGGACGGGGTTCCTGCGCCCGGGATGTCTCTTCTCCGGCTCGGCCGGCACGCGCGCGTGAGCCAGGACCCCCAGACCCGACAGCACTGACGGCTCCTCCCCCAGGACGTAAGAGAACATCCCGGATCACTCCAGAGCCGGGGCCCGTGGACGGAGCCCAGGGGCATGAGCAGAGGCGCCATCCTTGGGGACACTGTGAGTAAACACCCGCCCTGGCAAGGGACGCTAGCTCGTGCTCGGCGGGACCCAGACGCGGGCCAGCAGGTGCCGGGCGACTCGGGCCACCCCCTTCAGAGAGGACAGCCAAGTGTGTCAGATGCACGGACGCTGGCCAGGTGGCTCAGGGGACATGGGTGACAACTCCTTCTTCAAACAGAACCGAGCACAGAGAAGAGGCAACGCAAAGGCACTCACAGGGGAGACAGAAAACAAATCCCACTGTCGGCAACCGTGGGTCTTAAATCATTTGTGCGGCAGCCACACACCATTTCCTGGCACTCGGACACAACTCCCCTGGGTCTCGGCCCCCAGATACTTAACGTTGACTCCCATTGGGGCAGGATACTTTTCTTTCTTTTCCAAACTTTTTTGGGTAATCAAAAATCATGAACTCCTTTCCTGGTTTAACCTGTGGTTTATCATTAAGCTTTCCCTCTAGATTATGTTTCAGAACATAGAGAGACATTTCACCTTGCAACCAGAAGATGACTTGTCCTTTCCCACTCCTGGCAACAGAAAAGAGCTGCCCCTTCTGGTCCGCAGCCCACCCAGGGAGCAGCAGCTCTGAACCGCTGCCTCTCTTGCACTTCAACTAGGAACAGCTCAGGGACCTTTCGGGAGCTGTTCTCGGGCCCCTTCGTGGTGGATACGACCGACCATGTCTAACAGCCTGACTGCTGTATCAACCACGCAGAGCGTCCTCCTCTGCTCCAGCTGCCGTAACGCGGACCACGGACCAGGGCTTGTAGCAACGGAAAACTCTCACAGCTCTGGGGGCTGGACCTCTGAGATCCAATGCCAGCGTTGGCGGGATCTGGTGAGACCCTCTTCCAGGTGGCAGAGGTCCCACGGTGCCTCAGGTGCTGGAGGGCAGAGAGGAGACAGGCCCTGCTGTGTCCGTCCCGTACGGACCCAGATCCTAATTATGAGTCCGCACACTCAGGAACCCATGGCGTCCCAAAGGCCTCCTCCGAATACCGTCACACTGGGTGTTAGGGTTTAACATACGAATCTTGGATGGATGCAAACATTCAGTCCGTACCAAAATTCTAGATAAACGGATACTCCTCTAAAAAATTACTAACGAAATGGACCTCAAGAGATACATAATCTAAATTGACCACTTTGCAAGAAACAAGAGGAAAAATTATTGAGAATGATACCTTTCCTCACCACACTTATTCTCACAAGCAAGAGGCCCAGACTCTCCCACTGGGGCACTGTCACTAATTTTAAACAGCAGATAATTCCAATAATTCAGAAACATTTCCAAAACATTGGAAAATAGGTAAACTTCTAGTTATTTTCTACAAAATGAACACAACATTCATGACCAAAACTGCAGATTATCATCTACAAATATCAACACAGAAATGAAATAAAATTAGAAACAAAGCCAGTAACACATTTAAAATAATGCAGAGTGATCAAGAATGCAAGAATGGTTCTATAATAATTATCAATATAATTCATTGTATTAATAACCCTGAGAAGAAATTACGCAATAATCTTCACGATAGTTACAAAAATATCTTTAACACATTCTTTAAAAAACACTGAAAAAAATGAGATAGGTGAACATTTCTCTGCTATTAAAAATATAAACAATGGAAAACATTTCGCATACTTAACAGGAGGCGCTATCACGGAGGCCAGGAGACAGCAAAGACACTCAAGACCAGCACGACCGTGAGCGGCGCTGCAGGTAGAGAAGGCCAGAGAGGGGGAGATGAGGCCCTTTGCGAGCCCGAACTCCGCGCGTCCGTCTCTGCCCCGTGGGAGAGCGGAGGGCACACAGTCCTCGGCACGTGGGGCGCGGCCACGGGCTGTCCACACGCAGCGACACGCAGCTGGACCCCGACCTCACACCGCACACTAGACCAACTCAGAACGAGCCAAAAACGAATGAGGAGGTGAAACCCTGAAAGTCTTAGAAGAAAACACAAAATAAATCTTCATAATCTGGGATTTGGCAAAGGTCTTAGATATGACACCCAAAACACAAGCAACCAAAAAGAGAAAAAAGATCAATTAGACTTGATCAACTAAAACAGGGGGCGCGACGCTCGGTCGTGCGGCATCAGGGCGAGTGCTTGCCACCCTCCGGCAGACCCGGTCGAGTGCCCGGGATCCACGAAGGCTCCTACGACTCAGCACAAGGACAACAACCCGAGTAAAACCCAAGCCGAGCAGATGATTTTCCGAAAAGACACCCGGGCGGCCCCCCAGGACATGGGCCGCTGCTCCCCATCGCCGGGCATCGGACACGGGCGGGTTCACACACCGGAGACCCCGCGCCCGCAGGGGCAGCTGCGCTCGCCC
The DNA here is from genome assembly GCA_028533885.1 of Nasua narica. Lineage (NCBI taxonomy): Eukaryota > Metazoa > Chordata > Mammalia > Carnivora > Procyonidae > Nasua > Nasua narica. The sequence continues at coordinate 178,807,706 of CM052800.1, read as the reverse complement.
AACGGCTGGCGGCAGGGGTGCGGCGGCTGTGTGTCCCTCGGCTCACGGAGGGACAGGCGACACGCAGTGCGACCACACGGTGGACACGGCTTCACCCCAGAAGGGGCAGCGGAGGGACCCGCGTCCCGCCCACGGTGACCCAGGCCGGCTTCATCTGGTCACCAGACTCCGAGAGCAGAGGGTCCCCCAGCGGGGGCAGCAGGGCGCCCAGAGGCCAAGGCTATGAAGACCACTGTGGCCACATGGCTGGCTTCGGGGTGGGGACAGGGGGGAGGGACAAGGTGGCCTCAAGGAGCAGAGCGTCCGCGGCGGACGGCTGGGGACGAGACAGGGACTCCGGTCCCACGACCACCAGGGACCGCACTCCGAGCGAGGGCTGGGGAGCCGGGCGCTCCTGACCTGTCCCGCGCAGACGTCACCCGACGACAGGCCGTCCCTGGAGGCGCTCGCTCCCCTCGAAGGATCCATTTGTTAGAGTCACGAAAGGGGCTCAGGACAGTCCTCACGGCCTTCCCGTCCCGCTGTCAGCGCGAGTCACGTGCGCCTGCTCTCAGGCCGCGTGTGCCCCCGGAAGGACCGGACGGCTCTGCTTCCCGAGCGGGGCGCCCGCTGCGCCCTCCGCGTCCGGAGCCGGGGGAGCCGCGCGTGTTCCCCCTGGGCCGCCTCCGCCCTCTGTCCCCCGGCATTGCTCCAGGCGCAGGTGTGTCGGAGCCGCGGGCCCCCGGGGAGCCGCGCGGGGGTCACAGCGCCCGGCGGTCCGGGAGGACCAGACCCTGGGACCAGGAGTTCCCAGCTCAGGGGCGGGCAGCAGACACGGGGCGGAGGGACGCTCATCCGGACAGAGAAAGGCCCTAACCCGACGACAGTGCACCTCTTCTGAGGCCGCCCTCAACATTTCGGGGGGAAATTGTATTTCCAGGGCGCCAGAAAAATTAACCGTCTCTCCCATGTTGTCTGCCTCTCTTGCCAGCTGTCCCCGCGCACGTGGGGCCTGTGCAGACCCGTGCGCACACCCACGTGTGCTCACACTCGCGTGCACGCACACACGCAGGCATGCGTGCAAGCTGCAGGCACGAGTGCACACACACACACAGACGTGCGTGCACGCCGCGGTCCCCTGCAGACGTCCCGCTCCCCTTCAAACCGCGTCCTTTCTCAAACCCAGCCGCACCCGCTGCCGTCAGCAAGAGGCACATGTTGCAGCAACACGCGGACTCTGCCAAGTTTTCCGGTGCAGACTGCACTAAAAGTCACTGGACTAGACTGTCTCTCAAGTCTCTTATGCTCTGATATTTTCGGGGCTGAGTCTGATTTGGGGGAAGGAGAGAGCATCCTGCAGGAGGAACAGGATGAAGGCTGGGAAGACCTGGGTTCGGGAGGGGGCACGAGCAGGCGGGGGTGTTTTAACGTGGGGACCTTGCCAGCTGCTTCCCTGGGAGGGAAGGAGACACGCTGTCTCTGTCCCACGCCGGGCACCTCCCGGGTCTGCGGGTGCAGGGGTGGGAGTGCAGCTCGGAGCCTGTCCGCCCAGCCCGGGGGTTGCCCCTGACGGCTGAGCCGCACCCACACTGTCCGCCCGTGGAGTCCGGAGCCGTGGCATCTGGGTTGTCATTTTAGCTACACTTTCCAACGGGAACACAGAGCACCCTGGGAGCCAAGCACGGGGGTCAGCTGGCGGCACCCCCTCGGGGGCCCCTGGAGAACCCGCCTGCAGCCCCAGGACAAGACCCCTGGAGGAAACCGCCCGCCTGAGCAGCAGGAGCGCCTCCGTCGCGCACGACCCTCCAGACCACCCCCCACCCCGTCCCAGCAGGACCCGTCCCAGCAGGACCCGTCCCAGCGGCTGCTGTTCCTGTAAAGGGTGAGTGGCAAACGTTCACCGAGGGAGGACCCACGCAGACAAACCCTCGAGGCGGGCGGTCGCCCCTTCCCTGGGGAAGGGCGGAGAGAAAGAGAGACACAGAGAGACAGAGACACAGGGAAAGACGGAGACGGAGGGGGCTGGTCGGGAGAAGGAGCAGGAAGGTGGGGAGGGAGGGTTTAGAAGGACCCCTCCATGCACAGGGGAATAAGCAGTGACATGTAGTTACAGCTGTTACTGTGCGGCGACCCCCAGAAAAAGAGTCTTGCTGACAGTCTGACCACCTCACCCCACACGCCCCCCCCAGGCTGCATCATGAGGCACGAGACCAGTGGTTTCTACCAAGAAGTGTTCATCAGAACCCTGTGGATGGGAAGGAAGACGGTCACCCTGACCTCCACCACCAGCATCCCTCCAGGACGAGCATCCCTCCAGGACCAGCACCCCTCTAGACCAGCATCCCTCTGGGACCAGCATCCCTCTAGACCATCCTCCCTTCAGGACCAGCACCCCTCTAGACCATCCTCCCTCTGGGACCAGCATCCCTCTGGGACCAGCATCCTTCTAGACCATCCTCCCTCCGCGACCAGCACCCCTCTAGACCAGCATCCCTCTGGGACCAGCATCCCTCTAGACCATCCTCCCTTCAGGACCAGAATCC
>CM052800.1:178771543-178805084 GCA_028533885.1 Nasua narica | reverse complement strand
GACCATCCTCCCTTCAGGACTAGAATCCCTCCAGGACCAGCATACCTCTGGGACCATCCTCCCTCCGGTACCAGCACCCCTCTAGACCATCCTCCCTCTGGGACCAGCATCCCTCCGGGACCAGCATCCCTCTAGACCATCCCCCCTCTGGGACCATCCTCCCTCCGGGACCATCCCCCCTCTAGACCAGCATCCCTCCGGGACCATCCCCCCTCTAGACCAGCATCCCTCCGGGACCATCCCCCCTCTAGACCAGCATCCCTCCGGACCATCCTCCCTCTAGACCAGCATCCCTCCGGGACCAGCATCCGTCCGGGACAAACACCTCTCCGGCTTGTAGACGCTCCACTCCGGGAATGCCGGCTTCTCCCGGGAAAGAGGGAAGGAGCCAGCCTCATGGGCACCGGGAGATCTGTGATCCCGAAGCCGTTCACCCTTCTGCTTTGCACAGGAGTCTTGGGGAGCTGAAATGACATTCGACCCAGCCACTCGCCTGCCGTGTGCTTGTCTCTGTGTCAGACCCGAGGCAGACCCACCAGAGTTTATTGTCAGAAGTAACACAGAGGGGAGGCCCCGGCGTGCGCCCCACTGAGCGTCCTCCCACCAGGACGCGGCGGGTCGGCCACGAAGGGTCCTCCAAATGGCCCCCATGTCTCTGGGTCCGCCTCAGCCCCAACGGCGACTCCTCTGCCCTCCCCTTCTGCAATTTCCTGCGTTTTATCGAGAATGTTGTGAAAATAGAACCACACAGCCTGGGCGCGCTGGGGACCACGGCGACTCAGTCAGCATGATTCTCCCGAGACTTCTCCGGGTCGTCGCGAGGATGGAGCTCGATCCCTGCACCGTGAGCAGAGTTTCGTGGAAAGCCTCGGCTTGCTTAGCCCTTTGCCGGCATGCAGGATGCCTGCATGTTTCTGGTATTGGCTCGATGAATAAAGCTAAGGATTTATTATGAATAAAGTTAAGGATTTGTGTGAGGGCTTGTGTGAGGACGTGGGTCCTTGTTTTCCCGGGAAGGGCGCCGCGAGCACAAGTGCTGGCTGGCAGGGGCCGCGGGGTCAGGTTCTAACGCACCTGCTCCCAGCGGGGCCGCGCCATGTGACGCGCCCGCCAGCAGCGGAAGGAGGGATTCCCGGGCTCGGCCCGTCGTTGTTTTCATCAGAGCTCTTCTGAGAGGTGACCTCTCCCTGTGATCTTACTCCATCTCCCTCACGACTGACAGAAGAAACATCTCGTGCGCCGGTTTGCCGTCCGCAGACCCTCTTCTGCCCATTTGTCCTGCGGGATTCAGAGCTTCCCGTCTGTGTTCCGGACACCGGGCTTCTGCTGGACCTTCAATTTGGGGACATTTTCTGCCCCCCTGCAGCTTGTCTTCCCATCTCCTTAGATGGGAAGTCTTGCTAAGTCTTAACTTGGTTAAGACTTAGCAAGACTTTTCTCTGAGCAAAAGTTGAAAAATTTTGATAAAGTTCAATTCAGAAACCGTTTGTGCTTTCAGCGTCAAATATAAAGACTCTGCTTAACTCTAGATCCCCAAGTTTCTCCTGTATTCTTCCCGACGTTTTTATATAGTTTTATGTTTTGCATTTAAGTTGGGACCCATTCTGAGTTAACTTCGCATGAGGTGACACAGAGGCTCATTCGTTGTTTCACGTCGGTGGTGAGGTCCGGTGTTGGCCGACGTGCAGCTAGTCGCTCCACACAGTTCATGGGAAAGGACATCTTCTCCCTACTGAACTGCTCAGGTGCTCTGTCAAACATCGATCGGGCCCGTTCTCGCGGGTTTCCTTCTGGGTCCTCTGTTCTGACCCCCTGGCCTATGACCCCCAGCAAGCACAGTACACGCGTGATGGCTGTGGCCAGAAATTAGATGGGACGTTTCCTCCTACTTTAGTCTTTGAAAAGTTATTTTAGCTATCCTATTTCTTTTGCCTTTCCTCATAAATTTTAGAATCTTGTCTACATCTCCAAAAAGCCTGTTGTGACTTTGATAGGAATTTTGTTCCTCCTGCGTATCAACTGGGGACAACTGCTATCTTCACCTTGTGGTCTCCTCCGTTAGTAAGGCGTCTCTACTTGTTTCGATTTTCTTTGATATTTCTTTGCTGTTGTATGACTTTTAGCACACAAGCCTCATAGATAATGTTACATTTACACGATTTTTTTAATGATTATAGGTAATATCGTGTTTCTAATTTTGGCATCCACGTGTTCATTGCTAGAAAACAGAAATATGATGGATTTTTAAATTTATTTATTTATTTGACACAGAGAGAGAGAGAGATCCATCACAAGTAGGCACAGAGGCAGGTGGAGAGAGAGGGAGAAGCAGGTCCCCGCTGAGCAGGGAGCCCGATGCGGGGCTCGATCCCAGGACCCTGAGATCATGACCTGAGCAGAAGGCAGAGGTTTAACCATCTGAGCCTCCCAGGTGCCTGAAATATGATTGATTTTTGAATGTTTTCTTGGAATGAAACTTACTTGGTCATTGGTGTGTAATTCTCTCCATATGTCATTGTCTTCTATTTGCTAAAATTGTATTAAGAATCTTTTCCTGATAAATGAATTCAGTAAAGTTGTAGGATACAAAATCAATGTGCAGAAATCTGTTGCATTCTTATACACTAATAATGAAGCAGCAGAAAGAGGAATTAAGAAAATAATCCTATTTACGGTTTCACCAAATATAGTAAGATACCCAGAAATAAACCTAACTAAAGAGGTGAAAGATCTCTAATCTAAATAGTATAAAACACAGATGAGGAAATTAAAAATGACAAAGAAATGGAAAGACATTCTATGCTCATGGATTGGAAGAACAAATATTATTAAATCTCTGTAATATCCAAAGCAATCTACACATTCAATGCAATTCCTATTGAAATACCAACAGCATTTTTCACAGAGCTGGAACAAACAATCCTAAAATTTGAATGGAACCCGAAAAGACCCCAAATAGCCAAAGCAATCCTGAAAAGAGGAAAAGGAAAGCTAAAGGCATCACAATTCCAGATTTCAAGCTTTCCTACAAAGCTGTGATCACCAAGACAGCATGGTACTGGCACAAAAACAGACACATAGACCAGTGGGACAGAGTGGAGAGCCCAGAGATGGACCCGCAACTCTATGGTCAACTCATCTTCAACAAAGCAGGAAAGAACATTCAATGGAAGGAAGACAGTCTCTTCAACAAATGGTGCTGGGAAAATTGGACAGCCACATGCAGAATGAAATCGGACCTTCTTATACCACACACAAAAATAGACTCAAAATGTATGAAAGACCTCAATGAGAGACAGGAATCCATCAAAATCCTAGAGGAGAACATAGTCAGCAACCTTTTGACCTTGGCCCCAGCAACTTCTTACTAGACATGTCTCCAGAGGCAAGGAAAATAAAAGCAAAAAAGAACTATTGAGACTTCATCAGGACAAAAAGCTTCTGCACAGCAAAGTTAACAAAAGTACAAGGCAACTTATGGAATAGGAAAAGATATTTGTAAATGACATTACAGATAAAATGGTACTACCCAAAATATATAAAGAAATTATAAAATTCAACACCCCCAAAGTAAACCAATTTAAAACTGGGCAGGAGACATGAGTAGACATGTTTCCAACTAAGACATACAAATGGCCAACAGACACATGAGAAGATGCTCAGTACCACTCTTCACCAGGGAAATGCAAATCAGAACTACAATAAGATATCATCTCAAACCAGTCAGAATGGTAAAATTAACACAGAAAACAGCCAGTTGGTGAGGATGCAGAGAAAAAGGAATCCTTTTGCAATTGTTGGTGGGAATGCAAATGCAGCCACTCTGGAAAACAGTATGGAGTTTCCTTTAAAAATTAAAATGGGGGTGCCTGGGTGGCTCAGTTGGTTGAGCAACTGCCTTCGGCTCAGGTCATGATCCTTGAGTTCCGGGATCGAGTCCCACATAGGGCTCCCAGCTCCACGGGGAGTCTGCTTCTCCCCTCTCATTCTCAGTCTCTCGCTCTCTAATAAATAAACAAAAATCTTTAAAAAAAATTAAAATGGAACTACCCTATGATCCAGAACTCACACTATGTATTTACCCAAAAAACACAAAAACCCTAACTGAAAAGGATACATACATCCCCTATGTTTATAGCAGCAACGTCCACAATAGCCAAACTATGGAGACCACCCAGGTGTCCATCGGCAGACGAATGGGTAAACGACACGTGGTATAAATACACAAGGGAATCTTATTCAACCATAAAAAAGAATGAAATCTTGCCATTTGCAATGACCTGGATGGAACTAGAGGTATAATGTTAAGTGAAATAAGTGAGTCAGAGAAACAAACACCATATGGTTTCACTAATATGTGGAATTTAAGACACAAAACAAGCAAAGGAAAGAAAAGAGAGAGAGAGAGAGAGACAAACCGAGACACAGACCCTTAACTAGAGAAAGCACACTGACGGTCCCCAGAGGGGAGGAGGGGCGACGGGGAAGCAGGTGCTGTCTGGTACACCTGCAATATACTACTCTGTGTGCTAACTAACCGGAGTTTAAATAAACTAAACTAATAAAGAAGAGTTCTTCATCTCTCTCTATGAAGGACGTTGGTCTGTAGTTTTTAATGCACTGTTTCTCTGATTTTTGCACCAGGGTAATACCATCTTCAAAAATGAATTAAGAAGTGTTCCCTCTTCTATTCTCTGAAATAGCGTGTGAGATTGGTGTTAATGCTTCTATAAACATTTGGTAGAATTCTCCAGTGAACCCATCTGAGCCTGGAGAGGGAGTCTTTAAGTTATGAATTCAATTTCCTTGACAGCTTGTAGGGTTATTGCACTTGTTTCTGTCCCATTGGCTGCACGGTGGTATTCTGTTTCTGGAAGGGTTGGTCCATCCCGCTAAGTTGTCAAGGGTCCACAGCTGCCCCCAAGGCTCTCTGGCCATCCCCTGGACGTCGGCGGGGTCTGCGGTAGGACCCCAGCTCCACCCCGATCTCCCCCACTTGTGTTTCTCGGTTTCTCTCAGTCTTGGTCGAGGCTCATTGCTTCTGTCCCCTGCAGGAGGTGCCCGGCCCCAAGCTGAGGATTTCCCAGGCTGTCCCCCATCCTCTGCTGCTGGGGGTGGGGCTGTGGCCCGGTCCTCTCTGGTGTGCAGCAGTTCCCGTCTCAAGTTCTGTCTTTCTGGGCTCCCCCTTCCTGGTGCTTTGGCCGGGAGAGCTGCTTTCTTGGGGCTTCTCCGGAGCCCTCTTGGTGCGTCCAGACTTCTGGCTTCCTCAGCTCCAAGTCTGCGGTCTAGGACACGACGGTGGAACCCAGCGTCGTCACCCTTTTTGGGCTTCCCACTTCTAGCCGTCTTTCAGTCTGTTTGTTTCCTTTATACACCCTACGCGGCTTTTGGGTGCACTTGGGGCGAAGAACAGGGAAAAATACAACTACCGCCTCTTGGCGTGAGTGGAAGCCCTAGTCGTCATTCCTAAGGAAAGAACTCAGAGCTGCTTCCCTTTCGGGGAAGAGACCTTCACAAGTATGTCGTGAAGGACATTACCTTTCAGAAAGGTAAATATTTTATCTTTGGCTTTTGTGCCAAAGATATGCTTTATCTCAGATAGACTCCTTCCTAGGAAGCAGCTTTACGAATATTCTCTCCCGTTCTGTAAGGTTTGTTTAAACCCACGTGATCAAGTTGCTGGCATGGTGCGCGCAGAGCTGGGAAGACGGCACCTCACATCCACCCAGGCGCTGCGGTGGCCCCATCAGATCCGAGACCGTATTTCATATTTCCAGACTTCTTGACTTTCTTCCTTTGCGCCCGGCATGCTCGTTGACTCAAAACAGGTGCCCGATGGATGCTGCTGGATTGCATTCACCGACAGTGGTTTCTCACTCTGTCACGTGATGGATGCCCCTCCACACCTGCACCCCCGCCCCCCGCCCTGCTGCACCCCCGCCCCGCTGCACCCCTCCCCCCCTCCGCCGGGTTAGCACCAGCACTGTCGGTCCCTCTTCATAGACAGAGAGCGCTGAAGCTCTTGTCCAATATTAGAACACCGCGTGAGTGGTTGGTTAGCGCCAAACCCACCTGCTTTGATCCTAGATTACCATTTTATCTCCGGTTCTAGTTGTGCCTCTTAATATCTAGTAAGTTCAAAAAGAGATTAACCTTTTAAAATTGAGTGTGGTCGGCTTGACGCAGAGGCCAGAAGACTGACAGGGGACATGGTGACTTCCAGCGGAAAGGAGATTTAGACCTCACATGACAAGAACGTGCTCGAATTTTGTTCTACCTGTGCCCTTTAGGGGCTGCAGGGCACCAGGAATCCCACTCCTGCCTGAAACACTCTTCTTTTATCTCTTTTCTAGGTTGGTTTTTCTGTGTAATTAAATTTCATTTAAACACAGGATCGTACAGCCAAAAAACAGTTTGAAGCCCCTGGGCTAACCCAAACTCATTTTACTTGAGGCTGCAAAAGGAAATGTAATTTACCCAAGGTCACAGAGCTAGGGTTTCGCTGGAGCCAGGACTAGTCAGGGAGGCAGCTGATCTTATGATCCAGACATCCAGACTCTTCTCAGCCGCTGTTCCCTTGTACTGGCGACCTGGGTAACCGGCCCTTTTGAACTGTGCGTGCATTCTTTCCCAAGTGTGCCGCCACCCACTCCACCTAATACAGTCTGTACCTAAAACTGATGAATCTTGATTCCTGGGAAGCTCTGTTTGCTGCCCAAAGTCATTCTGAACTCCAACTACTCTGAATAGAAGGGCTCCATCCCCACAAGAAAGAACGATCATCCAACAAGCACTGAGCAGCATCCACTCTGTCCACTTCTGAAGAGATGTGACTGACTTGGGAAAATCAAAGGACATAATAAACTCCAAAGCAAAAAACAAAAAACCCTCTGACCTCACTCAAAACAGTTAACAAAAAACCACACAGCTCTTTCAAAATAGGACAATAAGCAAACACATGAGGACTGCTCTACGTGGAAGAGAGAATCGGTGAAATTGCCGTGGGTAGGCAAGAGGGAAGGTGCAGCCTTCATTCCCTATCCCCGGAAACACACTGCAACAGTCCACAGAGTCTGAGGGAGTCAAAGCACGTCCTCGTCACTGATCTCAGTGGGGGGCGTAGTCTACAGAGCAGAGTCTAAGGAACTGCAGAGCGCTTGTGCAGACCCTTTTAACGCTACACCATCACCTATATACCTTCAACCGCCTTGACTAGCTAGAGATGCACACAAATTTTTCCAACATTGGTTCCCATTTTAGTGTCGGTTCCTCAAGGGATGGGTCTTGGTGTCCTATGTAATAACAGAAAACATTTGTCCCTGGCTTTTCTGGGACAGTAACAGTTTGCAACATTCTCCACTATCCCCAAAGTATAGTTATACTGGTGAGACTGTGTACCCTACTGAAACAAAATAAAATGAACTACTTTTATTGTTTTTTAATGACTAAAGAAATCATATTCTTATTGCATAATAAGAAAATTCATAAAGAAGAAAATCAAAACAATCCATAATCCACCACTCACAGGCAACCATAATTAACATTTTAGTGTATCTTTTTCAATGTTTAAACATATAATTTGGATCACAGTCTATGTATGTAGTACTTTTGTATATTGCAGTTAGAAATTTAATGGACTTTATTTTTTAGAGCAGCTTTAGGTTTTCAGAAAAATTGTCAGAAAGTTCCCACATACTTCCTTTTTCCCATTTCAGTTTCCTTTTTATTTATACATTTTATTGGAGTGAAAATTTATTACAGTGGATGAACCAACATTAAAACACTATTATCGGCTAGATACGCATACTTGGTGTTGTGCATTCTATGGGTTTGGGCAGATGTATAAGGACATATATTCATCATCATAATATTACGCAGAGTAGTTTCATTGCCCTAAAAGTCATCCGTGCTCCACCGACTCATCACCTTCCCCTAACTCCTGGCAAACCACGGTTTCCACAGTTTTGCCATTTCCAGAAATGTCGCATCACTGACATCGTACAGTGTTTAGCCTTTTCAGATTGGCTTCTTTCACTTAGTAATATGCATGCAGGCTTCCTCCATGTTCTTTCGTGACTTGATAGCACATTTCGTTCCAGAGCTAAATAATATTCCATTGCATGGATGGACCATAGTTTGTTTATCCATTCGCCTACCACGGACAACTTGATTCCTCCAAATTTGGGCAATTTTGAATAAAGCTGCTATTAACATTCATGGGCAGATTCTGTGTGGACACAGGTTTCTGCTCTTTTGAGTAAATACCAAGAAATGGAAGTGCTACATCATATGGTAAGAGCATGTTCAGTTTTGTAAGAAATTGTTAAACTGTCTTCCAAAGTGTCTGTGCCATTTTGCATTCCCACCAGCAACAAATGAGAGTTCCTATTGCTTCACATCCTCACCAACTTTCAATATGTTCAGTATTTTGCATTTCAGCCATTTAATGGGTGCACAGTGGTGGCTCATTTTTTTCAATTTGCAATTTTGTAGTGACACATGATGTGGATAAGCTTATTTGCTGTCTAGCTTCTTTGGTGAGGCTTCTGTTCAGATCTTTCGTCCATTGTTAACTGGGTTGTTTGATTTCTTATGGCTGAGTTTAAGAATTCCTTGTATATTTTGGATTCAAGTCCTTTATCAGATGTGTGTTTTGCAAAGATTTTGTCCTAGTCTGTAACTCGTCTTTTCATTCTCTTATGCTATCTTTCACATAGCAGGAGTTTTTAATTTCAATGAACATGTCAATTTTTCTTTCATGGACCATGCTTTTGGTTTTGTATCTAAAAAATGACCACCAAACCCAAGGTCAGCTGGGTGTTCTCCTATGTTCTCTTGCGGGAGTTATACAATTTTACATTTTTTTAAAAGATTTTATTTATATTTGATAGAGTGAGAAATCACAAGTAGGCAGAGAGGCAGGCAGAGAGAGAGGGGGAAGCAGGCTCCCTGCTGAGCAGAGAGCCCGATGCGGGGCTCGATCCCCGGACCCTGAGATCATGACCTGAGCCGAAGGCAGAGGCTTTAACCCCCTGAGCCACCCTGGCGCCCCAAGCAACTGACTTTTGTATATTAACTTTGCACCATGCAGTCTTGCTGTAATCATTCATTAGTTCAGGAGTTTTTTTTAATTGATTCTTTGGGATTTTCTGCACAGACAATCCCCCTTCCTCCCTCCTCCATCCAGGCAATCCCCGCACTAGAAGCACAGGGGTGAGGGCTGCGCTCCACAGACAGAAGCTGGCCTCCCCAAGCAAGGCCTGTGCCCTGACTTCCACGAGGCCGAGCCCTGCTGGGCGTCTGAGCGGGCAGCGGAGTGGGGCAGAGGGTGAGGGGAGCCGTGTCCCTGCTGGCACAGCAGAGGACACGGCAGCCGCCTCTGGGGACTGTGTGCAGGGCTCCCGGAAGGTGGTGGCGTCCTCCCCACTGCCTCCACTGGCCTCACTGTGCTGTGCTTGCGGTTCGAGCCCCATGAGTCACCCTCCCAGCATCTTGTCACTGAGTGCCTTTTATGTGCGTACCAGCCAGAAGTGGCTTCTGCGGCTTGTTTCATCCAAGAGTACCCTAGGGAAGCAAGTCTTTATAAAATCAGTAAAGTATTCACCTCGTTCAGGTTGCTGGGGGAAGATCCTGCAGCACAGAGGCCCATGCAGAAGGTTTCCGAAGCATTCGTGTGGAGGCGGTGGAAACCATCTCCGGGGAGGGCCCGGCGCTTTCAGGGGCTGGCACGGCTGGCGGGAACTGCCCCGTCCCTCGGCACCATCACTCCCACCGTCTTCCCAGGCTCGTGGGACCCACTGCAGCCCTCAGCACAGCGCCCTCCCTTTACAGGATGCCCGTCAGGGACCAGGGCGGCCGCGCGGTTGTCGGGAGGAGGGGCGTCTTCCGAGCCTGTGCCACGAGCCCCCCGGGCGGCAGAGCCCCGCGGTCTCCGGGCCCGGAAATCACCAGCAGATGAAAGAGGCTGTTCCAAGGAGATAATCTCACTGAAACTCACTTGTGCCTGTTTAGTTTAACTGATGATTTGGTATCTAATGGACTGAAATAAATATGTAGCATCACATCTGCCTACAGATGACAAATTAATAGGTCAGTTCCTTGTCAACAAAACAGAAAGCGACTGTCTAATTTATTTAACTCTCTAGGGGATTTGCATTTTTGTAGATCTGGCATCTGTTCGAAAGATGCTTTCAAGACAATAGAAAACCGTTCTCCAAAAATTATCCAGTTAGCAAAATACCGTAACATCTCCTTCTGCCCAACAGAAAAAGTGCCAGGCATGGCTTTCCCTTCCTAAATAAAGGGCCTTACAGTTAAGTCTGTATTCAGCTGCCGGTGGGTCAGAGCACACAGCCTGCAGCTCACTGACTTGTGAAAACACCTGCGTTTATCTTCAAACGCCCTGTTGAGAGGAAGACCTCGGCCCAGTCGGTGTCACTGTGTTCCTCGCTTCAGTTCTATTACCGTCCCCAACCTTTTGCCCTAATTTGAAGAGTCGCTGGAGACCTCTCTTCTGATTTAGAGACGTTTCTGTTTGACTCTTACTTTGTGACAACTTCGAGCGCTATCTAATCACAAAATGCTAGACGGTGCCCACAATTGTTCCAAAAGATATTTTGGTTTGGTTCAGAAAGATGTGAGAAAAATTAACCTCAACTCGGAGACATAAATAAGATGTCCCAAGGTGATTTTTGAGAAATCAGAGGTCTGCGAGGGGGACGTTTGTAGACCTACATTAACTTGGGAGACAAATGATTTTTTTGTTTGTGTTCCGAGGGTCAAGTTAAACTGCATTTTAACTACTATTGATTTTACGGGAATTCCTCTCTGTGGCACTCCGGCGGGTCTAAGTTTGGAGACCAGATCGCGGCACGAGCCAGCCCTCGTCTCTGTTCTCAGCGGCAGGTGTTCGCAGCACAGGGAGCCCCAGGGAGAGTTGCCGGGAGCAAGACCCGTCCCAGCCTATGACCGCGGGCGGCAGCGTCTGCATCCCGGTCCCGGCGATCGACAGTGCGCTCGTGATGACGTCCACACACCGCTGGCTTTACTCGTCTCATTACGTTTGAACTGACTGCGGGCTGCCGCCTCGACAGCTAACTGGCCTCCACGTCCAGAAGCCGCGGATCCGGCGGAATTCCTGGCTGCTGCTCTTCCTGAGGAAACCAAGTCAGACGGGCAGGAATGATGGGGAAGGGACCCTCCGAGGGCCCCTCCGGTCCGGTCTCCTGGTGTCGTGGCTCCGGGAAGGAAGGTCCGGGGCTCGTTTCAGACCGCCACGGGCTGCGTGTCTGCGGTCCCCCAAACCCCACACCCTCACCCCCAGTGCAATGGGGTCAGGAGGTGCTGCCTTTGGGGGCAATGAGGTCGTGAGGGTGGGGCCCCTGTGGAGGGATTAGTGTCCTTTTAACGGAGCCCCCAGCCCCTCCACAGGGGGACACAGCGAGCAGACGCCGCCCGGGGCCGGGAAGCCGTCTCTGCAGACATCAGAGCAGCCGGCGCAGCCGCCCTGATGCCCGTGCGCCAGCCTCCGGCCCAGGAGGACCAGGTCTCTGTGGTGTCTGAGTCCCCAGGCCGTGGTTCTCTATGACAGCAGCCCAGACGGGCGACACACGGCCGCAGGATACGCGGCCCCACAGAGGCCCGAGGGGCTGAGTCACGGAGGACAGGTGGGCGCACACTCTTGGGCAGGAATTTGGGGAGAGTCTCCCTTCTTGCAGCAGACACCCTGTCCAAGCTTCTCAGATAGCCCGGGGGACGTAGGCCGTCAGGGGCGTGAAGGGTTCCAGCGACCACAGCCGCGTGTCAGGCCCGTCGACACCCCCGAACTTCCACAGAGTGAAGGAAAGTCACAGGAGCGACCGTTTCCGGATCCCCCTCGATCGTTACTCCCACCAGATGTAAGGGATGGAGAGCTTCCCTGCAGCACAAAGACATCCACTCAAAAAACAGGGAAGAGCTTGTGTTTCACTGTTGTTTTTTCTCTTCCAACTCAATTTCTTCCCGTCAGTAGAGGGACGAACAAAAGCAAGGTCAATGTGGGTCAGTTAGAGAAGCCAGACGGGATCTTTTCAGTCCACGTCAAGTGTGAGCTTTCTGTTCCAGGCAGAAAGGCTCAAAGGCAATTGAGAACAGAAGTAACAACTCAAAAGTAGCACAATGTAATGTTCACTCTCAGGATGCAGGCCGAGCGCTGAAAGGACAAGGAGCCTGGACGTGAATGAACAGTTTGACAAAGTCACAGCCTCGCAGGGCCCTGTGCCCAGGGATGACAATCTGTCCCTTCCTCATTAATGATCCCTCACCTAAGTAAAAAGATTTATTTTTATGTAACTTCCAGTATCTATTTAAAATAAGATGACAGTTGGGGCGTGGCTCAGTCAGTTAGGCATCGGACTCTTGATTTTGGCTCAGATCATGATCTCGGGGTGGTGAGACTGAGCCCCCGTCGGGCTCCGAGCTCAGCTCAGAGTAGGCTTGGGATTCTCTCTCTGCTTCTGCCTCCCTCCCTTCTTGCTCATGTTCTCTTTGTCTCTCTCTAAAATAAATAAATCTTTTTAAAAATGAGATGACAGTAAATGGAATCTATGGTCCAATAACGTGTTTGTGTGCATGCGTGTATAACATGTGTAGAAGGCACAAAATGAAACATGTAAAAATGAATTATGAACCTCATTACACAGATAAAATATGTGAGGTGGGCAAAAACAGCATTTTTCATTAGGTTTAGCCAAATATTGTACCAAAGGTTATTTTAAATGCATTGGTCTTGGGCCCCTGGGTGGCGCAGTTGGTTGAGCGACTGCCTTCGGCTCGGGTCATGATCCCGGAGTCCCGGGATCGAGTCCCACATCGGGCTCCCAGCTCCATGGGGAGTCCGCTTCTCACTCTGACCTGCTCTCTCTCACTCTCTCTCTTTCCTAATAAATAAATAAATAAACCTTTAAAAAATAAATAAAAAAATAAATGCATTGGTCTTCTAGGAGAAAATTTAAGTCTGACTGGTTGAATTTTACATATGCAGACACAACCAAGTTTTTAAAACAAATTAAATGGGCGCCTGGGGGGCTGAGTGGGTTAAAGCCTCTGCCTTCGGCTCAGGTCATGGTCTCAGGGTTCTGGGATCAAGCCCCACATCAGGCTCCCTGCTCAGTGGGGAGCCTGCTTCCCCCCCTCTCTCTGCCTGCCTCTCTGCCTACTTGTGATCTCTCTCTCTCTCTGTCAAATAAATAAATAAAATCTTTAAAATAAATAAAAATTTTAAAAACACAAATTGAATATTCATGAAACTGGATATCACGTGGGTGACGAAACCCCAGTCAAAGGTGACGAACAGGAGAAGACACACAGTAGGTGGCTCATGAGCTCTTCAAGCGGCTCCGAGGCCTTCCTTTCTCTGCCTGATTTTAACAAGTGACCAAAGCCCCAAATTGGCTTGAAAGTCTAAAAATCCCTGTTGACCTGATTATCGGTATTTCCTCATCTGGCAAGTCCATCAAGGACCTGAAGACGCGCAGGCTGACGGGGGCCGCAGCCCGGGGCACCTGTGGGGGGAGGGCACCGTGGGGCTGGAGCAGCGGCCATCTCGCGGCCCGGACAGCAGGCCGGCGGTCGGCCGCACAGACCTCAACACCGGTGCCCTCCTGCACCCGACTCACCTGAAAACCGCGGCCGCTCGCCCCCGCAGACCTGTGGGCACAGCCTGCGTTTCTCCGTGGGACTCTGGGCCTCCCGCCTTCTCCCTTCGCGGCCACGCGGAGAGCACCTGTCTCCACCTGAGAGATGTGGGTGCAGAGCCACACCTCAGACCCTTTGGAAGCTCATTTATTTTGAGACTTGGGACTACAGCTCTTACAAGTGAAAAGAGCAGCACTGACCCCCCACACACTCCTTCTTTAAAGCCGCGTGGCCCGGTGTGGTTTCCCACGTTGGCCGACGCTCGCCTCCTCCATCCGGAACCGCGTAACAGCCGCACGCTTGGTCACTCGGCCCCGGTTCTGCCAAACCACCCTCTGCGCCCGTCTGGACGGGTGCAGGGATGTCGACGGCGAGGCAGTCGCGGGCTCACGGGCCAGACCTGCTCCAGACCCCAGAGCCGACTGAAGAGTCGTAGTCTAGGAACGACAACACCTGGGACAGAAACCTGTCGTGTTTGCCCTTCCAGGCTGGTTTCTGCCTATTTCCTGAACAAAGTTCACTACACGGACGTGACCCTTCCTTTCCGGATGAAGCCCTGGTTTCCCCAAGCTGGGCCGCGGTCACAGAGCGCGCGGCCCCTTCCCTTCAGCAGCCGCAGGTGGCGCGGGCCTTCTCTGCAATCCCACCTGCAGCTCCAGCTTAAACCGGTCCCTGGACCAGACTCTGCGCGTTCCCACAGCTTCTCAGGGTTCCTGCTTGGAGGCCTCCGCAGTCACGCGGAGGACACACACGGTGGTACACTGTGTGTGTGTGTGTGTGTGTGTACTGTGTGCATGTGCGTGCACGTGTGTGGGTTCCACGTGCATGCGCGTACCACGTGCATGTATACTGCGTGCATGCGCGTGGGTACTGTGTGTGAGTACCATGTGCATGTGTGTGCACACGTGCATGTACTGTGTGCATGTGTGGGTGCTGCGCACGCACATGTGCGTGGGTGCCGTGTGCACATATGTGTACCACGTGGGCCATGCATGTGTGCACATGTACGCGTGTGTGCGCATGTGTGTACCGTGTGCGTCATGGGCGTGTGGGTGCGCACTGTGTGGGGTGCCGTACGTGCGTGTGTGTGTGTGCGTGTGTGTGTGCCCTGTGCATGCGTGGGTGCCGTGCGTACCGGCATATTCCTGCAAACACAGGTCCCTACAACGGTGTCCCTGCCTGGACCTAGGGCTACAGCTGGGGACCCTTTTCCATGGACACTGTTCTCACGCCCTGCAGCTCGGCTGCTTTCCCGTGAGCTTCACATCACGCCCACCCACCCCACGGGCCCCACGCGGACAGTGCGGCCAAGTTGGAGAGGCAAGCCCCCTCCAGGCGCGCGTGCACACACACTGGCTTCAGCTCTGCGGTGTGCTTCCCAACAAAAACGGCAATCCCAGAACCGTAAACTGGAGGACAGATAGGATCGTTGCACAATCTCTTGTTCAGCTGACTTTTAATTCTTATTGAAACCGGGGTGAGAGCTGGCTGCACTCTTGTTCCCGGAACGGCCCCCAGACCCCCACCTTCTCCCGCACCTGTGTCCCGACGCCCGCTGCACCAGCACCCGGGATCACACTCTGCTCAAAGGACGGAGGGGCCTGCAGCACAGGGCACGGAAACTATTCTTGTTGAGGTGGGTCCCAGGGTGAGATGGCGGGCGGGCGTGTGCCCTGGGCACCTCGGCGGGCACCGGTAGGATCTTCCAGGTGATGGGGGGCGGGGAGCAAAGCCAGTGGCTGGAAATTGACGGAGAAGGAGCAGATCTGTGCAGGTTTGTTTCTGCAGCTGACGCGGGTCCTGGAGACAGAACTGTGTCTCGTCTCCGAGACGTCAGGATCTGCAGGGAGAAGCCACCACTGGGAAAGAATGGTCCCCAAGGCTGTTACGGGGGAGCCCTGCAGCACAGGGACGGCGAGCGTCTGGGAACACAGGCCAGCTGCACACGGAGAAGCAGGAGCCACCCTTGCCAGTTTCCTGCAAGGCGATGTCTCCACGACGGTGCAAAGCTGCGTCCCCTCTGCTCACCCAGGACACCTGTGGGGCCTGCACGCGCACCAGCCTGCACACCGCGGGGCCCCTGGAATTCAGGCCGGCCCGCCCACACGCCAGCCGCGGGCGCTCCCGCCCGCCGGGGTCTACACCTGGGTTCCCACGGCCAGTCCTGGGGCTCAGGAACTCGCTCCAGCGGCTCCCAGAGCTGGAAGCCCTCGGAAGGTCCCGTGGCTACGGGCAGCCTGGTCCGGAGCAGAGCCCGGTGTGCGTGCAGGGAGGTCACCTTCTCCAACCTTCCCTGGACAGGTCACGGCGGCCCGGACTTCATGCCCTCCCCCAGACGACCCCGCAAGGGCGCCCGCGCCAGGCTCACCATCCCGACGTGAACCGACTTCCAAAGCTCCCACACCGCAGGGGTGGTGTAGCCCCTCCGACCTCATTCGGGGCCAGGGGTCTCAGCCACCGCGGTTGGTGACACGGAGCCCGCCTGACTCCAAGGTACAGAAACACACGTTGTTACCGCGAAGCCGCTGTCCATAAACGTCACAGAACAGATGTTCGCTCTTCACCGACGCTGTGCGTGCAAACACGTTCGCCGCTCACACCGATGAGAACAAAGCGTGCGCCCAGATGAACAGGATGTTTCCGTGAGAACAGCGCCCCACTACTGAGCACGCTGACCTCACCCTACCGTGTGGGCACTCGGGCCGGCTGTCCCCGCAGGCCAGGCCGCCGCTGGCTCGCCCGTCTCTGTAAAGCCAGGGTCCTAAGCCCCGGTGTCACCGATGTCGTGACTGGGGAGGACATGTGGGACGCAGTTTCCCCCCACGCGGCTCCAGCCCTGACCCGCCGGCAGCGCCGGTGAAGGCCGGTGACGGAGGAGCCGAGGTCTTCGGGTTCACCCTGGTCCCGGCCTGGCCGGAGGGAAGAGACCACACCTGCGGCCCCGGGGTCACGGGCGCGGTCTGGAACTGCCGGACGGTGAACTCCCGAGGGGCAGGCCCCCTGGTGACCCACTTGGGGACACAGGTGAGCACAGCCTAGCACGTCCAGGGGAATGAAATCAGGAGCCGGTCCGCCCCTAACCGTCTGTCGGTCGCGCAGCGCGCATCTAGCTCCGCTCCCGCGGAAACACGCCTCACCCCTGCAGCAGACGCAGCCCCGAGCTCCCCCCACCTCTGCACTGAGGTCCACCCTCAGCGCCCCTGCGCCCTCCTCTGCCCGGTCGGGCCCAGGGCCCGGGCTCCGGCACCGCACGCGTGCGCCCGCTCGGCCCCCTTCCGCGGCGTCCGAACGCGCGCAGGGCTTCGCGGGACGCCCCGTCCGAACTTCGCTCGGGGTGCGGACGACGCGGGGGTGGGCGCCGGGGGTGGGCCTCGGGCTCTGCCGGAACTCGGGGCCGCGCAGCCCCCACCCGGGAGCCCCCGGCCCTCCGCGCGCGGCTCACTCGGGGCCCCAGGCTGCTCTGCGGGCCCCGGGAGGGCCTGACCCCTGGGCCTCGGCCGCCCGCGGCCGCGCTGTCCTCCAACGCCTTGTCCCCTGAGCGACCGGGGCGCGCGCTGCCGCCGAGCTGGGGGCACAACCACGGGCCCGGGCCGCCCCCCACGCCTGCCCCCCCGCCTGGGTCCGGTTTCTGCGCCGCTCGGCTCAGCTGCGGCTCCAGCAGCCGACGGCTTCCCGCTCACGGGGCCCCGACGCGCGTCTCACCCGTGCGGCCGTCCGTCCGGTGATGCAGGGGGATCCGCGCCTGCGACACGCGGCCCGGAAGCACGGGGGGGGGTCGGGGGGGGCAGGAAGCCGCTGCATCCGGGTCCCACCGCGAGTCCGGAACCGCGAGTCCGGAACCGCGAGTCCGGAACCGCGAGTCCGGAACCGCGAGTCCGGAACCGCGAGTCCGGAACCGCGAGTCCGGAACCGCGAGTCCGGAACCGCGAGTCCGGAACCGCGAGTCCGGAACCGCGAGTCCGGAAGCGGCAGCACTGCGGGTCCCTCCGCGGGCCGGGAGCCGCTGTCCGCAGCGGGGACCCCTCGGCGAGGCTGAAGCCGCGGGTCCGGCGGTGTGGCCGCCGCGCGAGGGCGGCAGGGGCGCAGGGCCGCCCGGTGCGGCTCCGTCCTGGCGCGGGCGGCGACAGCCTGTCTGCTCCCCGACCTGGGATCCCACTTGCTCGGGGCGACGCGCCCCGCGGCGCTGGTGGCCGGGTCGCTCCACGGTTAGAACTCGGGCTCCCGGCGCTCCCGCCGCCCGTCTGGGGGACAGGCCCGGGGGACGCGGGGGAGGCTGGCGCTGTGCGCGCGGGGCCCGGACGGGGCGCGCGCGGCTGGGGAGCCCCTGGCCCTCGGCGCCCAGCCCGTGCCGCCCGCGCGGCTCTCCCCGCACACGGTCCGGGGCCGGCGAGCCCACCTGCGGCCTGCGGGGCGGCCAGCGCTCGGCGGTTGCGTCCGGCGGACAGGACCTCCCTGCCCCCCGAGGACCCTGGGCCGCGGGCCTGCCCCTCAGCGTCCGGGCCCCGCGGGAGCGCCGGCGTGTTGGCGGGGTCCCCGCTTCTCCAGCCGGCGGACGACGACGGACGCACGACGCCCGGGGAGGCCGGCTCCTCCCGCAGAGGCGGCCTCGGACCTCGGAGGGACGAGGGGTACACTGTCCTGGGTCGGACCCGCGCTCGGCCCTGCCCTAGCACGGCGTCTACGTGACAGGGTGCGCCCCGCCGGCTGCCCGCGGCCGGTGACACTGTCCCCGCCGTGCCCCCCACGCCGGGACCCAAGCCCGCCGTGCGCCCCGCCGTGCGCCCCGCGCGGGGTACCCAGGCTGAGAAACTTGTTTTTCTGCCCCAGCCGAGTGCCCACATTACACCGTAGTACTGCCTGCCCCCCCGTCCCCGGGGAGCTCAGGGGCCTCGACCCCCCAGGCCGCCGGGAGGGGCTGGGCCGGCCGCCGGGTGACCGCAGGCCTTCGCGCCTGGCCGGCCTGCTCACTCTTGGCGGGCTGCGGATTTCCCTCTATAATGTTCGCCTCAAGAGCTCCTAGAAGAATCCACACGTAAACACCTAAACCATGATTTGAAAAGCACTTTGCACCCAGAGTATAATTCAGAGCCTCTGGGCCGGGCACACAGGAAACATTGGACAGGTCATGTGTCCTTCAGGGAGGCCCTCGGCCCCAGCCGGTGGGCAGCAGGGGGACTGATCAGGGCCCGTGGGGTTCTGAATTCCCAACCTCAGCGGCTGACTGGTTGGCTGGCCTTCATTACGTTTCTTATTTCTTGAGCTTAGGTGTCCCGTTAAAGTTCTCAAGAGGCTTAGGAGGATAATGAGCAACGGTGGCCGCAGTGTTCTAGCTCCCACGGCTGGGGACTTGCCATGTCCTGGGGGCTGCGACCCCCGTGCCCACTCTGCACTTTACGGAGGGGGTGCTGACGGGCTCCACAAACGCGGGCGTGCAGAGCGGAGCCAAACCACGGATTCTTGCCCCAGACCTGCGTGGTCGGAGCCCGTACAGGGTGGGCGCTCACGAAGCTACAGCAGTTTTTAAACCAAAGTTATGAACTCTTTTTGGCGAACTTTCCATTTCCCAGTCCCCCTCTGGAGCCGCTGACACATGCACCCAGCCGGCAGCGGCTCCCTGAGTCCGGGCACCCCTCACCCCTGCATCCTGCACCCTGCAGGAGCACAGCCGGGACGGCACCGCCTTCTGGCCATGGTGACCTTGCTCTCTTTCAGCTCACCTCCTCTGAAGCAACGTGGGCAAACACCCTGGAGGGGTGAGTGGGGGTCCCCCCAAGTGTGCGATTCTCGTTTGTGACTCTGAAATATTCTGAGATCCAAGACCCATGAGATTGAGCCCCCGTCCCTCAGCTCCCCCAAACTGAGGGTTTCCAGCTGTGACACCCCTCCAGCTGTGACGCTTCAGTACGTCCTGCCCACTGTTTCCAGTGGAGAGGAAATGAGAGGAAGCCGACGGGGGAGGCCCCTCATTGGGCGGTGAGCACCTGACCAGGGATCCGGGCTCAGCCTGCCGTCCGCGCTCTGCCTATTGCTGCAGGAATAGAAGTATTCTTTTTCCAGTCTGGGTGCAGCCAGGATTGAAGTAGTTCCAATCTGATTTTTATGGAAGCCAATAAAAGCTTAAAGCAATTCACATCTTAAAGTATCAGAAATTACGTTATCTTTCTTAAAAATCCTGGCTTCGTGTCAACCAAGATTTCAAAACAAGGACTTCCAGGGTCAGGGAGTTTTGAGGGAGATGTGAAATTCAACAAAACACTCCAGGCTCTTTGTCTGCTTTTCCCCCCTGGCTGGAGAGCCCGTCAGCCCCTCCTCTCCCCTCAACCAGCGGGCCCGGCAACCAGCAGTCACTGAGGTCCGAAGGGTTACGTGTAGATGGACGTAGGGGAAAGGATGGTACAATTTGTAGGAACCCGACCAAGAGTTTATTTTTCAATTTCCCTGAATTAATTCTTATGCAGGAAGAGTCTTTCGGATGGTACAAACCTGTAATTAATAATGCTGAAAGGAACAATGTCTACGCATTAAAATAATCATCCTGTTAGGATGTCCTTTAGTGGCCACATGTAAATGATGTTAGCAGGGCATCATTTTCAAAATGAAAAATTAGGAATGAAAAGAAATCCCCAAGACCCCCTAAGGCCCTCGAGGAGGAAGCTGATGCTAAGCAAAGTTCATTTACATACAATTATAATGCTGGAAGGCTTTAATTAGCTTGGTAAAGGTTAATAGCTTGTACCCCAAGGCATCTCCTGAAAAGTCCCTTTCCTCCACGTCTACAAGACCTTTTTTCAAAGATCATTCAAATTATAGTTTAATAACATTGTCAGACTAATTGTACAGGGAGAAGGGTGTGGACTCTCCGCTCGGGATTCCATGAAGAGAGACACACCTTCTGTGGTGGGAGAGCTCATGCAGACGATGTCACTCTTGGAGGATGCGGACAAAGAAGGGGTGTGCGGATTTAAAAAATCGCCACTTCCTCTGTTACTTGAGTGTTTCCAAGCAGCCTGTCCTGGGAGGGGACCACCACACCCACTGGGGAGGACATGCTGAAGCAGGTGTTTGAGCCGTGGCTCTGGTCACGCTGATGTGCCTTCCCCTGATTCACCTCCACGCCCTAAGGACATCCCCCAAGGAGGAGTCACCGCTCTGCCCCGCAGGTGCCCAGACACAGGTCAGGCGGCCAGGGGGCCCCTCCCTGGGGAGGGCTCAAGGTACTATGTGGGGGAAGCGTGGGCCTCCCCCAGGGCACACACACATCCATCCTGGTGTCCCCCGGGCTGGTGACCGTGGAGGACCTGTCGGTTTCCTGTTGGTGGCTGCAGGGCTGGGTCAGAGTTCCGTGTTTGCACATGGTCTGACTGCGGTCAGTGTGCACAGTCAGTGTGTCCCCAGGGTCCACCCTCCCCAGGCCTCCAACGCTCCCAGGCGCAGGGGGCCGTCCGTCCTCCTCGGCCCAGAGAGCTGTTCTCTGGAGGAAAACATCTGGCCCAATGTGTTCGTGATACACACATCACCAATCTAACAAAACATCTCTATCCTCCCAGAAATAGGTCTCAAGGGTTTCCAAGTAGGTCTTTGTGTGTGTGTAGTAATTGTGGCAAGGCTTGCTTTCAGCTGAAAATGAGCCGTCACACACACATGTCACACTGTTGAACGCAGGCCGGAGCCCACTTCCCGGCACACTGAACGAGACCTCACACGCGCCGGAGGCCGGGCCGCCACACCTAGTACCAGCTTCCTTTGAGGCAAAGACGTGGCCCCTGTCAGCGCGAGGCCCTAATGCCCCTTCCCCCGGCTGGCTTAACGTTCACGCCTCCTGCGAGACACGTGAAGACTGGGGGGCACACAGTAGACCACCCCCACCCCCGCTTGCTCGCAGAGAGGTAGGCGCTGGCCTCAGATGGGCCGTCCCCATAGGTCCCTCTGCTCCCTGGGACCCGCCGTCACGACCTGAGCCGTGACAAGGACACTTCCTGTTGCCTCCAGCAGCAGACCGCTCCCTCCGGGGCCTCCATGGAGGGTCTCCCCGGACCTCGGGGCATTTTCTCCTCCGTGAGTCCATGTGTCATCTGCCCCGTGGACTTGGTGGCTCTTGGGTAGGAGAGCATGTGGATGTAGGAATGGTGGGAAATCTGAGTATTTTGAACACTCATTCACCGTGTCTCTTACTCTCACTCTGTCCCTAATTACGACCCCGGCTTCTCGTTCTTAGTGGAAGGTTGCGCTGCGCTTGTTTGAAGGGCCACGTGGCCTTGGGGGATGGTACCTGTGTGCCAGGCCGGCGTGGGGGCCACGGTACGGGCCGCAACCACCACGTCCTTGGTCCGCCGACTCCCACACAGAGTCTAACAGAGAGATGGCTATCAGTTCACTAAAGCGGGGGCTGTTAAAAGTCCTTCTCCAAATGTTTGGCATTAGCTATTCCAGAGTGACAGCCGTTATCAAAATTATCACAACTCATTTACTTTTCAGCAGATGCTTAATTAAGACTTTCATGAACCATTATGAGACTTAACTGGGAGAAGTCTATGTTCCATTGAATTCGTTTTACTAAATTCCAGTGAGGACTTTGAACAAACTCGATATGGCATTCAAAGCTGTAATTAAAAGGAGAAAAATTAGAATCTTTCCCCTACCTGCAGCAACCGTATATATTCAGAGTAATCCTCCACAGATTAAAAAAAAAATCATCAGGAGTGGCAAGGAAACTGCCAGAAAAATCTTCAGATCTCACAAAGAGTAAAATTGGGACATTTGCCTAAAGTGACATTTAATGAAAAACAGAATCAAGCTTGGTTCCATTCTGGGCTAAGAAACAGCCTCAGAAGGGGGGCGCCTGGGGGGCTCCGTGGGTTAAAGCCTCTGCCTTCGGCTCAGGTCATGATCTCAGGGTCCTGGGATCGAGTCCCGCATCGGGCTCCCTGCTCAGCGAGGAGCCTGCTTCCCCCTCTCTCTCCGCCTGCCTCTCTGCCTGCTGTGATCTCTCTCTCTCTCTCTGTCAAATAAAATCTAAAAAGAAAAAGAAAAAGAGCCCTAATGCCCACAGCCGAGGCCACTGTCAGCCGGTCACCACCCGAGGGCTGCACACCGTGGTCTCGGTGAAGCCTGGAGTCCACGGGCGCCCAGGGCACTGGCTCACGGGCTGACCTTGAACCCACGCCAGGCCACACGTTTGGCCACCGCGCAACTGCGGGAGGACTGGAAATGCCACGCAGAAGCCCGAGCAGAGAAGCGCGAGTCCTACCAAGGACTCCTCGTGAACAAGCGGCTCTCAGGCCACGACGCCAACGTCTCTCAGCCTGCGGAAAACACCCCCCCTCCCCGTGCTGGCGGCGGACGGGCGTGTCTCCGAACCTCGGTGCTGCTGTGGAAGAGACTTCAACTCACCTGTGAGATAGGAGCACGAACAGGATTTACCCCAACGTCTTCAACGTGCACATTGCCCTCATCCTTTGTCAAACACGAACACTTGACTGGTTTCCAAAGTTAACTCCCCTTAACAACGAGCTTGGAAGCAGCTTTTCCCTCCCTGTGGTCCCCAGCCCCAGCGGGCGTCCTCGTGCACCAGCCAGGGTCGCGAGCATTCCCCATCGGTCTTCAATATTTGACAAGGGTTTTTAAATGCATCTGCTGGGCTGGCATAAACGTGATCTGCACTTGCGGCAGTAACTTCCGTTGACACCGCATTCCCGCGATGGGGGCGTCGCTCCTCCTGGGCTTTCCAGGGTGAGTGTGTCACCTTCGTGGTGGCCTCAGGGCCATGAAAACGCGGGTGAGCCCCGCGTCACCCACCCCGGGCCGGATGCGGTCACGGGGAGCAGCTCGTGAGCGAGGACAGAGAGGCAGAGGGAGACACGCAGGCTTCCACGGGCTCAGGAGGCACCGGCGCGCGGTGTGGCCGCCCCCCTGCCCAGTGTCGGCCCCACCAGCACGGGGGGTCGGGGGGGGACAGCCTCAGCCTATGCGAGCCGGCAAAGCCACCATCAGGGAGGAGCCCTGGGAGCAAGGTCTCTGGGTTACGGTGGAAGCGGGGTCCCGAGACGCGCGTTAGGTTTTCCACTGTCTTGGGCTCATCGTCAACAGTGTGGCCGAGGACTTCAACTCCTCAGATCCGGGCCCCGAATTCCAGCTGTTCCCCCACAAAAGGGTCGGGCAGGAAAGACATCAGACACACGCAGGTGGCCATGCCCACGGGGAGACCTGAGCACATGGAGGGTCCCGGCCGGGGCGAGGTCCCCATGACGCCAGGTTGTCACGGGAGCAGCCGAGGAAGGTGGGCGTGCTGTGAAGCCACCGTGGGTCTGAGGTGCTCTTGAAGGAGAGCTGGGTGACGCGGCGCCCCAAAGCAGACAGCGAGGGAAGTATGGTTCGCCCTCACTTGTGAACGTGAATATGAAGGTCCCCAGTCAATACTTAGCCACGTCCCTGATACACAAGGAAATTCCTACCACGGTCAAGTAGGGTTCATCTCGTGAGTGCAAGGGTTAATGAACACGAGAAAGTCTGTCGATAAATTAGCCACATGTTCCAGTTACTGGGGGTGCATAACAAACTACACCCAAACCTGGTGGCTTGCACGGCTCAGGGTTTCAGGGGTCAGAGATCTGGGGAGATTGGGTGTCTTGCGCTGTCTCAAGGCCCAACCGTACAGACGTCTACGACAGTTCCGTCTCCCGGCTGGCAGTCGATGCTGCCCGATGGCCGGGGCTTGAGCCACGTGCTGGCATTGGTCTCTCGAACCTGGTCCTCTCAGACTTCCCGACACAGCGGCCAGCGGCCCCCAGATGGAAAACTCATTGAACGACTGGACTTACTGACCTGCCTTGGAGAGTCACCCGATGTCACTCCAGCACGGAGGCATTCCGCCATGTCCGTTGGTCCAAGAAATCATGTCTTCCAGGATTCCAGGGGAGGGAACAGAGACCCTACTTCTCAGTAGGGAGACTGTCAAACAACTGTGACCCCTTTTCTCAAACAACCATAGCACACCTTGGGTTTAAGGGGAATAATCAAGTCATAATCTGAATAAATGCAGAAAATTCCCATAGTGACATCTAACCTTTTTCTGAAAAACTCTCATCAAACAAATAATAGAAGGACATTTGCTACTTTGAAGAAGGGAATATATCAAAACTTGATAGACAATTTTTATATAATTCATTAAAATCAGGAACAAGCTAAGGATGCCTGGTACCATTGCTACTGTTCAACAGAACATTTGATATACTGACCAAAGGCATAAGGCATGAAAATAAAATACTAAGATTAAAGATGGAAAGAGATAAAGTGTTATTGTTTATAGTTGATTAGCTCATCGACACAGAACGCTCAATAGAATTGATGTACTTTTAGAACTAATGGGAAAGTCATCAAGGTCGCCAGATCCAAGATCAGCCTACAAATCAACATCACTCCTCTACGTTATCAATAGTCAACTAAAAACATCATAGCAAATAAATAAATGTATTCACATGCTCTTATAGTAAAATATTACAGGAATAGAGTAAAAAATAAAACATATAGTAAATAAGTAAGAAATCATTTATAATAAGAATAAAAATATCCTCATAAAGCTATAGAATATGCCTTATATTCCATATTTTCCTATGGAATCTTATCCCCAACAGGGCTGGGACCTGGGTTGTTTTCTTCGTTACTGCCCCTAGTGCTAAGGACTCTGAAAGCATTCAGTGAGTATGTGTTAAAGGAATGAATATCTAATGGATGAGGAATCCAGAATTAACCTAAGATAGAATGCCCCAGACTTTTATGGAGTCTGTCCAACTCTACTGAAGGACAAAAGAGAAGGTCTGGACAAATAGAGAGATAGGAATTTTTGGATGTGATAGAACACTGTGAAGATGTCGACACCACTCAGTGTGTTCTTGGCAACACAAAATCCCCAGCTAGAGTTTTAGGTAAACTGAAAAATATCATTTGAGATTTATGTGAAAAATGAGAATACATGAATAGCAAAGTCAGTTTTAAAATGTAAAGCAAAAGGGGGAATCTCCTACCCTCACAGTGGAATGTACTAGAAAGCCAAACTAACATAGGCTGCGTGGATCGCCGTAGGACCAGATAGATCAATACAACAAAATGGATCAAAAATGGACCCATAGTCATATGGGAGACTCAATACTTAATAAAGATGACATACCACAATCTCTCCCAGAGAAAGGACAGATTTTTTTAAAGGTCAAGACTGAGAGACTTGCTCATTTTATAGAGAAAACAATGAAGCCTGGTCCTTAATGTCATCATTAGACCTGGACTTGAACTGGATTAAGCAGTCGATATGGTTGGTAAAATCATAAAGTAAGAGAAGAAAGTGCAGGTCTTTGAGCTCTGGAAATGGAAAAGCTGTTTTTACCCAAACCCCCAAGATATAGATTAGCAAGCATGGTGGATGTGCTTGCTGAAGACCCAAGGAGCCCCACTAACACATACCTGGGATGCTGGAGGAAGTCCAGGATGCTGGAGGACGTCCGGGATGCTGGAGGACGTCCGGGATGCTGGAGGATGTCTGGAATTCTGGTAGTGCCTGAAGTGGAGAAGGGATCGGTGCCCAGAACATTCCAGGAAGTCCCGCCAGTCATTGAGGACAATAGGAAACCTGATGGGAGACAAAGGAGCGATGGGGATGGGCCAATCCCACAAGAGCAGCCTTGAGGGAGGCAGACATGAGGATCCCTGCCCAAACTCACTGGTGAGCAGAGGGGACACGACATCATCGAGGAGGAAGACAGCAGGCAAGTGTGTGGGAAGTGGGTGTGTGTGTGCCTGGGCCTTCTGGAGTGCGTGTGGCGGGGCTGGGGCGAGGGGTCCTGCTCTGTTCAGATCCAGAGACACGAGCTCATGGCCTTCAAGGCGGTGCCCACAAGGGCGTCCTTGGGTGTGCAGGGGGAGTCCCCCGGGCGCCCTGCTCATCCACCCCTGAGATGTTCTGCGACCCTGCGGCCCCGGCGCACCTGACACGTGGCCGCACCTGCGTGGGAGAGCGTGGGCCCCAGGGCTTCAGGCTTGTCCTGCCAGCTCTGCGGGGCACCCGGCCCAGCCGCCTTGTTCAGAGCAGCGAGGGTACCGTCTCCTCGGGGGCCGGCTCCTGGTGCCCACTGTCCCAGCTGCACATGTCGGGGCCGCGTCCTGGTCGGAGGATGCATCAGGGAAAGCTGGCTTTCGTCCTGCCTGGGGCCTGACATGTGGCCCCAGGTGCGGCTTCTAGGGGCCATCTGAGGGTGACGGCAGAGTCGCGCCTGGCCCTCCGAGCTCAGCTTCTATTCCAGACACTTTCCTCGGGAGCTGCCGGCGCGGCTCGGGGAGCAGACACCCGGCAGCCGGGCTCCCTGCGCCGGCCGGGCCGAGCTGGGCGTCCACCGCCCTCAGGGCTCAGAGCCCACGTGCTCTCAGGATGACAGTCCGAGGAAGGCGAGGATGCGGGACACGACGTCAGAGGGCCCTGCCACCTCCTGGCTGGGCCTTCCAGCTCCCGCTGCCTCCGCGTCTGTCCGTCTGTCCGTCCGAACGTCTGTAAAACAGGTGTCACAAGGGCCGAGGCCACGCAGGTGCACTGGGAAGGAGGAAGTATTTTCTAAGGGCTGGTTGGTGCTGCGCACCGAGTCCCCTCAGCTGCACAGGCGGGGCCCCAGCCCCCCACGGGACCATGAGCACCCAGGGCCTGGGAGGAGGGGACGGAGGTCCCTCGAGGTCGCAGGGTGGCCACGCTGACAGCACGAGGAGGGGACCCCGCGCCCTCTCTCCGCGGCGTGAGGCCCGGATGTCCAGCCCTGGGGCTCGAGGAACAGACTCCGTGCGCCGCGGGGTTGCAGGAGCCCACAGCATGGACGCGGTGACTGGAAACCTGCGAGGGGCCGGGCGTGCCGACTCCGGGTGCTGTGCTGCCGTCCCGGTGAGGACGGTCTCTGTGCTTCGCGGCCGCACGGCGGCGGCCGAGCTCGGGGGCGGCTGTGATCTCATCTCACTTGATGAAGCAAGAGGAGGAGGCCCAAGCTGCAAAAACTGAAAATATGCTTCTTCGTGATGAGAAGATCCCAAATTAAAACACTGGGATGCATTATGCAAGCAGACAGTGGAATCTCCTTCAGTGAGGCTTAGAAATAGATCCGGGATCCCATCTTTAGGGTGGCTTAAAAAAAGTGGAAAAAACGGAAGGAAGTAATTTTAGCCAAATGAAACATCAGTGTATTCACACATTCTAAACCCTCAGTGTTGTGGCCTCACTCGGGCTCAGCGATCTTAGAAAAATACGCGGCTCGGGGGCCGAGCCTCCCCGGCTCGTTGTGTTTCCTTCCCAATGGGCGGATTCAGCACAAAACTGGTATTTCAGTCACGTCGAATTAGACACCGAGTCAGTGCGCGCTATTTTGGGCTGAAACTCAGCTCAGGTTGTCAGAGTCTAGGGCAGGAAGAAAACGGACATTCCGGTTTTTTCTAGTCAGCACCTTATGCCTGTCAGGAATGGTACAGGTTTTCTGGGGGTGAAGGGACCCCAAGCCCACCTGATATTATGCAGCACATTTGGTCAGGGCCTGTGGGGAAGAAGGATTTTGAAAAATCCTGATTCTGAAATCTGTATTTTAAAAAATCACCCTTTTGCTCTTTAGAGAAATGGCCGATCCCAGCGCTGGGGCATAGAAAGTAGGAGAGTCGCCTGCACATCTGAGCTCTCAGAGAGCAGGGAAGCGCTCGAAGATGCGGCTCGCTGGGAGGACAGCGGGGCCGGCCTGAAGGGGCTCCGTGGGCCCGCGGACACTCCACGAGTCTAGAACGGGGCAGGAGAGGCAGAGACGGGCACAGGAAGAGAGGCAGGGAGGGTGGGGAGGGCGGCAGAGCAGGGAAGCAGCGGGCGTGCGGCGGGCCAGGAAACCGTCCTGAGCGGCAGGACTATCCGGGGACAGAATGCCCACAGGCGCCAAGCGTCACGGGATTTACACCCAGACCGCGGACACGGAGGCCTTCCCACCTGACCCCGGCCGCGGGAACCAGGCTCAGAGGGAGCAGATGGCAGCCTCCGGAGACCGTGGGGACAACTGACCCATTTCTGCAGAGCGGGTGCCGAGGGAGGACACGGCCACGTGCACGGTGTGACCGCGGCTCAGGTCCTGGCTGGAGGGCATCTCGGGGACAGCGGGGGAGAGTGCCAGCGGATGGCGACACCCACGCCCTGCGGTCACTCGAGGTCAGGCAGGTATACCTTGCGGTGCGGCGCTTGGGTAAGAGGGGCCTCTCTCCCAGAGGGTGCCCGGGGCTGCAGGATCCAAGCGGCCCAAACAGACCCAGGTCGCAAAGCTCATAGGACCCAGAAGTGAGTCACAAAAATGTGCTGTCAACCAACCAACCAACCGACGTAATGAACAAATGGGCAAAGGACGAGAGTAGCTGCTTCTCCAAATGGGCACGGAGATGGGCTTTGCTCCAGGAAAGGGCTCGCCCCTCCTGCCCGCTCTCTTCCGGGGGATCGCAGCCGGTGCTTCTGCTCTCTGCTCAGCGACGACTGAGGAAACAACATCTCCGGCCCGGAAACGCGGGCCCTGCTCCTCCGGGACGTAGCCCTGGGCTCTGACCTTCCCAGAGGAGAGAGCGCTTCTGTCTCCTGCCCGAAGTCGGCTGAGCTTGTGGGGAAGCCTGCAGGGACTCTAGACAGAGCGAACTCACCACTTCCAGGAGAGCCACCGCCAACCACGCGCCAGGGGTCCCCCACCGGCTCCCCGGCGTTACCTCCCTGGAGCCCCGCCTGCTCCGTCCGAGCCCGCTCCCCGCAGCCCTGGCACCCTGCACCATGGCCGGGCGGCCCGAGAGAGAGCCAGAGGGCCCTTCACAGGGGCCACAACACCCACGCCAATCTGGGCCGCTTTGCCGGTGATTTCGAGCTGGCGACCGGTGAGGAAGAGCAGCTCTCTGCCCCCGCCCCACTTCCTGAAAGCCAGGACATCAATCCCGTCTGTAAAGGCGACCCCCTCTCCCAGAGCAGCAAGAGGAGGGCGGGAGCTAGACTCCCAGCCACCTGAGCAGGCAGCCAGGTCCTGAATAACTGCACCCCCACTAGCTCCCCAATGTCGGCCATCCCCGTCTGCCGCCCCGGAAAGCCTAACCCCGTTCCTCTGGGTTCTCACCTGGCTGCAGATGTTTGTTCTTTGTCCAGATGTGTGTGAGCACGGGTTCCAAAGCCCTCCAGCTGCTCCCGGGAGCCTCTCCTGGGAGGGTGGGCGACCCACCTGCTAACAGACTCTGCTGTTTCTGGGTGTCACTCTGTCTTCCATGGGTGAAACTTCAGGGCCCCTGCCGGGAACCCAGAGGGGAGAGGAGAACCTTTCTAGCCTCCCCTACATCCTCAGCGAGCACCTCCTACATGCCTGGGGTGTATGTCTGCGGCAATGGGGCAGTAGGAGCACGTAAGACCGAGTCTGTCTTGCAGGGACCTCAAGCTTGTCCAGGCTCCAACTGTGCTCAGCCTGTGGACGGCCCGCCCTGGGCAGCATGGCTCACGCAGCGACAGCCTCCGCTACTGGGCCGTGGTGTCTCCATGCCTCCTCCCATCAGGCCCTTCCCAGGCTCCTGCGGATTATGAGGCCTACAAAGCAACGAGCAGGAGAGCTCATGAACACAAAGGCAACTCTCAGCAAGCTGGGAGGGGGAAAACATAAGGCAAATGCCGGACTGACTCTCACCTGCTCCAGCACATGGCTCAGCGGCAGATGGTCCACCTCGAGTGGGATCCCGGGGGACGTCTCATGCCTTCCCTTTCGTTCTGTCGCTGAAACATGCCTCCCCGAACTGCTTTTAAATGTTGGTTAGTAACTTTATGAATACATGTAGAATTCATCCTAATTAAAACTGCTGTGTACACAGATAAAATCTATCTTACTACCAAGAAGAGAGAATACATACTAAAAACATGAGTGAGTATCTGAAGGAACTTTTTTAAAAAAGTAAACAATTTTCCAACTTGGCAACTTGGGCACTTTATTCTCAGTTAGAAATTCCTTTTAGCCCCACTCACAACAGAAGGCTGCTGAGAGCTTTGTAGACTAGAAAACCAGAAGCCCCTGTCATGTCTTCCGAAGTGTCTTTGCAGAGCCTGGGTCCACAGCTGGACTAGGCGAGCCCAAGTCCAGGGAACATGTCTCTGGTCCTTGGAAAGAGCCGCAATATTTGGTTCCGCTCTTCATCCTGGCCGACAGACAAGGCCTCTGTGGTCTCTAGACCCAAGGCTGTAGCTCCAACTTACTTCCTAAATTCTACTCTATCCTGCGCTCACACATCGTAGACCTATAGCCGGCAGTGAGTGAATCAAACACAGCAAATAACAGTTAAGCCTGCAGAGAATTTTGTGTGTGCCTATTAGCATATCCAGGACTGTCTTGGAATCCTGACATTTAAAAAATCTAATATGAATTTCATTAGTTTCTTTTGCCCTTCTCTGAGACTTCCAATTTTTACAAAAGAACAGTTCTCGTGTTTCAAATTTTAAGTGTTCCGGTAAACCGCAAACTTGTCATGTTGGGCAGATTGCTCTGCTGTGGTTTGGTTGTGTGTTTATTTATTCGGCATGCTAGTTATGTAATTGACCAGGTAAGTGGCTGGTTGGTTGGTTGTCTATGTGTTTGGTTGATTATCTGTGTGATTGGTTGGTTGGTTTGTGGATGCTTGGTTGTGTAACTGGTTGACCGGTTTTGTGGTTGGTTGGCTGTGTCATTGGTTGGTTGGTTAGTTAGTGTGTGGTTGTGTCTTTGGTTGGTTATTTGTGTGATTGGTTGGTTGGTTGGTGGTGTGGCTGATTGGTTAGTGTGTGGTTGGTTGGTTAGTTGTGTGGTTGGTTGTATAATTTTGTGGTTGTGTGGTCGTGTGGTTGGTCAGGGTGTGGTTATGTGGTTGGTTGTCTGTTCCTTTACGTCTTGGACTCCAGCCGCTGAATCAATTATGCTGCTTGTTTTGTCCCTCGTGATCACTCTTGATCCACACGTGGCCTTTTCTCCTGCTCACTCTCATTTGCCATCATGTATCCCCCTCTCTCCCTAATTCCCCACACCACTCCAATCTGTGTCATGGTCATTCTGTAGCTTATCTTTTTATCGGAATATTCTTGCAAAATTGGTACTGTTGTTTTGTGTGTGCACATTTTTAACTTATGTGAACATCTCACATTTCTTACTTTCTTCTCTGTTCAGCGCTCTATGTTCAGTACTCTGTGATGCTAGTGTCCACCTAATGTGTTGTTCTAACAGCCACACCAACACCTGGCATGATCCAGCTTTCTAAACCCTCTGGTTGCTTTCTTTTCCCCCTCCCAAGAACCTTAGAAAGCTCCGTCTGGCTCAGCTCTGGTATTTTAAACTATCACAAAATTGTCCCTGGCATAGTCGGCTTCCTGTGCTTTAGAAGGTAGGGGTTCTCTCAGGGTTTGACCGTGCATCCACGACTGTGTTCTGCAGCCCTTGGTGACTGGTTCCTACCTCCCACTCTGGTCCATGGTGTGCCTTACACCCCATCCTCTCTGCATGACCTACATGGGATGCTAGGCCTTCACCTATCCATCTGTTCACTCATCCCACAAATGTTTATTGAGTCTTCCTCTGTGCCAAACACTGGGCTCCAGGACCAAGGATGGGCTGTAAGGCACATCGGACAGCACCTCCCCCCAGAGCACGCTGCAACCTGCAGGCAGACACAACGGTCAATGTCACACAGACAAACACATGGTTAGATGTGGTGGGTGCCACGGAGGAGTGGTTCCTGGGCTATCAGAGCATGAACCCCAGGGGTGCGATGAAGAAACGGTTGAGCAGCAATCCCAACACAGAGCAGGGAGCACTCTTGATGCCCTCAGTATCAGCTGGGAGCCCTGCTCTTAGCGCCACTGGTCCCGGTCCAGGGAGCCTCTGCTCGGTCTTCTCTAGAGCCTCAAGCTCCATCTCGTGCTGGGGTAAGGCAGGCACGGTTGTTGGCTGCACTGGGCTGGGAGGGGAGGTCTAGGGATCAGAAAGCTTCGTAGTGGACTGCCAAGGAATCCTCCTTACTTCAGCCCCGAACTTCACCTTTCTTGCTGGGAACCTAGTCCTGTGGACTGTTGAGCTTCTGGCTGTCTGAGTCAGTACGGCCTGAGTCCATTCGGGTCCCATGCACTGGGTGCTTATAAAGAATAGACAGTTTTGGAGGCTGGGAGTCTAAGATCAAGGTGCTGGTATTCAGTTCTTGGTGAGGGACTCTTTCTGGCTTGTAGACAATGCCTTCTCACCATGTGCTCACGTGCTGCAAAGGGAGCGAGCTCTGGTCTTCCTCTTCTCACAAGGACAGTAATGCCACCATGAGGCCCTGCTGTATGACTCACCGGCAGTTAGGTCTTCACTGTGTGGATGGTGGGGCGCACAGGTACTCAATTCATAACATGAGGCATCCTTCTGAAAAAACTGTGTTGAGTGATTGGTTGTGTGGTTGGTTGGTTGCATGTTCAGTGTGTGGTTGGTTGGTTGTGGGGTTGGTTGGTTGTGGGGTTGGTCAGTGCATGGTTGGTTGGTTGGTTGTGTGGTTGGTTGGTTGTGGGGTTGGTCAGTGCGTGGTTGGTTGATTGTGGGGTTGGTCAGTGTGTGGTTGGTTGGTTATGGGGTTGGTTGGTTGTGGGGTTGGTCAGTGCGTGGTTGGTTGGTTGCAGGGTTGGTCAGTGTGTGGTTGGTTGGTTGTGGGGTTGGTCAGTGTGTGGTTGGTTGGTTGTGGGGTTGGTTGGTTGTGTGGTTGGTTGGTTGTGGGGTTGGTCAGTGTGTGGTTGGTTGGTTGTGGGGTTGGTCAGTGCATGGTTGGTTGGTTGGTTGTGTGGTTGGTTGGTTGTGGGGTTGGTCAGTGCGTGGTT
>CM052800.1:178738786-178771043 GCA_028533885.1 Nasua narica | reverse complement strand
GGGTTGGTCAGTGCGTGGTTGGTTGGTTGGCTGTGTGGTTGGTTGGCTGTTCCTTTGTGTCTTAGACCCCAGTTACTTTATTAATCACACCACTCACTTTTTCCCACATGATCACTCTTGATCTGCACACTGCCTTTTCTTTGGCTCACTCCCTTCCAAAGGTGTGATGCCTTTGGTTCCTCTCCCTTCTCCTCCTCCTCCTCATGAGTTGTGAGCTTATGACTTTAAACTCCCGTACAGGTTACTCAGCCTGAGGGCCTTGATGGTGGCTCCCAAGCAGCTGGTCAGGAGAGAGGTGGAGGTGGGAAAAGGCCCCCTGCGTGGACAGCATCCAAGGGCTGCTGGCCCTGAGTGCCGGGTGGTAGGAGCTACCATTCTCCGAGCCGAGGGGCCTGGCTTCCCGGGGAGCTCATTACCCCCGAGCGCGAGGCTGCCTCCCATGTTCAGAGAGCAGAGGTAAGGCGCCCCTAGCCCGGGACGGTCCCCGCTGCACCCCAGCCTGCCGCACCTGCACCCCGCGGGCCAGCTCAGGCCCACCTGCGCGCTCTCCTGCGGCGCGCCCTCGTGTCTGCACATCTCATCAACTTCAGTGGGATAATGACCAATCCAGGCCCCGCGTTATTTGTGACCAGAGCCTGCAGGAAATTCCTATTTGTCTTTTCTCAGTTTGCCAAGTGTACCTGAGCCTAATAACGAGGCCCTGAAATTTCCCTTGACCCATAAGAGCCGGTGTGGGGTGTTTATTCTATGAGGCGACCGTCAGGATGGCTGACTGAGGACCCGGGAACGGGCTGTCTCTGGACCTTTCCTTCCCAGGCCTCGGGGGGCTGGCTGCCTTGGGTGTGGCCCAGCGACTCAGGGTCCTGGCCTGCGGGCCTCCTCCAGACTCGGTCCATACAGCTTTGCCCCTCGCGTGGCACCGACTGTCCTATTCACACAGTTCACCGAGACATGGGCTTTCTTTAAATGGCAGCGTGCACCGCTCCTCACCGGCCTCGGGTGCCCTGTCCTGAAGCAGCCCCGATGAGTGTGCGTTTCACCCCACAAGGTGCACACGACGCGATGAAGGGGACTCTGTCCTTAAGGGCCGCGCATGCCCCTGCCTGCGTCTGGTCTCCCTCTCCCGGGGTGACACTGCCGCTGGGGACGAGCTTCCTGCCAGGCCAGCGGTCCCTGGTAGACCGCTGTCCCCTATGGACACGGCCGGCCGCGCTCCTGAAGACACAAGGAAACTGCCTTTTGTTCACCGAGAAATGGAGCTGGCTCTGCGTGGGCTCATCACGGGCCCGTCATGGGCTTGCTGGGGACGTCTGAAGGTCAAGTGGCACCTGGGAAATGGCTGCGTGCACACGTCCTGCATGTGGCGAGCCAGCGGGTACCCCGTCCCTCCCAGAAAGGCCCCTGGGCCAGACCAGGTGACACTGCGTCACCCCCCCACCGCTGACAGAGCTCACGCAGAGCTGCGGCCCGTCCCTGGCGTCTGCTCCCTGGAACGGCCTCGGCCGGCCGGCTGCCGTTACTGTCCACGCTCGTGCTGGAACGCTTAGGACAACATTTCTTACCTTCAGACATTCACGTTTCCGGCAAGGGTTGTGGTGATTAAATTTGAGGGGGAGATAGCCTCACGGTAATTTCTGGCAAAGGTGTGTTGGCTCTCGTGAGTCACCCGGACGGCCTTGTTGGTGCAGATGGAAAACAGCCACGGGACCGGGGACGCTCCCCTCGTGTTCCCGCTCGGCTCGGCCAGGATTCCCGGACCACCTCCTCCCACCTGTGTTTCAGGGAGCGGCTCAGACACCGCGTCCCCAGGCCCCCCCGAAGGTGATTTCCCCCTCCAGATGCCGACAGCGTGTCTGCCACGCTTGGTGCCCACACCTACATCTCGTGACCTACTTCCTACCTGGATGGGTGGCGCCGAGCACACCAGCCTCTGCCCCCAGCTTCTCCTGTAAACGGAGGGGGCCGGGTGACCCGGCGTGAGCGTCCGCGGCGCACCCCACGCCCACCTCTGCACAGCGTGTCCGTTTGCTGGGGAGGCATTTCTTGAAACATCCAGAGGGAAAAAAAAGAAGAGGGCCCAATGTTTGAAGTCCATCTTGGTATTATTTTCTGGAAACCTGTATTTAAGTACCTAAAAGGAAGATAAAGTCAAGAGGTGAGAAATAGGTGCTCATCTGGGGGCTTTAAACTCGGGGCTGAAGGAATCGCTGAAGGCTTCCGTGCTTTCCCAAATAAGAGACATAGCCCGCGGGGGGGAGGTTCACTCAGTCAGTTCTCTGGAACTAGGTTAGTGCCCACTGCCCCTCTGCACCAGGTCTCCAACCGGGCACTCCGTGAGTTAATCACAGAATGTTTACCATGATCCCAGACTCACGCGCATACACAGGACACCTGCGCGTGCTTAGACTCGTGTGCGCATGAGGCATCCGACGCGTGACGGACATGGCCATGGCAGGGGGCCCTGAGAGCAGTGTGAGCCCCGTAAAGGCTTGTCTGCGTTATTGCAGTGCCCAGACGTTCCCCAATCATCAGTGTTAAATTACCTGAAAGGGAGAGCATCCTGGGTGGGCCCAATCCATCAGGGGAAGCCCTGGGGAAGGCTCAGCTCTTCCCAGAGCCTTCTGCTGGCCTTAAAGCGTCACTGCCAGGTTAGGAGGGACTCAGAGGGT
This sequence comes from Nasua narica, assembly GCA_028533885.1. Lineage (NCBI taxonomy): Eukaryota > Metazoa > Chordata > Mammalia > Carnivora > Procyonidae > Nasua > Nasua narica. The sequence continues at coordinate 178,768,374 of CM052800.1, read as the reverse complement.
CCGTGCCTGGGACATAGGGTTCTCAAGAAGCTGAGAGGTCCTGGCCGAGAGCCAGCAAGAAAACCAGGACCTCAGTCCTGGGCCCCAGGAGCAGAGCTCCGCCAACAGCCCAGGGAGAGCCTGAGCTCACGGGCCAGGTGCCGGGCCTGCGCACTGACCCAGACACGGGAGGGAATACTCGGGTGCTGTTTTAAGCCACTGGTTTACAATAACTTATTGTGCAGAAGGAGAATATTAACACGCAAGTTGTGCACGATGTTTGTGTGGGGGGTGGGGGGACGCTTACATCTGCTCCTTATTTTGGAGAAGCCCTGAAGCTTTCAGAGTCTCTGAAGAATATGTGCCCCAGATGAGAAGACAAGCTCCCCGGAGAAGACGCTGGGGCTCAAGCACGTGCTGGGCACAGAAGAAAACTCCAGAATCGGCCAAGTGGCGCAGGTGAACTCGGGGCAGATTTGCTCTGAAAACACGGCAGTCTGGGGTTGTGGGTGCGGGAAACGCCGGTGCGTGCAGGCCGCGGTCTCCTCTGAGGCCTCTGGGGTCTCCGGACTGTGGGAAGGTGTGGATGGGCTTTTCTCCGAGGCACCATGGTCTCCGTATCAGCTAATAAATACTCCACTTCCCAAGAGCTTCCTTCTTTGTCGTGATCGGTTCACAGAGAGTAAGTCACGGGCACTCCATGAATATTCTGCACTTTATAAACGAGAAATTGATCTAATTATTACCCGACTTCAACCCCATGGTGATAAACAGATTACCATATTTAGGCCGACACATTAGAGACAGCATTTATTTGCTTTTGTTCTCTAGAAGAGGGAGTTTTTTCTTCTTCGAAGGAGAATAACACACAAACCGACTGACCCTGATAGCCACCCCCTCCCCCCGCCCCATGGGATTACATCCTGTTTCTGTGTATTTTCGGGTGTGGCCCGGGAAACAGAGTAGGTAAAACCTGAGGTGGGAAGGGGGGAGAGGAAGGGAGTTGACAGGGATTCTGTGCTAAGAGGAAAGAGACCAAATGAAGGGCCGGTCTGTCTGCCAACTGGAGGCTTTCCTCTCCATCAACAGTGTATTAACTTGCTGTGCACAGAAAAAATATAAATTGATCACAATTCAAAGACACAAATTGGACACTGAGAATTAACAGGAAAATTAATGAATCTGTCAATATTTTCATATTGGCAGACATGGCTTATTAATTCACAGGCACTGTGGGGAGGTTCACAACCTGGCGCGGTGAGAAGTCAGGTTTCCTGAGGCCAGTCAGGGGCGCCTGAAGGCCAGCAGCGGCTGACATCCCGTCCGGCGGGGCGGGGCAGGGCTCCCAGGTCTCAGACCTCGCCCACGTTCTGTGCCGACTTACTATTAGGGGAGAGGAAGAGGCAGTGGACGGGTAGGACACTTGTGCAGGTGACGTTTCTGCCTGGGGGGAGCAGGGAGGATCCAGATGTCAGGAGAGTGAACCGTGATGCTGCCGTCCCCTCCCATCTCAAGGTGTGGCCTCCCCAAAATGCCTCCTTTAGGACATGCACCCACCCATGGGCACTCTCTTGGTCACAGCCCCGGGGCATGGCGGGCCTATGCTAGTGTCCAGGTCTGGCCGGTGGCTCCACTTACCGACTTTTATGAAGCTCGGGTTGCTTCACAGCACCTACCTGCAAACTGATGGATCTCCAGAACCGGTAGCAAATCCTGGCTGTCCCAATCTGCCTCCACTCTGCCTCCATGTAGTGGAGCACACATCTCTTAGGGACATGGAGGGATGATGAGGGGAGAGGACCTCTGGAGAATGGGGCATCCAAATTGGAATGAAAGAAATAAAATGATCTCCTTCATAGATGATATGATCTTATATGCAGAAAACTCTAAGGAATACACAGAGACACCACTATCATTCAGCAAAATTGCAGGATGCAAAACCAATATACAAAAATAAGTTGCAATCAGAAAGAATAAAATATTTAGGACTAAGCTTGATGGAGAGAAAGACTAGTACACTGAATACTACAAAACATTGCTGAAAGGAATTTAGAAAGAGATGAAAAGACATGGAAAGACTTAATATTCTTGTTCATCGAGTAGAAGAGTTAATATTAGTGCTGAGATGACCACACCACCCAAAGTGATCTCCAGGTTCAAGGCAATCCCTATGAAAATACCAAACATGTTTTTTCCAGAGATAGAAAACTTAAGCCTAAAATTCACATGGAATCTCAAGGGGCCCCAAATAGCCAAAACAATCTTGAGAAAGAACAAAGTTGGAGGATTTACACTTCCTGATCTCATACCTCCATGAAGCTAGAGTAATGAAAACGGTGTGGTCCTGGCATAAGGACAGACATAAAGACTAATGGAATAGAACAGAGAGCCCCGAATTAAACCCTCACATACATGGTCAAGTGATTTTTAACAAGGGTGCCAAGACCAATCGATGGGGAAAGGATAGTCTTTTCAACATACAATCCTGGGAAAACTGAATATCCACACATGAAAGAATGAAATCAGATTTTAGTTTACATCGTGTATAAAAATTAACTCCAAATGGATCAAAGACCTAAATGTAAGAGTTATAAAGAACTATGAAACTCTTGGGAGAAAACAGGGAAAAATCTTATGATACTGGTTTGGCAATTATTTCCTGGATATGACACCAGAGGCATCAGGAAACACAGGAAACAAAAACATAACTAACTTCGACTCCATCAAAATGTAAACAATCTGTGCATCAAAGAACAGCAGTAAGAGAGAGAAAAGGCAGGCAGGCCACAAAACGGGAGAAAACACTGTCAAATCATTTCTCTGTTAAGGGATTAGTATTCAGAATATATAAAGAACTCTTTTTTTTTTCCTGTTTACAAGAGACTCATTTTATTTTTTATTTTTTTATGTCTATAGCAGCTATTTTATTATTTTTTTCCAATTAATTTAATTTTATTTTTTCAGTGTTCCAAGATATAAAGAACTCTTATAATCCAATGACAAAAACTAGATAATCCAATTCACTAATGGACAGTGACTTCAACAGGTGTTTCCCTGAAAAAGAGAATGGCCCACCAACAGGTGAAAAGATGCTCAAAAGCATTCAATGCCTGGGAAATGTAAACTGAAAGCACAGGAGACCTCATGTTGCTGCCTTCAGGATGGCTACCGCCAAGGAAAGGGGACGAGATTGTCGGTGCAGATGTGGGGGCTGTGGCACCTCCATGCAGGGCTGGTGGGATGCAGGATGGTGTGGCCACCATGGACAGTGCACCAGCATTTCCTTGAGAAGTCACACTCGGAGTTACTGTCGGACCCAGCAACCCTACCCTGAGGGGCAGGAACACACATGTCCACACAATTCCGTGCACGGTGTCCACTATTCACAACAGCCCAGATGTCCATCCACAGATGGCAAGTCAACAAAACGTGGCATAGCCATACCGCAGAGAATTGTTCAGCCTGGACACGATGCTGCAAATTACTCATGGACACTGAATCGTACACTTAAAAATGGCTAGAATGATGCATTTTATGTTATGCATATTTTACCACGATGAAAAAATATTTCTTCATGGACAGAGTCAATGACCTCCCAAAATGTGAGTCAGCTGACAGGTGTTTCTAAAACCCAGTAATTCTGTGAACAGGTGACTATGACCATGACAAAAGGAAAGATCAAACTGGGAAAACGATGTTCTTGATATTCTCAAAGCAGAGAAGAGGAAGCAAGGAAGAAAATAATAAATGCAACCAGAATCAAATGACTTAAACCAGAACATTTAATGTCTATAAAGTGTTCTTAAAACAGACTTTCAAATACAAGGTTACATAACTCTATAAAAATAAATACCAATTTAAACTATACAGTTCATTAAATCTAACAGAATGTCCATTTTCAATTTTTACAAGGATCAAAGAAACAGGATCACTGTGTCATCATCAGAGACACAGCACTTTCTGGTAATTGAAAACGTTCCATGTCCTCCCAATTTCTCAGTCTCAGATTGCATGTTGCCCATTGTGTACAACACACAAATAACGTGGCATAGATGTTTTCAAAGTTCCTGGGATTCGCGTTACAAAGAAAATTTAGGGAATTCCATCCTCTTTGTAGGAATGTCTCTGCTGATCTCATTTTTGCCTTTTATATTTTCTTGTTAAATGTTCCCTCTTCTCGGATGCACGGATTTACTCACTGTGTTTCTCTGGAAGAATGTGTGTGATCCAGTAATTAAAGAAAGCTGAGAGCACTCTGGCCTGGTCTGGGAAACAAACAACATAAAACAAAAAATAAAATAGAAAAAGACAGCCCCCAAACAAAAACTATACATGACGGTTTTATAGACACTAGCCGTTGGCTCAGAGAAGAATCTACAGTAACCCTAATAAAGCACAACTCCGCGGCATAGAAGTGATACTGGTCAAGGCACCGGCACACCGATAAACTCTGGGTGTCAGTATTTCCCTCGGGTGAGAGCCCGCAGTTTACAGGCTGTCAGACCTTCAGAATGCCCGCCACAGAAGCGCGTGACCACCGGCGCTCAGGGGAAGCCACAGGACGAGAAGACCCGGCGCGGGCGGTGTGTGCGGGGGAGCAGAGCGCTCAGGGTTCGGAGGCGGGACCCCTAAAGGCGTCGACGAGCAGGAGGAGCGCAGGCGCCGGGTGGCGCCTGCAGCCGGCCTCTGGCTACACCCGCCCCTCGCCCGCCTCAGGGGGTCTGCCCAGCTTTCGGTGCAGGTTCTTCGGACCAGGTGCCAGGCGTCCTAACCGCTCAGACACTCGTCACAGGCTGCCGCTGACGCACAGCGGCCTCCCGTCCCCACTGGAGCGGGCAATGCCCTCGGAGCCGCCGGCGGCCAGCACCCCTGCAGCTCGGTCTCCTGCAGCCTGCTCCGCAGGGACCGCCGCCCGCTCCGAACAGAGGCCCGCTCCGAACAGAGGCACAGGGCCAAGGCCGTTCCGAATGTGCCTGCTGCCCCGGCCAGCGGCCTGGCCGCTGACCTCTCGCTCCCTCGGCTGGCGTCGAGGAGGGTCTCGGGACAGCACGCGGTAGACGGCCGTGCTCCTGGCGGTCCTGCCGGTGCCTGTGTGCAGGAACCATGGGGGCCAGCAAGGCGGCCCTCTCCCGCCACCCGCTTTGCCCCAGCTCCGCAGACACGCAGGAGCGCGTGAGGAGACCGACTGGAGCGCAGCCAGGAAGCCGCCAGCGTCACGAAGGGTAACGGCTGAGCGGTGCGGAGGGACCCGTGCAGCCCCCGAATGCAGCCGCCCGCGCCAGGCCCACCGCACGCCAGCGTCAGACACACCGCACACTCCGTCTGCGAAGTAGCTTCAAACAGAAAAACTGATACCGCGTATCCTGCCCGCACTAACAGGGAACCCATTTCTAAGAAAAGGGCTTCCAATGTAAGCTCAGTTCGACCAAGTGCTGAAAGTGAATGCGCTTGGAGACAAAACCTGTCCACTGACTTGGACCTAAGAAGGCGAGAGAAGCGTTCCTGCTCATTCCCCACGTGGGGCCCAAAACTGTTGACACGTTTTAGAGCAATGCAGAAGAAAGGCCTCCGTGGAAGGGATACAACATAAATTTGGAAAAGTTAAAATCATTTCTTTTTATCTCATCGATACTTTACATTTGTTTACCTTAATAAAACTGGCTTTCCGCAATTTGAGCTAAAACCTGATGGAAATTCAGGTCTGCTCCGTGTGGGAGACCCAGCATGGAGCGTGGACACTGGGTGAGCTTCTGGGGAAGCTCTGGCCCCCCGACCCTGCTGACCTGTGGCCCCTCCACAGAAGGGCTCCGGCTGAGCTTCGGGGCTGAGCTTCCCCTGCGCGGTGCTTACCGCACACTCCCCTCCAGGCTCCCCCGCGCCTCCTCCTGCGGGGCCCCGGGTGGCTCTCCGCTCTCCTCCACCTTCCCTGCTCTGCGAAGATGGCCCCTGGCGACCTTCCCCATCCTCTGTCCCACGCCGGGGGTCCAGCCAGCATCCCACCTGGCCCCATGCGACCCTGGCTCCTGAGGAACCCTCTCCCTGGACTGCCCATCCGAGTGTCCCAGCTCGGAACCCGCCGCTGGCCCACGCCTGCTCCGACGGCCACGCTGCGGCTCTCACCTGCAGCCTCCCTGCGCCTGCCACGCCCCCGGACGGCCTGGCTCACAAAGCCCCCGGCTTCCTGATCCTGACCCTTCCCCCTGCTCTGAGCTTGAGAGCCGGGGGTCTTGCTTGTGTCCGGGAGCAGCAGCCCGTAGCCACGGCGCCACTCTGCACTCGGGCCGACACCTCCAGGTCGCCCTCCGTCCTCCATCTGTGGCCGCGCCCCGCTCCCACCATATGTATGAGGCCCACCACACTCCACTCCAGTGCGTTGGCCCTCGGCCGCAAGAATATCCCCGCCCTGCGGGGTTTCCTCCTCCGCAGACTCTGACCTCGCGCGAACACGGCTGGCGTCAGCTCCCAGTCTCATCTCCCGAGGCCCCAGGAGCACACAAGCACCCAAGGGCAGGGCCTAGTCTGCCCCGTTCTCCGAGAATCCAGCCGTTGAGAGCAGAGTACGGCACACGCAGACATGGATGAAGTTCAACAAACACGTAATTCGGGCCGCGGGGGCAGTTCCTCCAGGCCCTGGCTGGAGAATGGAGTGTTGACGTCCCTGTCACTCCCGGGCTCGTCATCCCAGAGCCACACTGGGATGGCCTCACTGTCCTCTCACCTCATCTGACACCACGTTGGTCTTGACCTTGCAGCCGCACTGCGAGGTTTCTGGGTGCAAACGGTCGGTGCGGTCACTCTGCCGTTCCCTCGGAGAGGCCGGCAGAACCCCGTTCCTTCGGCTCACAAGGCGCCGCGTGCCTGGCGTGAGTCCGCCAGGCAAAGCCCGGACTTTCTGGTGCTGGGTGTGTGCACACTCCCGTGGCCTCACAGCCCCACATGAGCTCAGCCCCACGGCGCTGGGAGGACCTGAGCGCCGCTGGCCCAGCCCCGGAGGTCTGCGTGGAATGCGCACCCTACACGGCCGACGCACGAGAGAGAAGTCACCTTGTCATTCACCCGTCTCCGAGATACTCGGCGGGCAGGAGTCGGCCTCCCAGCAGAGCGGCCGACAAGGAGAAGGGACGGGGGGACACTTAAACGGGTGACGTTTGGCCCTGGCGGTCCGCAGCTCACCGTCTGGAAGATCAGACGGCACAGGCCCTTCGGCGCCGCCCCGCGAGTCATGCTTACGGCCCGCGCGTCCCCGCTGCCCTGCCCCCCAGCCGTTGGGCTGCGCCGTGGGGGCTCGGGGTCCGGCCCCAGTGGCCCGGTACGTACCGGGCGGCATGGTGCTGTGTGCTGGGAACCTCTCGAGGGCGCGCTGCAGGCTCGCGACGTCTCGCAGCAGTAACAGCGTTTTCATGTGATCCACAAGGAGCACGTCGGAGGGGGACACGCTGTGATCCTCCAGTCGCCGCAGCAGCTCCTGGCAGGCGTCCAGGGACACGGCACAGTCCGCATCCTTGCAGGCACCTGAGCAAAGCCAAGGTCACAGGAACACGTTCACGTCGACCCCAGTCGGCTGACGGTAAGCCCCCAGCTGACACGTCGGCTCGGGTTGAGCTGTTTGGACAGAAGCCGCCGGGAGAGACCCCGGGGCAGGACGTGAACCGAAGCACGGAGCAGAGCTGTTGGAGCCGGTGGAGGCCCGCACACGGCCCGGCTCTGCGGATGGGCCTCGGGCAGGGGCCCCCGCACACGGCCCGGCTCTGCGGACGGGCCTCGGGCACCCCTGCGCCCGCTCCCACTGCGCGGCGAGTACGTTGGGTGTGTTTCCGGCATTAATCCCGCGTGCAGTTCCTCCAGCACTGAGTCTATGACTTGATGGCCTTTCCCAACTTGTAAGGACTCCCAGCTATCTCTGCACACGGATCCTGCACCACGGCCCCCAGCGGCGCGTCCTGGACCCCCGAGCGCGCGTGTCAGACCCGTTCCCGTCCCCCACCCCCGCCGCACCTGCGAGCCCAATTCCCGGCCACTGACTCTCTCGTGCTGAACCCGACCTCCTGCTCGTGCTCGGCACTGAGTTCTTAGTCTGTTATATTCCTCAGAATTTCCATTTCACTGTCTTAATAGATCAAGGCTATCTGGTGAAATTCTCCAATTGTTCATTTTTTTCTCCCTACTTTCTTGTGTACCTTAATCTCACCTCTTTCGATGCCTGTCTGATAACATCAAGGTCTCTACTGCACGTTCGTCTCATGGTTTCTCCGGCTGAGTTTAAGTGCGGAGCGTGGAGACTGGCGGTGGTCTAGGCCAACCGGCCCCTGCGGGCACCGAGCTGGCACCCCCACCCACCCCTACTCCAAGGGAGTGGCTCGCTGAGGGGCTCGAGGGGTCAACCCTTGTCAACCCCATCAGCACCCCAAAACTGCCGAGAGCCCCACTGTGTGGTCGAAGCTCCTCGCTTCTCCCTACCTTGCATCCCACACCTCGGCATCTGGCAAAGGTTCCGAGGGACCCACGGGCGTCTGCACCAGATGCAGCAGCCCCCGGGCCTCCCCATCCCCTCTGGAGGCCTGCGCTGTGCCGAGGCTACGCTCGTGGGTGAGCTTCCCAGGGCTCGGCCGGCGCTGCCCTGCACCCACTCCACTCCAGCGCCCACATGCATGCCAGCGACGCCCCCAAGGGGCAGGAGGCCGTGGAGTGCCGCTCAGCCCTCCCACGGCGCCCCCTGCTCTGGGGTCCGCCCTCTTGGGTGCTTTTCCACAGAACCTCCTAGACTCACACTCAACGGATCCCGCACTGACGTCTTTCTGAGGCTCCTTCTGCCGCAAGTTAGGGCTGTGTTCCCGCTAGCCTCGTTTGCATGTTTGTTAAGTTTGTTTTCGCTCTGTTAAGACACAGCGCTGACAGACGTGCCAAAGGGGGAGAGGGTTAAACTGATCTAGTAACGACGGAATTCTCACACCCTTGTGTCAGTCTGTTCCTTATCCCTCAAATTCTCACAGAGCCAGAATTTCTCAATCTTGCTCATAAGGTCAAATTCCCGCTCACATCGGGATACACTAAACCCACCGCAGCCCCTGAATCCGCCAGGAATGTTGTCAGGAAGGGCAATGGTCATCCCGTGCGCCTCTGTCCTTGGGGTGAACACGGCGGCTCGACTTAGCCCCTGCTCCTTCCTGATCCTGAGGTCAGCGTCAGCGACTCAACACCAACCTAAGGAGTCACCATCCAAGAGAATACGTCTGCTTCCCTTTTTCACCTCCCGTGGCAACACTGAGAGTTACTCAAAGACGCTCCCTAAAAATCTTAAATCCGCGAGTTCTGTGCGGGGAGGAAACCACCGCATGTTCTGGGGGACACGGCTGTGCTCACGGCCCCAGCAGCTCACGGAGACAAGCGTGAGTCCGTCAGCCACGCACTTACCCTTCCCGACAACACCGCGGCCTCCGAAGTCAGGCTGGAAGGAGTAAGGACACAGACAGCAGCCACGTGAGGAGCCACGGCTCCGTGGGGGGGGGGGGTGCCGCTCTCTGGCACGCCTCCCGCCCCGCTGGAGACAGTTTAAAGATTCTGATCTTTGCTTCAAAACTAATGACTTACTTTGACTACGGAATATTTTAATGTTTTATATTTTAAACATTTAAATATTTTACTATATTTTTTCCAGATAAAGTGGATGCCATTATTCAAAAGAAGAACGGTAAAAACGTACCATCATAAAAATAAATTTCCTGTGTTGACTTCAGGAAGTTTAGGATCGCATCCGCCTTTTCATCAGTACTTTTAACGTCTCCCTCGCGGGCGTCTGCGCCGTCCTCCCCGGGGTCCTCCTCATCCTCCCCGGGGTCCTCCTCATCCTCCCCGGGGTCCTCCTCATCCGCCCCGGCACTGACTCCCGGGGCTTCTTGCTCGCTGTCGTCCTCTTCAGGCTGGTACATGAAGTTGCGGCCAGAGGCTGCGGTCAGTAAGCCCGCTGCTTTCTTCCTCTTCATCTGCTGCTTCTTCTTCAATTTCCTCTTCTTGTTTTTACTGATTGTGGGGCCATCTGTGGGCCGTGGCTGCAGTTCTTCTTGTAAAAGATTCTGCTGTCTCTCTAAGTCTGCCTGTTCTGCATGATTATTGGGATTGTTAAAACTTTTTCTGGATTTATGCTTTCTTGCTCTTCTTCTCTTTGGTCGATCGTGAAGCTCCTCATCTATAAAAATAGAAATTCAAATACAACCGCGTTCTGCACAATGGAACCATAACAAACATATTAGGCTAAGTCGTCCATTAAAATCTTGCAGATTTAGTAGAAAAGGAATTTAAAATATGTACGTCAGTGGTTCTCAGCTTTATCCCAAGTGACTATATGACCGAGGTACCCGGGACTTACCCCGAGCTCAGTGAGCGGCGGGCGTGCCCTCCAGAGAGGCCCGCACGGAGACACACGGGGCACGCCCACCTTGCTGCAATCCTGACAAATGGCGAGGTTTCAGGGATGTAAGGCCTGGTGCGGTGGTTTCATTGGGAGTGAAATTACAGGCCTGTGGTCTTGCAGAAAATACATTAATTCCCATTTCATAAAATTTTACTTTGTGCCTTCTAAGACTTACTCGGATGCGAAAACAAGTCATAAGGAGCGGGTCTTTGCCCAGGAACCAGCACGAGGTCGCACTCCGAAATGAAGCTGGGGCTCGGGTCGCGGTCAGCACTACATACCTCACTGTTGTGTCCTCCCTCACACGCACCGGCCCACGCGGAACAGTGTGAGGTATGTAGCGCGCATCGCTTTCCTGGTACGGAGAGCACGGACACGCACCCGCCCGCACGCTCTGGATAGGGAGGACGACGCGCACGGAGTCCCCCGCGCTGTCCCGCGCGGGCAGGGACAGGAGCGCGCGCTCTCCGCACGAGGGAGACGAGGACACTGAGGCACTGTAAGCCCACATCCAGCACGCCAGCTGTCCCGCCTTGGGCGGTGTGAGCACGGGTGGGTTTTTCCCACCGCACTTTCCTGGTTTCCAACTCTAAGGCAATGAGCAGATACTGTTGTAATTTAAATAACTTATTTTAAACTTGATGACCTTGTAACACTTCAAAACATGTGAGATGTGAGTAAATTCTACTCAAACAGGAATTTATACTCTTAAATGTGTCAGGAGAAAGCTACAAACCAACGATGGAAACACTCACCTGAAGAAGCCGGGAATACAAGAGCAAATTAAACACAATGAAAGGAGAAGAAATGCACGTAGGAGCAGAAAATAAAGAGAAGAGAGTGTAGTTGAGACAAATCAACTCTGAAGATGGAAAATGGACAAACAAACAACCTGCAAGACAGGCCGCAAAGGGTAGGGAGAGGCGCGAGTCACCGCCCAGGCGGTGGGCGCGTGTCTACACATGCTGACAAGCCGCTAACAGGGCACTGTAGACAATTCTCTGCGAAAAAATGCATCTATGTGAGATGGAGAATCCTGAGAAAAACACGACGTACCAAAATGGCAAAATGGACACATGAAGACACGGAACATCTTAGTCCTACGTCTATTACAGAAATGGAATCTCCAGTTAAAAGCACTTCAGGTCTAGGTCGATTCACCTGTGGCTTCTACTAAGCATTCAGGGAGAAGATTAACACCCAACTCACACAGGGGTTTCCAGAGAACAGACACAGGGGGAGCCCTGTCCTCTCTGCAGACCCTGGTGGGGACCTTCGGAGACCGGATGGCGGCGGGTGGTCCTGTCCATCAATGTCGACAGGTTGCAGGGATACAAAGTAGTCGATTTTAAAGCCATACGTGATAAAAACTCGTAGCAAAGCAGAAATGGTAGCAGAAAAAAGGACAGTCACAGAAAACCCACAGTGAATACGGTGCATGGGGGCGACATCCTGGGAAAGGCGCGAGACGCGCACAAGGGGAGACCCCGGCGGGGCAGAAAGGCAAGAAACAGCGCGCTGGAGCGGGGAGGGAGGCACAATAAACCGGCAGGCGCCACAGCCGCTCCTGCCGACACAGGGCAGACACCTGCGCGGTGGTGCGGGGGGGAGGGGGTGCCCCAGTGGGCGCACAGGCCCGCAGCGGGAGGAGTCCCCGCCCCAGGGAAGAAGCACACAGCACATGGCCATGCGGATCGGGGGCCGCAGAGCCCAGTCCCGGGACGCCGTGCGGCTGGAGCGTGAGCCTCGTGGGTCCCGCGCCCCACACTGTTCCCTGCCTGAGCCACAGCTCCACACTCTGAGCTCCCTGAGTGAAGACCCTGAAACACCCAGATCTGGGGGGTGCCCGCAGGGGGAGCCGGTGTCCAGGGCCCGGGGGTGCTCCAGGCCCCCCAGCCGCAGTTGGGGCACATGAAGTCCTGCCTATGCCCAGGTCCTGAGGCCACCGGGTGGCAGAGGTTCCTAATGCTTCCAGAAGATGCAGTCGGGGCCAGAGTATCCCACATAGGAGCGAATACAGAAGAACAGCGTAGCCAACGCTGCTACGAAGGTCGTGAGAACCCCCAGGGCCAGATGCACACGTGACAGCCGAGAAGCAAAGGTGCTGGTGAGTAATTTTCACATATGAGATGAAGGAAGAAAGTCTCCTTGGGGTGGGAGCAAAAACCCCACAAATCCGCACAAAGTCCTGGATGGAAGGCAGGGGCGGCAACGACTCGGCGGAAATGCAGCACCGTCCGCGGGCCACGTTTCCAGCGCGCCCTGCACAGAGGCTTTGTCCGGGAGCTGGCCAAGGCAGAACCGCTCCCAGATGGGTGCCCTCCGTCCGGGTAGCCACACGCCCGTGACGCACACGCCTCGCACGGCCGGTGCTTCCCGCCAAGTCTCACGGGAGGCACTCCAGGCTGACCGTCATCATGTCCTCAGAGTCGGTGAAGAAGAGTGGACAGCAAGGATCACTTGACGAGGGTCCCTCGAGTCTGCTGACGCAGCTGAATTTCACAGCAGTCTGCGGTAGCCACCTTCTCCCCCAAGCTAGGAGTCTGCAGAAGAATCAATGTATAAACCGCATACGGAATCCAAACAGCATCTGGCTTGGGATTTAGATTTTTGATGCAAGGATCTACGTAGAAAGTATTTCTTTACAGGAAAAGAAACTGATTAACCACAACAGTAAGGATCTGGTTCTTTCTTATCTCTTGGTCAGAAGAGAAGCAAAATATATGTTTTTTTAACTCATAAGCTTTAAAAATGTTTTCATACTTCTCTATGTTCTAAGTGGTTTGCCATAACCTCCGGCTGGGCCATTGCCGTCCGCCCGCTGGGGCTCACACGTGGGCAAGCGGCGGCCCCCCCGCCCTGACGGGGCAGGGGCACAGACGGGACAGGTGGCGGTGGGGCGCGGCCGCACCTGGGCGAGGGCCGGCCAGTGCAGCTGGCCGGAGGAAGCCCCGCCTGCTCGTGGCGACAGATGACCTGTCCGTGGCGCGTCAGGGTCACTCGGTGCTGCCGCCCCCGCCTCGGACCTGACCCCGCGACCTGCCCCTCGCATCCCGTCCTCAGGCGGTCACAGCTCTGCCTACAGCCGGGCCGCCCTGGCCCCCCCCGTCCCCCCTCTCTAACCCCTCCGACCAGCCTGGGCCCTTGTCCGTCCTACCTCGATGTCACGAGTCCCCGGGGCTCTGCTCCCCATGACGCCGGGTGAGGGGAACGTCTGCTGGGCCCCCGGGGCACGGAAGGCCTGCGTTTCTGTGTCTCCGTCTCTGTGTCAGTCTGTACGTCCCTGTCTCTGGGTCTCTCTGTTTCTGGGTCTGTCGCTGTCTCTCTCTCTCAGTCTCTCCGTCTCTGCGTCTCTGTCTCTGTCCGTCTCTCAGTCTCTGTGTCAGGACCCTCGCACCATCCCCGGGCGGTGACCCCACAAGGGCGGGCTGTCTGCACTGCGAACTCCTCGGCAGCCGCCTGCTCGGTGGGCTGCAGGGACCGGCACAGGGAGGTGGAAGGCAGGCGGAGAAGGAAACCGGTGTGACAACGGCAACTTCCTGTTTTGTCGGGTTCACCGTGGCCTAACTGCCAAGTCCTCTGTAACTTCAGGCGTGCAGGGTCGCTGGGGAGCGTGCAGACACGGCGCACAGCGGTCCTTGCCCAGGGAGCGCTGCGCAGCCCCGCCCGCCTTTCCTGGGGCGCACAGACCCCTTCAGGGCACAGCCTGTGTGCTGTGTGTCTGCACCTGCCCTCCCACAGCCCCAGACGCCTGGGCTCCTGTGCAAACACCACGGCTCTGCCTTCCGGACGCACATGTCGTGCTGTGTCCACCGCCGTCCCCAAGCCCAGCCAGCCAGAAAGGCCGCGGGTCCCGCCCCTCGCACCTGGACGGCCACCCCAGGGTGGCCAACATGTTCCAGCCGCCACGCCAGTAAGAGCAGCTCCTCCCAGACACCCTCCCCATGCGTGGTCCCCGAGGCTCAGTCTGGGCTGCAGCGCACGCACAGGCCTCGGCCCAGGGAGACGCCAGGAAAGACCCCTTGCAACGACTCTCAGATCTGGAGCGGTCTCTCTTTTCCATTCCTCAGGGTCCGTGCCCTTGGAAAACAAGGTTCCTCTACAGTGGAAAGTACCTTAAATGCTATTTTTCTGTGACTTCTGCTACCCTGACCTTGCATCTCATAAGAGAAGCTGGGCTGCAGCTCCTTGAAGGGACTTGGTCCAAACAGGTGCTCCTCCATTGACTCTAGAATGTCCCGTCTTCATGAGCCCACTACACACCTGCAATCTTGCCTTCTTCGAACCATCATGCACAATAAAAGCTATGGGAACATTTATATTAGGGAACCAGTGGCCTATTTATAATCTGAGAAGCACACTAATTTTGAAAAGCTGCCATCCCCAAAACATACCTTTCAGACATGCTAATTTTAAAAATAATCACAATTTGTCAAAGTCCTCTCAGCCACTGTTCGGCACCTACACACATTCTGATGCGCTCGTGTGGTAGAAATAGTTAGACACCAAGAATAGCCACAGTCTCCGGCTTTTTCCAGTTCTCCCAGATGTACCACGTTGCATTAGAAAAAAGCTAAGTATTTTAGAGGAAATGCGAGTTTTATTCTAGACTCAACGCTAAGGCTACAAGTGCATGTGATAGTTCCCCTTCAGCCCTCAATGTTGTCCAGACGCTAAATGCGAAGTAGCAGGCTTACCGTTAGTGTTGATCTCACGTGACAGTCCTTGAGAAAATATGAAGATACGAGGTGCTTCAAGGTACTTTCTTTTGCTTTTAAAGATTCTCTATTTATTGGAGAGTGAGCGACAGGGAGAGAAAGAAGCAGACTCCCCACGGAGTGGGACTCCATGCCCGGGACCCTGGGATCGTGACCTGAGCCGAAGGAGACGCCTAACGACCGAGCGGCCCAGGCGCCCGGACCTACTTTCATAGTCTGTTGTTTGCCTTAAATTCAGGACAGTACTGGCCCGCCCGTGCTGACCGCACACATTCAGCAAGGGGGGAATGCGGTGCGGGTGGGGGGACGTGTCCCTGTTTCATCGGGATGTGGCTGCCTGGCCCTTGGCACTGGCCCTCCCCCAGCCGGGGACTGCGAGGATGGCGACGCCGGAGAGCCAGGCAGGGGCCCGTCTGCAGCCCAGCCCGCATATAGGGTAGAGGGGGCAGTAACTTTAAAAAATGGGTTTGCTCGCTCTTTTTTTTAATTGGTTCTGGAGCAGAAATTTCCGAAGAGAACAAGGAGGGGAGGCAGCCGTGGCAGCTGGCCACAGGGCAGTGTGTGTCTGAGCTTCGCTCCAGCTGCGAGCTATAATTTAGGTTTTAATTCCAAATAACATCGAAAGAACGCACGGAACCTTCATGTCATTAAAAGGGCGCCTGGCTTCACACACTACAATCTGGGGACGCCTGTCGATTAGTGTCAGACTCCTGACTTCCGCTCAGGTCGTGATCTCGGGGTCATGGGGCTGAGTTCCACGCTGCGCTTCGTGCTCAGTGGGGAGTCGGCTTGACATCCCCTCTCCCTGACTCTTCCTTTCAAAACCCAAACTGAAACGCTACAGTCTAGATAGTAAGTTCTCCAGGATCGTCAGGCCCTCCGCCTGGCGGCCGGCAGCTCACTTTGCTCTGAGTAGCGCGGACGCTCTGACCTGCTGCCCCACGAACCACCGACTTTGCAAGAACGTAACAAATATGCGATCCACACACAGACCTGATCATCTTTAGTCTCATTTCTTCCTGCCTTCGTTTCTGAAACAGATTTTGATGCTGAAATCATCCCCCAGTTCTCTGGGTTAGTTCTGAATAGGCTTGAATTCTATGCTTTTGGAAAATAAAACTTTAGTCTTGAAAACTGAGAAACAGGCACTTAGCTTCTGGAAGAATAATTAGATGGCGCCTCACCCACCAAAACACTCAGATATGGACTTCTCAAAACAATCCGTATTTAGAGAAATTCTCTGTGATAACTTCCAATGAAATGACCAATAAAATGGTAAAAGTTTTGAATCAATAAAATACGTTTAATATCCCAATAAAATGAAATCCCAAATCCCTTTGATAAAATGTTAAAACCATGACACAACTCATGAAAGTTAAATTAGGTGAAGGGGAATTTCTTTTAAAGAAGGCGCAAATCAGGAAAGTCATTAAAACAGTGTAAGTAAGGGAGAGACACTGAAGTTATTCAATAAACACAGAGCTAGAGAAGGTTTACATGGAGTCACTATGTCCTCCAAGAACAAGACGGCCCAGGGGCGAGGAGGGAAGTGACAGGCCGAGCGGGCAGGCTGTGTGCTGGGCGGGTGCATCCGTGCCCCAGGCCCCCCGAGCTGGAGGTGTAGGGACGCCGGGCACCCGTCTCTCCCCTCCGCCTTCTGGGAAAGATGTGCAGCGAGGAGCAGGGAGGGTGCCGGGGCTGGCCGGCCCGTGGGGACACACCAACCCTCCCCGACGTGGCCCCGAGCTGGGGCAGAGGCGGCCTCCCACGCGGCGCACGGTCCGTCCCTGTCCTCCACACCCGCAGCGCTGGCGGCGTCGGAACACACGTCTGCACAGGGGTTCGGGGTGCCCGAGCGCGGATTTTCCTTGCGTGAACCTGTTCCCTGCAGACGGGGCGGGCTTCACAGCCACTTCCGACGGGCTGACCGCTACCCAGACATGCTGAGTCTGGCCCCAGGGTTACGTGCTGCTGGCCCGCCCGTCCGCTGCCCCGTGGCATCCGGCACGGCCGCCGGGGCTTAGCGACTCTTGCCCGTTTGTGTCCTAAGGGTGACATCTTGACGCAACTTAGCTTGAAAACGTCAGTCCACACAGACCCAGATACGGTTCAACGTTGCTTTTAAAAACAGCACCGTGTTAGTGCGGAGATCTGATGTGTACGCAACACAGTCAATACCAAGATGCATTCATTTGAAGTGCTGACATTTCGGAACAACCTGTAGACCCTGGCTGTCCCTTGAGCAAAGCCCGCGACCAAATGAACGTAGCTACATTTATAAGCAGAGCAGAACGTGGCCGTTCGGCTGGGCTACATGCAGAACTCCCAGCAACGCGAGATAATTTACAAAAATGTGGCGAAATGATAAACCTGACCCTTTACAACACTTTTCACATGAATGTGGCAGACCTTCTTAGGATTCTTCATTCTCTGTGCCTAGAACTGAATTGTTCCTGTTTACGCCTTTGCTCACTGCCCAGCCCGGCTCAGACCGGCCGGCTTTTCCTTCGTCCCCAGGGCTCTCCTTCTGCTAGAAACACGCCACAGTGTGGGAGGAGACCTGTCAGCGGCGTCATTCCTCACCTGTGAGCTCTAAGGGCTGCGTTTCAGCCACTTCTGTTTCTCCGACGTTTGACATACTCGGTTCTCGATAAAGAGCCTGCGCTTCGGATCCAGCCACCTGCGAAAATACAGAGACTGTGCAGAGCTCCTCCTGCTCGGACGTCCACAGCAAATGTGGCTTATTCCTCTTCTCCGCAAATAGGCACCGACTGTCTTTGGGACCAGAAGTACAGTGACATGCGGTCCACTTAGACCTTGGGATCCACAGAGTTACTCCTTGGTAGCCACACAACCAGAAAGGCACCCTCTTATGCAGGGCTTCTCTCTCCCTATCAGACCGCCAGGGGTGAATCTAGAGGAGATCGGGGTCCTTGACTGTTTCCTAACGGGGCTCCTTGGGTTACCAGAGAGCTCATGTAGGGTCCTGGATGGCTGGGACCTTGGTGGCTTTGGGAAGCTCTCAGAGATGCCACCAGATGAGAGCTGCATGGAGGACACTAGGTGTGAGGCCTCCTTCACGAGATGTGCGGCCAGAAGCAGAGACCCACACTGGCTCATGCGTGGACACCTGCCACCTCACAATGGTTGGTTTTGGACAAACCTGTGTTGCTGAGAGGCTCTGATGTGGAGATTCAGAACGGGACCAAACGTGGGAATGCAGTGGGATTTATGTGCAGAATTCACAGGGTTCTGGCACCACCTCATTATTTCTGGGTATGGTGGAGGCTTCGTAGAATTAATTCCACATTACCATTCTGGTACTGCGTCCACAGCCGACGGCAGGAACCACACACCCCTGTCCCATGTTTGCAGTATTTTTCATTTCCTATTTCCTGGATAATTTATAAGAAGGTGCACATTAACCTGGAGAAGAATTTGTGAAATCCCATGTAAAACCATGGGTCACTGGTAGCTAATTTGTGTCTGTGTAACAATGGGAGAATGGGTCGCGTGGAGTCCCAGAGTGTCTTTCTGGAGGGTCCCGCCAGCCACACCCAGGAGAACGTGGTCCGTGCGCCTGGCACTTCCCGGACGACATCGGAAAGCACGGGGAGCTGCTCCAGTCTCTCTGGCCGTCTTCGGGGTGCGGTCAGGCCAGGCCCTGGCGACACGACCGGGAAAGCAGACTCGGACGTGGGCTGCTGTCTGCCCGCAGCGACCGTGGGCCGAGGGAGGGGCGGCCCCGCTGGGCCGGGCCCCGTCTCATCTCGGCCTCCGTGTTCTTGGGAACGCACCGTCTGCTGGACAGCCTGGCCCCCAGCAGCGTGGCGTTTGCACGCCACACCCCTCGCTGGCCGGGCAGCCTGCCGTGCGCGTCGCTGACTCACCGTGGGACAAGGGCGGGTCAGAGACCCTGCGTCAGAATTAATTCCATGAATCTTTTTACCCATTATCACTTTACAGGACAATTAGTTCAAGGAAATCTAAATGCACTCACCCGTAAAACTGGAAGAGAATTCAGAAAACCGTCTAGTCCAACCCCTCGTTGGACGGAGAAAGACGTGACGCGAGCGGGTCAGGAGCACGGTCAGGGGCTGAGACGGAGTGCGCCCTCGGCTCTCGGCCCCGCACACTCCTCTTCCACTTCTCCCACCGCTCGCCGCCGGGCCTACCTTCTTGTCCGGTGAGCTGACGGAGGCCTGTCACGAAAGCCGGGAGCACGGCCAGGCACGGGGGCCACGGTCAGGCGAGGCCATGCCCCCGCCGGGCTGACCCCGCGAGCGCGGCCCCGACACCCCCCGGGGACCAGGCCTTGTGACCTGGCGCGAGCCTACTCGGCTGCTGTGGCGGACGTGCGGCCGGGCCTCCTCGGGCACACGGCAGCACGTGCTGCGGGGCTGCTGCCTCGGCGTTTCATGGGAATCCCTCTGGGCGGGGGCGCTTCGCGGTACCGTTGCTGCACGTTCCGCAAGAGCCCCGCCCTCCACCGCGGGCAGCCCACACGTGACTCATCCCTCGTGCAGCCCAAAGTCCGGACCCTGGGCCCTCCTCTCCCCGTTTCTCCCAGCCACTAGCAACCACTTTCCTAGGCTCTGTTTCCGGGGCTTGGCCTTCTGGGTTTAGAGTCCACATACATGATGTCATGCGGGATTCAGCGCTCCCCTCAGACTTACTCCATGCAGCAGATCGCCCCCGAAGCCCACCCACATTGTTGCCAAAGCAGGCCTCCCCCCCTCCTCACGGCTGAACCATATTCCGCCCTATGTGCATGCTACGGTCTTCGTCCACGCATCCTTTGATGGACACACACGGTTGCTTCCGTGTTTCGGCGACCATCAATAACGCGCCCTGAACACGGGAGGCAGGCGTCAGCTTGAGACCCTGTTTCCATTTGCTGTGGTTGTGCGCCCGGAAGTGGGAGAGCTGGGTCAAAGGCCAGTTCTTTGTGAATTGCTTGACCGTCCTCCAGAGCGGCTGCCCCAGCCCGCGTTCCCACCCGCAGTGCGGGGGGCTCCCCTTTCTCCGCAGCCTCGCGGACACCTGTCGTTTCCCGACTTGGTCATTTAGCCATTCTGACCGGTGTGAGGGGTATCTCACTGTGGTTCTGACTTGTATTTCCCTGATGCTGAGGGATGTGGAGCACTTTTTCACGGGTCTATTAGCCATCTGTATGTCTTCTTTGGAGAAATGTCTGTTCATGTCTTCTGCGTATTTTCCAATCAGACTGTTTTCTGGCTACTGTTGTATGAATTCTTTTCATCTAGGACATTAACCCCTTATTGGATATATACTTTGCTAATATTTTTCCCATTCAGTACGTTGCCTTTTTGTTTTGTCTGTTTTTTCACTGTACGAAACCTTTCAGTTTGATAGAGTCCCAGTAAGTTATTTTATTTTTTACTCTTATTGATTCTGCTTTTGGTGTCAAATCTAAGAAATTACTCATAAGAACTATGTCACAGGGCTTTCCCTCCATGTTTTCTTCCAGCATTTTTATGGTTTCAGGACTCACATTTAGGTCTTTGATCCATTTCAAGTTTGCTTTTGTGTGTGGGTAAAAAAGTGGCCAGTTTCATTGTTTGGCATGTAGCCGTCCAGTTACCCAGCAGTATTTTGAAGAGACTGTTTCTTCCCATCACATATTCTTGCCTCCTTTGTCCACTATTCATTGACCCTATGGCTGGGCCTATTTCTGGACGCACAAGTCTGAGCTGTTACCCCACTAGGCAGTCAAGGAAAGTGAGTCCAGGGGAGAGAAAGATGACACAGACGATGGTGGGCAGAGCACAGACATGCGGAAGGAAGCCCAGGTTGGGCTGCGGGGGCCTCCGGGGCACATCTCAGTGACACAGTGGACCGCCGTGGGTCACGGAGGGGAAGGTGCGCCCAGCAAGCCTTCGCCGCTGGGTCAGGGGCAGGGCCTGAGTGAGGCCCTCTCAGACGGCACAGCTGTGGATGGCAGGGGTGCGGGGACGTCCGGAGGGATGTCCACGAGCAGGACAGTGAGGGACATGCCCAGGACTGCAGGAGCGCCACGCAAGATGTGCAGGTGATGGGGGCCGCTGAGAACGGGCCGTGCAGAGGCCAGCAGGCACAGGTGCTGGCGCGCTGGGTGGGGCTTGCCAGAGAAGTGACCTTGCTCAGTCCGTGTCCTGAGCTGGATCCACCGGTCAGAGGCCCCGGCTCGCCGGCCGCACTCCCAGCGGAAAGCCAGGCAGATCGGGATCCTGCTTCCGGGTTTCAGACCTGCACCGCACCCACCTGGGAGCGTGAAGGGCAAAGTTACGGGGCAGATGGGACAGGAACCTTGAGAACGAGGAAGCCCTGTGACGGGAAACATGTGTGGGCTTTGGAGACGGTCGTGAACCAAGCAGGGAGTCAGACTTCCCGGGGAAGGCTGAAGGAGGAAGAGCTCCTGCAGGGGAACACTCAAACCAACATTCTCCCAAGCTCACTGGGAGCCAGCCCGGCCAGGAGGACGGTCAAAGCAATGAGCCTAACCGAAGAGGTAAAGGATCCATACTCTAGAGACTACAGAATACTGATGAAAGAAACGGAGAAAGACACAAAAGAAATGGAAAAACATTCCATGCTCATGGATCGGAAGAATAAACATTGTGAAAATGTCTATGTTGCCCAGAGCAATCTACACATTCAATGCAATCCCTATCAAAATAACACCGACATTTTCACAGGGCTAGAACAAACAGTCCTACAATTTATAGGGAACAACAAAGACCCTGAATAGCTGGGGGAATTTTGAAACAGAAAACCAAAGCCGGGGGCATCACATTGTCTGACTTCAAGCTCTATTACAAAGCTGTGATCACCAAGACAGCGTGGTACTGGCACAAAAGCAGCCACATAGACCAGTGGAACAAGGTAGAGACCCAGAGATGGACCAGCAACTCTATGGTCAAATCATCTTCGACAAAGCAGGAAAGAATATCCAATGGAAAAAAGACAGTCTCTTCAACAAATGGTGCTGGGAAAAACATGTAGAAGAATCAAACTGGACCATTTCCTTACACCACACACAAAAATAGACTCAAAATGGATCAAAGACCTCAATGTGAGACAAGACTCCATCAAAATCCTGGAGGAGAACACAGACAGCAACCTTTTCGACATCGGCCACAGCAACTTCTTTCAAGACACATCTTTAAGAGCAAGGGAAACAAAAGCAAGAATGAACTTTTGGGACTTCATCAAGATAAAAAGCTTCTGCACAGCGAAGGAAACAGTCCTCAAAACAAACAGGCAAGCCACAGAATGGGAGAAGATATTCGCAAATGACACTACAGACCAAGGGCTGATATCTAAGATCTACAAAGAACTCCTCAAACTCACCACTCAAAAAACTGATAATCACATCAAAAAATGGGCAGACACATGAACAGACACTTCTCCAAAGAAGACATACAAATGGCTAACGGACACATGAAAAAATGTTCATCATCTTTAGCCATCAGAGAGATTCAAATCAAAACCACCTTGAGATACCACCTTACGCCAGTTAGAATGGCCAAAATCAACAAGACAGTAAACAAACAAATGCTGGAGAGGATGCAGAGAAAGGGGAACCCTCCTCCACTGTTGGTGGGAATGTAAGCTGGTGCAGCCGCTCTGGAAAACAGTGTGGAGGTTCCTAAAAAGTTAAAAATAGAGCTACCCTATGACCCTGCAATTGCACTACTGGGTATTTACCCCAAAAATACAGAGGGAGTGATCTGAAGGAGCACGTAAACCCCAATGTCCACAGCATCAATGTCCACAATCACCGAACTGTGGAAGGGGCTGAGATGTCTTTCAACAGACGAATGGATAAAGATAAGTCCATATGTACAACGGAATATTATGTCTCCATCAGAAAGGATGAATACTCACCGTTGGCATCGACATGGATGAGCCTGGAGGGGATGATGCTGAGTGAAATAAGTCAATTGAAGAAAGACAATTATCATATGGTTTTACTCATATGTGGAACATAAGGAAGAGAGCAGAGGACCACAGGGGAAGGAAGGGAAAACTGAAAAGAAGAAATCAGAGAGGGAGATAAACCATGAGAGACTCTGGACTCCAGGAGCCAAACTGAGGGTTTCAGAAGGGAGGGGTGGGGGAATGGGGTGACTGGGGGGTGGGCATTAAGGAGGGCACGTGTTGTGACGAGCGCTGGGTGTTACACGCAAACAATGAATCACTGGGCGCCACATCTGAAACCAGGGATGCACGGTACGCAGGCCAACTTAATTAAGAACAACAAAAAGAAGCGCAGCAAGCCACAGGCAACATGCCGGAAGACACTCGATAACCCCAGGGAGCATTTTTAGAAAACCGCGCGGGGCCCTCATGGGCGCAGGCACGTGGGAAGATGCTCCCTCGAAGCCTCCGGCCAGCGGCCTCACAGGCGGCTGCACACTCTGCATCGTCTGTCACGCGTGACCCTCCTGCAGTCAGTACTTCCACGTGCAAGAAACACAAAGTGCTTTCATTTTTAGCAACACAAAGGCAACAAAGATCAGGGGAGGACACAGAAACGGCCCTCCTGCCTGGAGACCAAGCCCCGCATCTCCGTGTAAGGTATCAGCTTTCTGGACAAGGTTCCAGGTCGTACGCCATGCCCGCGGCCGGCAGGAACTCGTGTCATGACGGTGCCAGGACGTTCGGCGAGCCGCACAGAGCAGAGCACAGCAGTCGCAGGGGAAAACGGAGGAGGCCAGCTGGTGAGAGTGTTTAATCTCCCTCGGAAGGAGGGAGGGGGCCCAGGTGCAGGCAGTGGCGGCCGTGAAAAGTGCGTCTAAAGGAGGCGGACGCAGGGGACCCATCCTGCGCCCAGGTCACCTGCACACACGGGCTCCCCAGCGGCTGCTGGGCTCCCTGCTGGAGTTGGAATTGAATTCATGGACCCAGCCACGGTCCTGTTTCTGCGGACACGAGGGGGCTTGGAGGCTCATTGCCGCCTGACGAAAAGCTGGATTCTTGGTTGGGTGGCTCAAAGGCGTTCACTAAACATGGGGCCGAAGGACGCAGGGTGGACGCCCGTCACTGAGCCGCAGAGACCAACGCGAGCGGCGAGATTCTGTTGTAAGACTAACACCCCGTGAGGCTGACGGGGCCCAGGCCCCTCCTTCGGGAAGGATGAGCAAGGCCCACAGAGCTGGTGGGGAGCGCACCGGGACGTGCAAACGGTACCGCCGGTGGTCTGGGGCGCGCCGCTCACTGGACCGCCCCACAGCGGCTTCACACCGACGCGGCGCCCAGGGCTGATCTCCGCTCCCAGCGCAGCGTGGGGGCTCGCGCTCCGGCACCTGGGGCGGGCCTGCTTGCGCGTGTGCTCCTGCCCCTGACACGTGCTGGGCGCGGACGCCCTCCTGGGACAGGCTCCGCTGTGCCCACGGAGTGAGCGCCTTCACCTCGCGTGGGAGGCACCGCGGGGTCAAAGCCAAGTCCACCAGAAGGAGACACGCTCACAGCGGTCATGGTCTGTCCATCCTCACTGCAGCTCCTCTGGGGTCAGGAGCACTGACGGCGGGGGTGGGGGGTCCTTCTCTCAAGGAAAGTCACACATCTGGCTGCCGCTCCTGGGAGCACCTTCCCTCCACCACCCACGCCGGCTCAGGCCACGGTGCCCGCTCTCCCCACCTGTGCCCCACACAGGCCAAGTCCAGACCCCAGAGGTCACCCCACTCCTGGGACACCATCCGAAGTCCCCACAACGCTGACCCAGACACTGCTCACGGCCCGCTCACCTGTCCCCGCCGGTGGGCGGGCTCAGCCCCTGCCTCGCATGCCGCACCCTCGGCGCCTCCTCGCCCGGCGGTCCTGCTACCTTCTGTCCATCGTCCCCAAGCCATGCTCTCTGCAGGACCCGGGGCCCTGCCAGCCGTGCTGTGTCCTCTGCACACGTGTGACGTCCCCGAGGTCACCCTGTGCTCCCACAGCATTCGCCGCTGCTGGCGTCAGATAAGCTACTATGCCCTACCTTGGCGGCCCACGCGTCTCCCGGTGACGGTGACGAGTCCCTCAGGCAAGGCCCTGTCTGCCGTCTTTGCGGTCCCGAGGCCTAACGGGAACGCAAACATTTAACAGGCATTTACTGGTTAAGAGACGTTGTGGTTGAACACCATTTACTTTTTTCTACTTCCAAAAATGGTAGGGTGTACCTTAGAAAAATCAACATCATAAGGACTCGATCTAAATCGAATGACCCAAGCATTGAGAGGTGAGCACAGGTAAGGATCAGAGAACAGAGATCAAGGAAAACAACTGCAAATGAATATAGACCACAAAAACTATGATCTGAGCTCCTGGCAGCAAAAGCGGAAAGAGTGTATCTGAGTAAACTATCCCTCGTCCAATAAGAAGCAGCATCCCAGTTCCTAACAGCCAAAGCATCTTCTAGGACTGAATGCCAGGACAAATTTTCACCTGGATTTTTATATAAACATCAGTGGATGTACAGTGAATGAAGAACAATGTTTTAAACGATAGTTTTATAAAAACAAGCTAACAACAAAAAACACTGTCCAGGCCGGCCTTTAACTAGCCTCATTAAAATAGAAATTTCACAATGATATTGTTAGAGAAACGGATGCCGACAGAACATTCTTACGGCGTGACTCGGCACCGCGGGAGTGCTCCCCAAAGCCCGGGGCGGAGTGACGGGTGTGCCCCGGCACCGCAGAGCACTTCCAACCGGCCTGGACCACGAGAACCCAGGACACGGGTACGCCCCGACTCTGCACACCTCTCCCTCCGTGGGTGACAAGGAGGCTGCCCGGGGGACGGCTTGGGGCATCAGTAGGAGGCTGTGGCTCTCTCAGGAACGTGTTCCCAGCAGCGGGCACCTGAGTCCTCAGGGTCCCGCCAGGCAGCATGCTGGGGACTGGACCGAGCTGGTGCATTCTGAAGTCAGACAATGCCGGGGTTGGGGGGGGCTTTCACGATAAGGTCCTGGGGTGTGTAGCGTCATAGAGAGCAGCATTCCTGGGGGTGCACCGAGACAATGAGCAGGGCACTGTTGCTGCCGGAGAAAGGACTCAACCATTTGGCACTGTCCATGGAAGAGCTACCAGGAAAGATGGCTTCCATTGCACGGGGGACGGCTGCGGTTTCCCAGCTCGCTGAGAACGTGCACCACCGCGTGAGCGTGAACAGGGACGCTGGGCCCCGAGGCAGGGAGGAGCACGGGGAGCACGGAGTCTTCTTAGAAGCTATACCAAGGCACGTGTGTGAATCAAACGTAAGGAGGGGGACCCTGCAGTCCGGCGGCACCTGCTGAGTTTGAGGAAGCTCCTTCCTTCCCCTACTGCCCGCCCCCCCCCCCCCACTGCTAACGGACACTACGCCTCAGAGAATTCGGAGTCTGTGTGTGTCACACACAGAGGTTACCCACAGAGCAGGAAGGGCCGCGTGCACACAGCAAGCACACCAGTGATCCCGGGTCTCCGCAGCAAACACACGTGGGCCTGGAACAAAGCTGCTGAGGGCAGTTCCCAAGCCCCACGTGCATTCACACCTGGGCCCGAGGACGCGGGCCAGACGGATGGGACCTCCCCAGGGTTGCTGCCGGATGGATGGGGGGCTCTGCTCCGGGGGCCGGGGGGCGGGCGTGGGATGAGCAATGTCCAATGACCAGGACAGGGGCTCCCTGCTGGCTCCTGGGCGGCCTGGGGACTCAGTCGGGCCCCGCAGAAGGGCCTGGTGAGGGTGTGCAGAACCTGCAGGCTGCAAGCACGTGGACAGAAAAGCAGGACAGAGTCGCCCTTTTTCTCCTAAAGTTTTCTCCAAGCTACCATGTCATGCCTATTTCACAGTTGAAGTCAACGGCCAGAAGTGGTTCTTTGAAAAACAGAAACAATTTGACTCTTCTTTTCCAACATTAGGGCTCATCTTCTCTTTGCTTAAAATTGCAAACGGAAAGATTTGGGATGACTCCTCGCAGCTTCCCGGTCTGCCGACCTCCTGTGTGGCGCATGCGCAGGCCGCACACCCACCACGCGGAGCGGGGCAGTCGGGCCTCTCCGAACGCTCGCTCGTTCTGGGGACCACAGTCCTCCAACTTTACCACCTCCAGTGCCCTGCAGCGGCCCATTTCCTGGGCTGACAAGGAGAAGAAAACGTTTGATAAACAGGAAGCCAAGCAGGTGGGAACAGAGGTGGGTTCCAGATGTGGAAAAGGGAAAGATACAGACTTCCTAACCGCGATCTGATGGGTAAGCTATTCGAAGCTCTTCTGGAAAAGTGGGCAGCGTTTCCAGCAGCACTGACTTAGGAATCCGAGCTCACAGGGCCTCCAGAAAAAATCGTGTCCTCAGGGCCAAACCCTGACCAGTGAGGAGCCCTGGCCTGGCCGGCTGTGGAGAGACTCCCGAGGCAGACAGCCACTCAGGGTCCCAAGTCAGAAGGGCTGGAGCGCGGTGCACAAGACGGAGCTCAGGGATGGCCCTGCTCACGCTTTCCTTGGAGGGCGAGGGTCGCAGTCCCATCACCCCCATCTCCGCCATGGCCTGATCATGGCCGCTGGAACAGGAAGACCCACGCCCCCAACAGGTAACGGAGGGTGAGACAATTAACAGAAAGATTCTGCCCAACAAATTGCAGACGTGTATCCTGTAACAATGCTGCCATCGATGCTACCCAACTCACTAGGGAATTTGTCAGGTTACCGTGAATCCCTGGGAGGCAGCCGCGTCTTCACTGTTTTGCTCGCAGCTGTGGGCTGCTGTCGGACCAGTCGCAGCACAGGGCCGGCCGGCTGCCTGCGTGGGAGGCGGCTTTCGGCTGGAATGCACTGGCCCAGTTGTGCCAACATCCCTTTACCTCTGTGAGGACATCACTCCAGCTCAGAGCCTACGGTCACGGGACAGACGCGAGCGTCTGACCCGGGGACTCCGGACGCAGCTGGGCCCCCGCTGGCCTCATTAGCAGTGCTAACCCTGTGCCGCTGTCAGGGAGCAGAACTGTGTCCCACAACATGGGACCGACTCCCCCACATTCTTACTGAATATACTAAGTACACGTGAAGTATATGTTCACCAAAGTCACTGCTGTCAGAAGACTGTCGTTAAAAATTCTCATGAAATAATCTATTCATCTAACAATTACATTCTAAAGGTTTTCAACAGCTTGGAAAGATGACTCGATCATTCCTTAGCCACCCATTTTTGGTTTTATGGTTTCTGATCCTTTAATTAGGGGCTTGGGAAGATCGACATACAAGGAAACCACATTTTCTTGATATTCAAATTAATTAAGGTTTAGAGTATAGAGTTTTAGCTTATACTTGTTAGAAAATCATCTGGGTAAAATTTTCATTTGATAATTCCAAATTCCTCTTTTCTTTGCTCTAACGTGATCCCAGGACACGCACCATAGCAGGTACTTTACTCTCTTTCATTCACAGGACGTTCGACCACAAAAGCAAAACAGTCATTAGAGCCTTCCACAAAACGGATGCAAAAGAAGCCATTTCTGTGATTACAAAATTGACATACAATCTCAGAAATTCTGAAAAATTGGAAAATCAAGAAAAAGTCTTACTTAAACCAAAACAAGTACTTTTAATCCTCTGCTTTTTTTTTAATAGATTTTTATTTATTTACTAGAGAGAGAGAGAGACTGAGAATGAGAAGGGAGAAGGTGAGAGGGAGAAGCAGACTCCCCGTGAAGCTGGGAGCCTGATGTGGGACTCGATCCCAGGACTCCGGGACCATGACCTGAGCCGAAGGCAGTTGCTCAACCTACTGAGCCACCCAGGCGCCCAATCCTCTGCTGTTTTAATAGTAGACTTCTAACCCACAAATGGTGAAGGCCCCAGCCCCATTCCGAGGACCGCCCCCCCCTCCCACTGCTCGCGGACACACCCACCGGACCGGACCCTCCCATCCTGTCTGCGGACACGCCCACCTGACCATCTCACTGTGCGGACACGCCCAACCAACCCTCTCACCGTGTAGACACGCCCATCAGCCCTCCCACCCTGTCTGTGGACACGCCCACCTGGCCCTCCCACCCCGTCTGTGGGCACGCCCACCCAACCCCCCCACTCCGTCTGAAGACACGCCCACCTGGCCCTCCCACCCTGTCTGTGGACACGCCCACCTGGCCCTCCTACCCTGTCTGCGGACACGCCCACCTGGCCCTCCCACCCCGTCTGTGGACAAGCCCACCTGGCCCTCCCACTCCGCCTGCAGACACGCCCACCTGGCCCTCCCACCCCATCTCCAGACACGCCTACCCAACCCTCCCACTCCGTCTGAAGACACGCCCACCCGGCCCTCCCACCCCGCCCGTGGACACGCCCACCTGGCCCTCCCACCCCATCTCCAGACACGCCCACCCAACCCTCCCACTCCGTCTGAAGACACGCCCACCTGGCCCTCCCACCCTGTGTCCAAAGGAGTGGGACCCTGGAAGCAAGCCTCACCTGTGGGCTGGCCGCCTCCTCCCGCGTCATCGCTGCCGGAGGTGTCCTCAGG
>CM052800.1:178716752-178738286 GCA_028533885.1 Nasua narica | reverse complement strand
TAGAGAGCTTATTTCTGTCTCTCCTGCCGCACGGTGCACCCCACCTGTCAGCGGTCAGGGGGCTCGACTGCCTGTCCCCTGCACCCCACCCCACCCCATCTCCGCCACCGCTGGTTGGCCTCCTTGAAGCAGGAGAGGCAAGACCCACACTTTGCCACCGTGGCCTACGCACTGAGCCCCCAGCTCAGGGACAGGCCCCGGGGCTCCTGCTTCTGGGACGTCCCCCGGGACTGCTCCACTATGTAAGGTCTCTGACAGCCCCTCAACCCGACTCAGCACTGCTTCCTTCTTAGCAGAGGCCCCAGACCCCTAGGCAGAAGCCCTAAACCAGGTGGGGCTGATAGCAAAGGATGAAGGTTAGGAGAGGAAGGGCCAATGTCCTTCTAGGAGGACGAGACAAGAGCCCCCTTCTGTCGTGCACACAGGGAGCGGTCCCGGGAGGACTCGGCGAGGGGGCCAGTTGTCACGCGGGGAGAGCGGTCTGGGCAGGAACGAACCATCAGTCAGCCCCCGGATCTCCGACGCCCGGCTTCCAGGCACATGGGAAAGAAGTGCTGTTGGAGCCCCGTCTATGGGATTGGCTACGGAAATATCCGAGATCCTCCCACGTGCTGGGCAGTGTTCTGTTTCCGTGTCCCGTGGTTATTTAGTCCCAGATTTTACGTGTCCCCCACGGGAATGTGGGGTCGCGGGGGGCAGGGACTGTCTGCTTTGTGCTTCCAAACCCAGCAAACACCTGCCACCCAGCGTGCTCACTCAACGAAGCACGGAGGACGGGCAGTCCGGGAGCGCTTCTGAGCCCCGCGGCCGGCCGGAGCGCCCCGGGTCCCCGCCGGTGTTGCGGTGCTCAGCCAACGGCTTGACATGGTGAGTGCAGGACTGACGCGGCCCCTGGGCAGGCCAGCAGGAGGCGGCACGAGACCCGGCGAAGCTCCGGGGTCACCTCTGGCCTCATTCTCGGCTCACCAGGGCGAGCAGCGTCCGCGGCATGCGAGCTCGCCCTCAGGTGGTGTTCCGAGGCTCCGGGAGCCCCTGCCGGGTGCCGCACGGGGTGTGTCCCGCGGGGTGTGTGCGCAATGACAGCGCGGGGCAGCGTCCCAGCCGGAGAGAGTTCCGGGGACCGTCACGGCTCAAGTCGGTGAAGTCACCACTGCAAGCTTGCATGGCCGCTTCGATTGGCTTCCCTCAGACCTAGAGCGCCTGGCGGGCAGGTCCCTGAGCTCACGGGGGGCTGCCTCCGAGCGGCCGCGTGCAGGGCACCGGGCACAGATGGTAGCGCCTCTTCCCCCGGGATGGAGCCAGTCAGACGCAGAGCTGGGAAGGAGGCGCGCACGGGACACGGGAGCAGCTGGCTGGAGGAGAGGCCCGGGGTCCAGCAGGCTCAGAGCGTCCACGGCCAAGGGGCCGCTTGGACGCGGGCAGTGAGAGAAGGGGAACGCGGCCGGGACCGGGGCGCGGGTGCTCAGGCGTCCTGTCTCCTCGGCCTGTCCTGGACGGAGACGCGCTCGAGGAGCCCGCCACACCTGGTCCCTGCTTCCTGACGAAGCTCACGGCAGACGTGCGAGCCAGTTTTCACAAAACCAATTTACCTCTTCATTGGAACCGTAACCAGCAGAAGCCTTTACAACATGCAGGTAAATGAGGAAGACAGAAGTTTCACGCGGCGCCGGCACTCACGGCACCCCCTTCCCCCTCCCCAGCCGGGTCAATTCGTTCCTTCGGTTAGGGACGCAGTGTGTTCACCGATCCCGCTCCCACGGCCCGCTGCTCCGAGTCTGGACTTGCAGCTCCTGCAGAAGCAGCAGGAGGCCTGCCTTCCTGCCCTCGGAGAGTGAATGGACTGTGGCGGAGACTCGGGCGCACTGACCCGGCCCAGAACCCTCCAACCCCCTGCAAATCCTGCAGGTGGCCTGGGTCCGCCCCGCTCTGCGGAAGCCCCTCGCCGAGTCCGGGCTCTTCTCCTTTGCCCTTTGTCATTCCAGAAGCGAAATTCAGAAACTTCTTTTTCTATAAGTTGTTCACTCACCACAAGCACCTCAAGAGCTGAGTAAAAAAAAATAACAAAAACAAAAACACACCTTTTTTTTTGAGGACTTTACATTTTTAGAGCAGTTTTAGGTTCAGAGCAAAAGTGAGAGAAAGGTAGAGATTTCCCTTGTGCCCCTGCTCGCCCCCCAGCCTCCCTCGGAATCGGCACCCCAGCAGAGGGTGCATCTGTTAGGGTCCGGGGT
Source organism: Nasua narica (assembly GCA_028533885.1). Taxonomy (NCBI): domain Eukaryota; kingdom Metazoa; phylum Chordata; class Mammalia; order Carnivora; family Procyonidae; genus Nasua; species Nasua narica. The sequence goes on along the minus strand of CM052800.1, from coordinate 178,736,055 downwards.
CCCGCACGGACACGTCGTCATCGCCCAGGGTCCTCAGTGCTCGTCAGGGTCACTGTCGGGGCTGCACACATGTGATGGCCGTACCCACTGTGGCAGGGCCACCCCGAGCAGTCTCACAGCCCCAAACCCTCCGTGCCCCCCCCGCCCCGGCCCTCCAGCCACTCCTCTCCTTGCTGTGTCCCTAGTTTTGCCTTTTCCAGGAGGGCACAGAGCCGGGATGGCGCAGTGTGCAGACTCTCGGGAGCGGCTTCTCTCACTGCGGGAGCTGCATGGGCGGCTCCTCCGCGTCTTCTCCTGGCTTCGGGACCCGCGTCCTTTCTGTACTGAAAACTACCCCATTGGCGGAGGGGCCAGTTTATGGGTCCCGCACCTGCCACAGGTCAACTGGGCGGCTCCGAGTTTGGGCCCTTAAGAACAGAGCTGCTGTAAACAGCTGCTGCAGGCTTTCTGGGGCCAAGAGCCGCGTCACCCTCATGTGGTTTTCAGGGGGAGGAGGGTTCAGATCATTCTCTGCACCATCTCTGCCTCTGGGCGTCCCTGGGCCTCTCGTCCTGTATCTCAGACAGAGTTCTGTTACCCCTCAGGGAAGTCTCCGGGCCCCCAAGGCCCCATGCGGCTCAAGCAGGCTTGCCTGTGAAGACGTAAGGGTTATACATCAGCCCAGTAAAGAGAACTTCCTTTGGGAAGCGGTCGGATTCAGGCTGCGCTGACGGTATGTATACGGAGTGGAGACTGGAGACAAGCCGTGGGCTTCCACGCTTCCTGAGATGGGGGCACGGGGCGCCTGGGGGCGGCCGTGTAGACAGTGCCGTGGGAGCCGTGGCGGCCACAGAGCCCTGAGTCTGGGGAGGGCCCCAGACGGAGAAGTCGGCCTGGGAGCCGTCACTGTCCACGAACACGGACGCCGTGAGACAGGGGTGAAATCACCGGGGCGTGCCGCGGAGCAGAGGCGGCAGAGTGAACGTGGGGCCCTCCACCCTGCGGGGGTCGTGCATTTGCGTCTCTGTAATGTGCACAGGGGAGTGAGGACATCTAAGGGGGAGGGGCTTCACACGTGCTCCAAACTGTCCTCCGGAAAGGCTGTGCCAAGGGATGCGTGTGCTGGCCGGTCATAAGCACTCATTTCCTTGAATTCTCCATGACCACGTGGCATGTGTACTTTGGTCCCCCCTGGTCATGTCCCTGGGCACGAGTGCCCCATGCCGTCCTAAACATCAGCTCGAAAGCTCCCTGCCGTTCCATTAATCTACACTGTCGCCACAACTAACAGGAACTACGCTATTCTCAGGGAAAAATAGACAATATCTCTAACCTGCCCCGGGTACGTGGCAAAACTCTAGGGAGAGGCGGGGCTGGGTGGACAGCGGCCACCACACCCCTTCCTGTCCTCGCAGCGCCTTTTCTTGAACCTTGACATTTCCAGAAATTGGGTCTCTGTTGCAGAGGCAGAGATGCCCCCGCCAGCACTCCCCGCGGACCCAGCGCGTGCAGGCCACGTCCCAGTGACCCCGCCATCAGTCCGGCCGCGTGGAGACCGCGACCCCGCGACCCCGCCATCGGTCTGGCTGTTCGGCCTCCACACTGGTGCTTCACTGCAGCTACTTTCTCTGCAATGAGGAGTTTCACGGCCTCGTGCTTCACTGGTCCTGCTTAGCCCTGGAGTAACACCGGCCGGGTGGGGGGTCTGTGAGCTCCCGCGTTCAGATGGGGACAGTCACCGTGCTGCCACGTCCTCTGCCCAAAGCCGCCCCCCTCGTGCTCCCAACCCCGTCTACAGCTTAGCCACCACACATCGGGCACCGTCAGCTGTAAAGGCTCTTCTTTCCTATGACGGTAATTGCTAAAAAGCACAAATATTTAAGCACTGAACATGTCAGTGTTTAAAGACAAACGCAATAAACTCTGGCCAGCCCCCCGGAGCGTTAGGTCCACGTGCTTTCCACCCGTGGGCGTGTTCTCGCTCTCAGAGGCACTAAAATTGTCCTGCGTCAGAGGCTTCGGCGTCTGGGGACGGGCCCAGTCAGAGGACCTGAGCACTTGTCCCAAGAACTCTGGAAAATGCCGGGTAACCCGCAGCAGACGTCCTCTCCCTGCCCAGCTGTGCGTGGGGGCCCTGGCCATCCCGGGAGCAAGCAACCCGTTTTCAAGAACTGTTCTGCGCTGCCCTTGAGAGTCTGATGAGAGAAACGTGGACGAGCCCAGGGCCGAGTAGAGCAGAGGAAACTCTGGAGAACGACGAGCGGAACGGACTTTCCGTGCAGGATACGAACGCAGAGCGTAAGCAGGGGGACTAAGCGTGCCCAGCGGCACCAGGGAGCTCGCCACCCCGGAGGGGACACTGGCCGAGGAGCCTGCACGAAGGAAGGGGAGACCACCTCCCCGACACTGAGCACGGCCTGAAAGGGGCACCCACGCAGGGGAGGGACAGGAAATGCCTACCATTACAGCAGCAAAAACTCCCCAGGTCAGAAACAGCCCTGGCCGCAAACTGAAAAATAGTAACTTCTAAATAGAACACGTTTTTAAAAATGGAGACAATCCATGCAGAGATGGTGCATACAACATATACAGTTGGCCAAGGACTGAGATTTGGAAAACAAAAAGAGCTCCTGAAATCTGTAAGATAAATCACCAAAAACAACCTAGGAGAAAAACAGCCCCAAACTATGGTCTACAAACATGCGTGTGCCGTGTGGCTTCGTGAATAATCAGTAATGCGTATTACATAAGACGCAGCCCCTTGCCCTTGACGAGCTGGCCCTGGAACAACGGGGGTCCGCGGATATGCAGGTGTATTTTGATCAGTACAGTGCATACTGTAAATGTATTTTCTCTTCCTTACAATTTTCTTTTTTTAAAGAGTTTATTTATTCATTTGAGAGAGAGACCGAGCACAAGCAGGGGGAGTGGCAGAGGGAGAAGCAGGCTCCCCGCGGAGCAGGGAGCCCCACGCAGGACTCGATCCCAGAACCCTGGGATCATGACCTGAGCCGAAGGCAGACACTTCACCAACCGAGCCACCCAGGCGTCCCTTCCTTGTAATTTTCCCCACGACATTTTCTTTTCACTGACTTTGCAGTCAGAATACAGTGTATAATACGCCGGACATCCAGAACACGTCCACCGACTGTGCGAGTGCTGAGGCTTCTGGTCAGCAGTAGCCATTTGTGCAGCCAACGGTTAGGGGCGGATTCCCGCGCGCCCGGAGGTCAGCGCCCCCACCCCCGGCTCCCTGGAGGGTCCGCCGTGCTCCCTCCTCAGCAGGGCCTGGAGAACAAGGGGGCGGCGGGTCACTGGCGGGCGTGCACAGCCGTTTCCCTGGGGACAGGCCCCAGGACGCTCCCTGGGAACGGAGAGGTCTGCGACGCCCTAGCACCTCCGGCCACAGGAGCGGGCCGCGGAGCCAGAAGAGTGTGCAACGTGCACCGGAGTCACGGGCAGCGTGCCACCGAGACGGGCCGGCCCGACGGAGGTGTTGGACGCTGGTCACCGAGATGGGCTGGCCAGGAGCCTGTGGCCACCGAGGCCCAGGGCAGAGTGAGCCCGAGGAGCACGGGGCAGGACCGCCAGGTGGTGTTCTCCTGAGGAGAGGAGGGGACAGAGGTCCGGGGAGACCCAGAGGCCTGCAGGCCACGGCAATGTCCTCGAGAGAAGCAGGCTGCAGAGAGCGAGACCAGGGTTCTGAGGGGGACCCCTGAACCCCTGAGAGTTCTGCCGAGCGGGGTGTGGGCACCCTGGGGCGCGAGGGCTTCACATCTTGGCCCCGGGCACCTTGACAGCCGGCAGCTGGCAACCTGGGGGAAGGGCCAGGCCGCCGCCGGCAGCGTCCCTGCATCCACACAGCTGGAGGGTGGCCGGAGCGTGGGAGAGGCGCCCCCTCCCCGCGACCCCTCCTGTCCTCCGCGTGAGCACCGGGGGGTGAGGGACAGCAGCTTCCGGGGCCAGGCGGACTTCCACCTCGCACCCGCCGGCTGCGATGCAAGAACATGCAAGGATCCCTGTGGGGGTCATACAAAACCCACCGAAACGGGCAAGGCCTGGGTCCAACAGGGCATCTGTAGGTCGTGCGGCAACGTCAGGTGGCCTCGCGTGTGAACTCCAAGCCCTCCGAGAAACAGTTACTGAACGTTCCCCACACGATGAAGATCACGACCACAGGGACAGCAGAAGCTCCACAAACCGGACCACAGAACCGTGGGGGACACCGCAGCAAGGCACAGTGAAACCCGAGGGCTGGAAACCGCAGCGGGGGTACATTCTAACACGGCCGCCCCACCGCACATGCCCGCGGCTCACATCGACAGCAGTCACCGTCGGCCACATAGTCTTACACACCTCCCAGGATGATACACATGTGGTAGAGCATACAGGCTGTAGAACCGAGCGGGAAACTGCACAGAAGTGGGGGTTTCTAGGAGCACGAGGGGGAATCGGACCTGGAGGGGCTTGAGGATGTCGCTTACACTGGTGTCATCCCGCGTTTTTGCCCTTCCTGAGACACAACTGGGATATTGTGTAATCTCAGGGTATACGACGTACTGACGTGACACTTGAATACTGCCAAGATGATGGCCAGCGCACCGGCCGCCCCTCCCCTCCCATAGTGACCACATCTCAGTCGTGGTGAGAACATTCCAGATCTGTTCTCGGGGACTGGCGGTGCACCATACAGCACAGTCCGTAGGCTCTCCCTTAGACCCCGGAACTCACTTCCCTTATAACTGGAGGTCTGTGCCCTCTGACCAGCGTCCCCCACCCCAGCCCCGGGCCACCTCTGTCCATCCCCTGGGAAGTTCTTGTTTTCAGAGTCCACACTCAAGTGAGATCACGCCGTGTCTGCCTTCCTCAGTCTGACTGACCCCCCTCGGCATAATGCCCTTGTGCTCCGTACGTTGTATTTCATAGTCAACAGGAGGCTTTCGAGGAAGTGGCAAAGGTTAAGATTTAAAAGACCTGAGTGGAGTCAGCTCCAAGACTTCTGCTCAACTATAAAGATTTTATTAGAAAATATTCACATCTTAATGGGAAACTGACTGGTTTTTACCAAAAAGAGCTTTGCAACATTTTCATGGGCAACTCCGGGCACTCATAGGTGTTTCCCCACATACCGATTTTCACAGACCCCTAAGAAGCCCGATCCAACAGCACAAGCCCCCGACTGCCGCCCGGGGCCCCGCACACACTGTCCCCGCAACAGTGGTTTTAAACTGCGTGCCCGTACACGCACAGTGGGGCCGCCGTATACAACGCCGACTCGTGCTGCGCCATGAGGACTCGTGTGGAAAGGGAGCCCAACCCCCACGCGCTGAGGGCCCCCGGCATCCGGTGAAGAGACGTACACGGACGCGCTCAGTCACACCTCCTACACCGCCCTTTTCTCCCCACAATCTTGCCCTAATAGAGTGATCCTATCATATCATGCTTCTCGAACAAACTGTATTCTTTCAAAAGTTTCCACAATGCTACAAGTAAATTTTTTCTAAATTATTACAACTCGTAGAAGGCACTTGATCAAAGTAAGTTATTACTTTTCGTGATCAGCCAATACAGAGGCAAATCCTTCCGGCAATGACTCTCCTGCCGGGAGAGAAGGAGTGTGGAAGGCTGTCTATCCCCACTCCGACGACACAGGGTTTTGCTGGAATGCTACGACTATTCTGTGTTTTTACAGAGATAGCTGCTCAGAAACTTGGAACACAAAAATAGGTATGTGACAGTGTGTGGGTTCTTGAAAATAACAATAGTACTTGATTCACTGAATTCTTTCTAAATCACATGCCAGAAATCACAGAGAAATCCATCATCCAACAAAATTACTTTTCATGATCTATTGGCCAGTAACTCAACTATTTCCTTCAGTTTTGTGGAAAGCAAAGGAATGCAAATGTCTGACTTGCAGGGAGCTGTGTTACCCTTAGAACAGTTTGTTTTCTTTCCAGGAGCCGTCCCTTGGTGGGCACACCCGAGTGGCGCCCTCACCCGCTAGGCCCTCCTCTCGGAGTGGGTGAAGAGTGGCTGAGGAAGGAAGCCCTGCGGGGCCCCTGGTCAGTCCCTGGGAGCGGGACCACGGGCCTCAGGCCCCGAGGGCAGGGACAGACTCCGCCCCACACAGTGAGGCGCCACGGAGGACGGAGATGCGCACAGCCACTCCCTCCCCAGACGCCATCCGGAGGGGGAGGGTGGGTGGACGGGCCTCCGGGTGCGTGCGAGCAGCCCGGTTCGGGAAGCCGGGAGCACCTAACGATGTTGGGGAAGACAGCAGGTCCGTCCGAGGGAGCATCTCTCCGGCGCCGGTGCCCCCAGGGAGAGGCCGCTGGCACGGCGTGCAGGCAGGAGGGCTGGCCCCGGGTGTGTGTGGGGGGTGACTGAGGCACAGAGGGGCCATCAGCAAGCCAGTGCAGTCCTCCGACTCACCCCAAAAGCTGAGCAGGAGAACAGAAAAAGAAATAAGCACAAAGGTGGATGATAAAGTTGAGAAAATTGCCCGGAAAGCAGACCAAGATGACGGAGACGTAAAAACAAGAGGAGAGAAAGCGAGGTGATCTGTTGGGAGCCTCAAAGCCCGAACAGGACTTCCAGGGGAGAAGGGACCCGGGAAACCACCCCACGCCTGTGTCTCTGTGGGACACCCGGTGTGGCAGACAGAAACAGACTTTTACTGGAAATGTCTGGAAAATGTTCTAGTTCAGGCCTCGGGGGTCAGAAAGAAAAAGCCAGAACAGTCCAGGGGGTGACAAATGCTATTTCCAACGGGACTGGGGGTCAGAACGGCAGCTGACGTCATGGCATCCACAGCGGATGCTGCAGGGGAGTCTCCGAAGCTCGGAGAGAGGGCGGTCGCTAACCGAGACGTCTACACCATGGTGTTTACGCACAGCAATCGAGATACTTTGCAATCCAAAGTCCCCAAAATGTTCCTCAAGACATTTGTCACGAAGCTACTCCAATGAAGGAGACAAACCCTGTTGAAGGAAGAGACGGGTCTGGGCCGAGGAGCGCGGCCACACGGTGCAGGAGATGGCCACAAAACCGCGAAACCCACTGAGGTCCCGGGGTCTGGACGCAGCGAAGGTGCTTCGGGCGTGGCCGGCGGGGGGGGGGTGCGGTTAGGGGGAGACAGGGAGTGTTAGGGAGTCATTAACTCGAGGACGCATCACGAACTCCACTCCACCAGAATCACCACATACGACGTGAGTCAGCGGCAAACACTCTCCTCATACTCGCCAGCGTGCAAACCGTGGGTCCTGAGCCCGCGATGCCAACACCGTGGCTGCCCGACCGCGGCGGACCCGAGGGGACCGTGCCTGCCTGCGAGGGGTGGGCCCACCGCCAGGAGCCGGCAGAGAAGCTGGCGGGCCCAACACAGGCTTCAGTCACCAGCGGGAGGGTCACCCGGACAGCAGGTGCGGACCTGGGACCTGTGTGGTGCACGCTGCTGCCGGTCACGGGAATTCCCGCAGGACGACTCGTAGGACTCTGAATATGTGCAGGTACACCAATCAATTAAAAAAACGGTAAGAGCAATAATGAAAAATAAAGGTCTGACGCGGGCCTCTGAGTGAAAGAAAGTTACCGAATGCACAAGCGTCGATTGTCTCGTCTACCTGCAGATCACATCCTCGTCTTTAACAAGCGGAATTATCAACTCTTTTAAAACCAGAAAGAGAAAAAGGGTTTCTGTGAAGTGAACAAACATCAGTACATTGGCTAAATAATTACCATAATTACCACGCTGCGTCCTATCCACAAAGAGCAGTCTCCCAATCTCACCTCCGAGGACTCCCTGATAAAGGCACCTTTCTTCACTCGGGCCTCCTTCCTCCTACAAAGATACAGGCGCCCCTACAGCTCTGATGATCACCACGCTGTCTCCTCCAGCAGCACCGTGCCTCCAAGGGAATTCTCAAAATAACATTTACGGAAGCTTCATGCAAGTTTTGTCCATATGATCGTGATTTTATTGTTTTGTTCTTGCCACGAGTTTTTTCCAGCTGCAAATACATTATATTTTCCCTTCAGAATTTCCAAGGCACACTGCTTCACAAAACTATGTTGTTCTCTCACGATTTAAAGAAAAAAAAAAAAGCATTCAACAAACTAGGAAGAGGAGGGAACTTCAGCCTGACGAAGCATGTGTGTGCAAAGCCCATCAGGGACAGTCTGTGCAGAGGGAGAGCCTGGGTCCCCTCCCCGAGACACTCCCACCGCTGCCACTTGCCCCCAAGGCTACGCTGATGTTTCAGGAGGTAAAAAAGGAAGAAAAGAAAGAAAAGGCATCCACATTGAACAGGAAGAAGCAAAACATCTCTCCCCACAGATGACATGATCTTGTATATAGAAAACGCTAAAGACACATACATGCACACAAAATTGTTAGAGGTAATAAATTTGGCAAAGTTGTAGGAGACAAGATCAAGACACAAAAACCTAAATTTCCATATTTAGGAAACATCTGCCTATTCTGAGGTCAGAAGATTCACATTACTTCCACACACCAGCGATGAGCATTCCAAAAAGAAACCAAAAGAAGAAAGTAATTCCACTTACAACAGTATCAAAAAGAATAAAATACTTTGAAATACACCTTTTTAAGTATAAAATTTATAGTAAAAGCTACAAAATATTGTCGAAAGAAATCAAAGATGACTTAAACAGTAAGTTGCTCTAGATTCATGAACTGGACAAGTGAATATTGTTACAGGGCAACCCCCCTCCCGGCCCACAGTGTTCTGCACGTTCAGTGCAATTTGTATCAAAATCCAATTGCCTCCCCCGCCGCCCCCCACAAGTGGATAAGCTGATCCTAAGATTCATGTGGAATTGCAAGGGACCCCGACAGCTCAAACAGGTTTGAAAAAGAACAAAGTTGGAAGACTCTTCCTTCTCGATCTCCAAACTTAAACAGTGTAATTAAAACAGTGCGGGCCTGGCCCAGGACCCACATACAGACCAATGGACTAGAACTGAAAGCCCAGAAATAAACCCGAACATCTACAGGCAGCTGATTTCTGGCAAGGGTGCCAGGGCCATTCCGTGGGAAAAGCAACCTGCTCCGCGAGTGGCGTGGGGACGAGGACCCCAGGAGAAGGGCTGGATCTGGACCCCTGCCTCACAGCACACACAACTGTTAACTCGGAAGCCGTCGGTGATGTCAAGGTCGAAACTCCCAGAACCCCGAGATGTCTTTGGGAGGGACCTCAGATTTGACGATGGTTTCTTAGATAGAACACCAAAGCCACAGGCAGCAGAAGAGAAAATAGATATATGAGACCCGATCAAACTTGAAATCTTTTGTGCTTCCAAGGCTACATCAAGGAAGTGCAAAGACAACCCGCGACTCAGAAGGAAGTTTCTGCAAGTCACACATCCGATAAGGGTCTCGCATCCACGGTGTAACCACTCTCACACCTCAACAGCAAAAGACAAGCAGTCCAGCTCACAAGGACTCCCCCGGACGTTTCTCCGGATACCCAGACGGACAACACACGCATGAGAAGACACTCCCCACGCTTGGTCATGAAGAAATGAAAATCGGAACTACAGCGATACAACCTCACACCCGCTAGGGCAGCCGCCATCAAGAAAACAAACGAGCAGGTGCGGGAAGGTGGGAGCCTGGAGGCCTCGTGCCTCTGCCCGGGGTGTCACGTGGGCGGCCGCCAGGGACAACACTGTGGCTGTCCCTCAGAGCTAGCACGGGAGCAGCACACACCCAGGTCCACACCCACACTTGCTCACGGATGTTCACGGCGGCGTCACTGGTAACAGCCGAGAAGCAGAAACCGCCCAGGTGTCCCTCCATTCAGCGATGAGCAGACACGACGCGCCCGGGCCTCCAACGGACTAGTATCCGGGGGTCAAGAGGAATGGGTGCAGGCAGGCTGCAACGTGGACGGGCCCGAACACACGGCGCCGAGTGAGGGGGCCGCTCACAACAGGCCCTGGAGCGAAGGGTTCCACGTGTGGGGAACGTGCAGAAGAGACTAACCGGCAGGACGGCAGGTAGGGGCGGGAAATGGGCACAGGCTTGGTTTCTGGGGCCATAACCAGGCTCTGGAGTTAGCGGTGGGGTGTGCGGCGTGGACACAAGCCAGGCAGTGCCAAGGACAGAGTGACCGTGACAGAGGTCAGACAAGGCCAGTGGGCTCAGCGCTCATCTCCGGAACCAGAGAAGGGCTTGCGAGTAAACTCAAGCACCCAGCAGAGTCCTGAGCTGGTCTCTGACGGAGGCCCCAGCACTGGCCCCTCTCCCCGGGGGGCAGCGGCCTGGAGTGTGTGGGGACAGGGACCCTGGAGCTCAGCACCGCCGGCAGCCAGGCCAGAGCCTCCTGCTCTGGGGCAGACGGGACAGTCGCCAGGAAAAGGACGGTGATGGCCCCCACCCCCGCGAGCCCCTCACCTGCCAAAGTGGGGACTTCCTCAGCGGCCACTCTCTCGGCTGGTTTGCCAGAAGCTGGAGGCACGAGGGTACCCTTTTCTTGGCCACTGGGAGCGCTAGGGAAAAGCCTCTTCAGCACTTTTTCCACGAACACTATAAGCAATTGACAAAGGAAAGAAAAGAAAAGAATTATTCACGGCAGCTTAGATCACAAGTGGATTTTACATAAAGACATAGCCTGACATTACCCCACCAGAGAGAAATGGGAAAGTGTATGAAGACAATCTAGTACTGTCCCCCCAAGGACCCCTAGCACTGTCCATCAGAAGCCCCTCAGGTCTGTCCCCCAGAGGATACCAGCATCATCCATCAGAGGACTGCCAGGAATGTCCATCAGAGATCTCCCCAAGGATAGTCCCCTAAGGACCCCCAGGGACCACCCACCAGAGGACCCCCCAGCACCAACCATTAGAGGACCCCCCCTAACATTGTCCCCCCAGGACCGTCCATCGGAGGACCTCCCCCAGCACTGTCCCCCAGGACCGTCCATCAGAGGACCTCCCTCATCAATGTCCCTCCAGGACCATCCATCAGAGAATCTCCCCCAGCACTGTCCCCACAGGACCGTCCATCGGAGGACCTCCCTCATCAATGTCCCTCCAGGACCATCCATCAGAGAACCTCCCCCAGCATCATCCTTCATGGACCCTTGCACTTTCCAACAGGGACCCCCAGCTGGGGCCATCAGAGGACCCCCTCTCCACAGGACTGGCAGCCTGGGATACCCACAGGTGTGGACACAGGGGACAGAGGCCAGGCTGGGAAGAGAGGGCCGCGTGGTGGTGAGTATGAACTCAGGTGTTTCCTTGTGGGTTTGTAAGTGGTCTCTCTTCCCTCCAATGTTCTTATCTCTCTGAGTTTCTGTGTAAAGTACCGACTGCGAGCCAGTCTCTGAATTGGGGTTCAGGCGCTGGGTACAACGTGCCGGGCCAGTGCAGGTCACACCGCAGGCCCCAGGGTGTGCCTCTGGGCAGCCTGGTGGCACGGCCGCTCCCTCCGGCGCCCCGCACGGGCTCCCGGCTGCAGTTAGGGACCCACGCCCGGCTCGCGCGCGCGCTTTGGTGTAGTATAGCCAGCATTCTGGTCTAAATGGAAAAAAGCTGTCACAGTGAATAAATATTTCTGTCCTGATGGAAGTATGGAAAGGAACAGGCATGAATCTCAAAACAGCATCCTGGAAAAGGTGAGGGGAAAGGTTAACAGAATGAATTTGGAAATTTAGAAACGACTCAACAGAACCGGACAGAGCCGCTCTGGGGTGTGGCAGCCGAGCGGCAGAAACCAGAACGCTGGGAGCCAGAGCGTGGGGATCCGGATTCTCGGTGGGCGGCGCAGTCCCGCCACAGCTGGGGGCATGGGGACCCTCAGCCTCCCATTTCACCCCATTGCTGGGCGGCATCCCTCCTAGGAATAACTCCCACAGACCTGCTCTAGTTGTAAGAACAGAATCTGGTTCCAAAATCCCAAAGGGCTCCCTCCACAGTGACGACTCCTCAGAGAACCCACTGGAACGCAGCTGGGGGCTCCCAGGGAGGAAGGTGGCTCCCTTGCGTGGCAGGGGTCTCCTCAGCGTGAAGGAAAGCAGACCATGCTAATGATGTGAGCATTTAGGACCACAGGTCCTAGCAACCAAAGATCCCCCACGCACTCGTCTCGGGTTGAACGTTCTACAAAATCGTCGGTAGCATGGGACCCAGTACAAAGTGTATCTCCAACACAGTGTGCTGAGGGGCCATGTTCCCGCCGCCTTCTGCAGACCAGGTCCCAGGCACAGGCCTGGGGGCATTACCCATCCGGAACGGTGGGGGCACGACGTTTACAGGAAATGTTTGGTGGTACTCAGCGACAGATGGGGGGGAAGTTTCCAGAGTTTCAGTTAGAAACGACAGTCATGGGTGATCCCTTACATGGCAGAGATGACTCCATTTCGTTCTATTCTGCCCTGCTGGGTAGGACGCCGGGTTAAGGCAAGCTGAGCCCCAGCATTTCCCACCACGAAATGGCCACAGTGAACATTCACTCTTTTTCAGTGCCGTTACTGATTATAAAATCTAACAGTTGAGTATAGAAAAAGGAGAGTATGCTCCATTTTTAACAAAGGTGTTGAGGGCACGCTGCAAGGACGGCCCTCCCATGTGCGTTGGAGCGGAGGCCCGGGCGCGCGGCGGCGCAAGCAGCCCGTGGCTGCAGGGAAGGCAGGTGAGGGGCTTCTGCACAGGCCGGCCAGGCTGTCTCCCGATCGGGGCAAACTGCCTGCGTGTTCCATTCGAAAAGGATCTTCTGAAAAAAGAAATGGAACTAGGAACTTTTTCCAGGGTGATATCCCATTCTGAAAAAAGCAAAAGATGATTAAAAATATGTGGCATGAAAAAGCATCCCATCGATATCGGGAACGGTTTTCTCTTAAAAAAGTTCAATCTGATCACAAAGTAATACACATTTGCCACAATATTTGCAAACTTAGTAGACTTCACTTAAAATTGGGGCAAAGCTATGCACCTATTCTATGAATACACACTGTACATTTGGGGAGCTTGTAACGGGTGAGAGTAGAAATGACGTTCACTCATTCGTGATTCCCCAGGCAAATATTACGTCAAAACCTCTGACATCACCCCTACAAACCACCGTCTCTGGAAAAGCAGGACTTGGAGAGGACAGATGGAATGTGTGTAGAGCTAATCTGGGGACATAAGGAAGGAAATCAGTTCCAAGGCTTAAAGGGTCGACGTCGCTGGGTAGGAGTAAGACCCCACACTCCATGAAATTACGCAAAAATAGAAGGGACCCCAAAATAGTGAGACATAACTTCAAAAATGTTCAGAGGAAAACACAGAAGTAGGTTTATGACCCACCTTTATAGAGTTTCCAGCGAACAGATGTACAAGTGGAAAAGTGATTATCTAGAATTGAGAGTCGCCAGGCTTTTTGAAACCTTATTTAAATGAAAACTGCTACCGAAAACAAGACTAGAAAAGATCATCAGTAGAAGCTTAGTGGCTGCGTGATGGCGCCCCCTCCTCACCGACGCCTGAGCAAGGGGCAAAGCTTCCAGGGACACGCCAGCGACAGATATGCTCAGCAAATCCTGGCCCACGTCACCCCGCTGCCGTCCCGACTTGGGCGTATCACGTTTCAACACTTTAAGTTAAAATTTGCCAGGGTTACTATACTCTTGGAATCTGGTATTTTGAGTTCTCTCTTCAGGAAAGACTCTTTTTAACATCTGCTGAGTACCTACCAGCCGACCCACAGCTTTCTCAACAATAGTCAATATTTTATTTTTTCAATTTTATCCCAATAATGAGGCAAGGTATTTAACCATTGTCTATAATCTAGGAGTAAATTGATAATAGCACTCTATCACTTTATAAGAAAGGAAAGTTCAGGATAATATGCTAATTTAATGAATGATAGTTTCTTAATGAGCTTCATAATAGAATCATAAATGAAAGAATAATTAACTAAGATTCAAGCAAGAGCTGACAAGCTTTCTGAAGTTTTAATTAAGAGGGAAGCAGTGCTCCAAATAAAGCCAGAAACGGCACTCAAAGGGGCCACAATCGGTAGGTACGCCCCGACCGGTCTGACGTGCTCTCTGGTCTAGGGTTAGTGGACACTGAATCTTCATCTTCTCCCCAACTCTCACACTTGAAAAAACTCCAAACTTTGTCCTCAATATCTTCTTGCAGAGTGTCTAACATGACTTACTGCGTCAGCGGCCAAAAAATCTGTCCCAGGGGTTCCCACCAGGGGACACAGCAGGGACGCGGGCCAGGTGGCGCCGCAGCTCCTGGCCTCACGGAACACACCGAGGGACCCGTGCGCGGCCCGACGGGGCTCCTGGGCCCTGCAGAAACTTGGTTATCCTGGGACATACACGACAACCTAGCATGTCTTGTCCAATACTTTCATTTTCCCCAGTTTCACGAACATTGGCTTTTTCACCCACCAGATTCTGAATTCCACCCACGCAAGGTGAGACGGGCAGCCGGGTCAGCGGCAGGAGTGGTTCAGCGAACCGCTTGCTTTGGGGGGCTCAGGGAGGACCCACACTGGGAAGTGCCCGCTCCCCAGTGTCCTGAGACCCACCTCCACTTAGGGACTGGGCCTCCTGCTACTGTGTCTTTGAGGCTGGGGGCCACAGCCTGCTCTCCGGCCCCCAAGCCAGGTACGCCGGGGCCTCCCCCTGAACGACCTGCTCCCACGCTGCTGGCCGGCCACTCTGGGCCACTGTCAGTGTGACCTTGGACCTCGCACTTCACCGTGTTCCCGACTGAGTCATCCGGACGCCAGCATCACCAAGAGCCGCTTGCACTCGGCCTTTAGTGCGTAGCTGCTCCCCGAGCAACGCGGGGTTTGGGCACGGACCCCTGCGCAGCTGAAAGTCCCCACATAAGACCCCCCCAACCTTTACGACAGCCTACTGTCGGCCGGAAGCCTGACCAGTGACACTGACCGTCGACTGGGATTTGTCTTCTCTGTGCTTCACGGCGTGTTCTCCCAACGGAAACTACATAAAATAGTCAGAAAATGTCACTAAGAAAATTATAAGGAAGAGGAAGCACATCTACAGAACTACTCCATACTGACAGGAAGAACCCAAGTCCAAGCTTGCGGCCCGGGCCCAGCCCACGCCCAGGGGACATCACCGAGAGTCCCTCTGACATGCAAACTAATCCGCTCAGGGCCTGGCTTCCCCCTCCTTCGCCACAACCCAGCAACCCCCCTCTATCCAGCCTCCCCACCAGCCCCGCCCAGGAGCAGCGTTCCTCGGCCTGGGTCTCCCAGGCCCGGTGCCACCCCCATCGCCCAAAGCCCCCAAAGCCATTCCACGTAGCCAGGATCCTTCACCCTCCCTGCCTGCCCTTCCCATGGGAACCCCATCGAAGGCCAGGCCGTGGTCTGAATCCTCCCCTGCCTCCGACCCTGTGCTTCCCCGGGGGCGGGGGGAGGGGCCCCGCGTGGGGAGGGCGGCGTGCCCTCCTCTCCAGGACCCCGGTTTCTGAGCCTCTGCCCTGTGCCCTCTGGCGGCTGCATCTGACTGAGCACGTTGGGAAAGAACCCAGGACAGCCCGAGCCTACAGACGAGATGACTAAGGATCACAGGGGACCCCCTGAGAAGGGGCCCGCCGCCCTCGCCGCAGCAGCACCGGGTTCAGGTGATGGAACCCGCTCTAGCCATGGACCCCAAGCTGACTTGGGTCAAATCCCAGACAGCGGTCTGTAACCGCCCACCAGGCGTCTCTGGACTTCCAAGGCCAGTCCCCACGTCCAGTTTTCTCAGGACACTTCTGCCCCCAGGGCTGCTGCCTTGCTCCCTGTCGTCTCCACCCACCCGCGAGACCGCAGTCACACGCGGGACCTGCCCCTTCCCACAGTTACCCCGTCCACTTTCAGACTTGTCTTTTATGGAGACAACCCCCCCTCGTGGCTGGAATGTCTACCAGCTCCCGAGTCCTTCCCCAACGCAGCTGCTTCTGGGCAGCCGGGGGTCAGCATTCATGGTTGGCACGGAGCCATCTGTCTGTCTGTCCCCTGGGTCGGTCACTCACTCATTCATTCATTCAGGAAATGCTTGCTGAGCCCATTCATTCATTCATTCATTCATTCAGGAAATGCTTGCTGAGCTCATTCATTCATTCATTCAGGAAATGCTTGCTGAGCTCATTCATTCATTCAGGAAATGCTTGCTGAGCTCATTCATTCATTCATTCAGGAAATGCTTGCTGAGCTCATTCATTCATTCATTCATTCATTCATTCAGGAAATGCTTGCTGAGCTCATTCACTCACTCCTCTGCTCCTTCAGGAAACGCTTGCTGAGCACAGGAAGCCTGCCAGGTAGAAGAATTTGGACAGGGACCCGGTGGTGACAAGCCCAAGGGCAGCCGTGTGTGATGGGGGCGCGTGCCATCACGGGAGCTGGGACACTGGGCTGGGGTGCTATCCCAGCCTCTGCCCGGGGCAGCTTACACGAGTAAGTGAAGCCAGGCTGTTTCTACTGTGGAAGCCTCACAGGCACAAGGATGAAGCGGCGCCCGCCTGGCGCCGGCCAGCCCTCCCTCAGACGCAAGGACACAGGGAAGAGGACGAAGGCTCGGCCGGCTAGGACCGAGATCCCACCTACACTTCAGATCTCGTCCAATGGGAGTCCCTGGAGGACGAGGGTCTTGTGGCACCAAAGCCTCGGCTGGCCACACGCTCCGGCTCGCAGGAGAGGCGCCCCGGGAAGACGAGTCGTGGCAGGAGCCAAGCCTCATTCAGAAGCAACTGAACTGCGTGCATTACACGCACTTATCCACCGGGCGTCCACCTGATGAGCCAGACGGCAGGGGCAGGCGCACACAGGTTAGCACTGTGGGCTAACTCGTCGTGGGAACGTGCGAATGCCGGGAGGCGGGAAGGCCGGGCTCTCATTTAATCCTGGTACCAGGAGAGGTGAGATGACCATTTCATTTTGAGAAATCTTAGGATTAACAAGCGACTGGCCCAAAGGCTGCGGGATGCTGGATGAGAGGGGGGAGCATTGCTGGGGCACAGGCATTCTGCCCTGTTCTTGACTTGAGTCGATGCGTTTAATCCTGCCCACCTACCACTCATCTCGCAAACGCAGGAGCTGGGAGTCAGGGACGCCGGCGTCCACGGCGCAGTCGAGAGCGGCAGGGAGGACCCGGTGCTCCGGACTCTGAGGCGGCGCCATCGTGTGAAGAGCTCGCACACTCACCACGTGTGCCCAGGCAGCCAAACTAACCCATGGAGAAGCACCAGTCAGGTTTTCTGAGAACGGCCCAGGCGGCTCCTGGAACACGGCGCTCCCGCTGAAAGCCGGTGCCCGGAAAGGCCGGGAAGGACCTTGTAGGTGGGGGGCAGGGCCACCGCAGCTGGTGACAGAGTTAGCTGTGCAGCGACCGAGGCCAGCACCGTGTGAGATGGGGACAGACACCCCGCAGCCCGCCGCGACCCCGGGAGCGCCCCTTCCGCGGGGGTGCCCCCACTGCTGCCTCCCCCTCTGGATCCCTACAGCCAGCCAGTCCCCACCCCATTGGGCACGCGATTAGATGTCATAGAGCCGATCTCCCTCTGCCGGCACAAAGGAAGCCACCTGAACTCCCACGCACGACCTGGGGGCCTTCGTGGGCCTCACCTCAGTTCCGGAGAGCTGCTCAGGTCTGCCTGTTTCCCCTGGAGGCCTGCAAGTCTGGCCCGGAGACATCGGCCGGCGCCCTTCACGCAGCTCCCACACAACACAGAGCACATTCAAAACAAAAATTTGCTTCTTACTCAAGTCTTATTGGTGCAAAGGCAAAACGTCCTGCCCATGAATCCCGCAGTTTCGCTACAAATCCTCTCAGGGGAAATTCGGGCGCGGGGAGGATTCCCAACCTAGCCGAAGCACTCTGCCTTCAGGGAGCCCCGAGCATCATGGCTGCAGACTGACTGCCGCCAGCCCACCCCGTCACATGCTAGAGTGGACTTCTTCCTGGGATGGGGCTCAGCCGCAACCGTGACCCCAGCCCAAAGGGACAGCCTGGAACGTGCCTAGAACGAAAGCGCTCGACTCCCACTGCATTCCCAGGGCCCGAACGAGGGGTCACACACACACTCAGCAGACTCAGGAACATTTGCTGTGTGAGCGAGGGCGACGTGAGAGTTCTGCAGGCGACCCCGGGTCCGAAGGGGGGCTGGGCAGTGAGAGAGCAAGGCTGTGGGGCAAGACTGCACCGGCCACGGCCGTCCCCGCCCGCCGCACAAATGGGAGGCTCCCACAACTTACAAGTGCTCAGCATCTTTCCCTACAGCAATCGCACCTACACGTGTCTCTGGAAGCCTGACTGTTGTCCCGGAGACAAGCTCTTTGGGACCTTGTGAAAAAGACTCACAAAACTACTATTTTGTTTCCCACTTCAATTGTCGACTTCTAAGACTTACCAATCCACTCTTCCCACCCCAATGTCTTAAAACCTCACTCAGACAATTCTATCACCGATCCAATGGGAAAAGGAGGCCATTTTTAGAGAAGAAGGTCCCCGACTGAGGGAAACAACGCAAGGTTTCATTTGTCTCAGTTCGGCGAGCTGCGAAGGTTCTGGCAAGTTGACGAGGTGCACTCAGACGACTCCCCTTTCTCGCAGAGGGAAGCGGGTTCAATGTCAGGCTCGGAAGGGTCACAAGCATGTGTGGGATGCGAGAGGGGGTGAAGGGAAAGAGTGCCGTGCAGTCCAGGAGGCGGCCGGGTGGGCCGGGAGGGACGCTGGGGCTTGCAGCCAGAGGCGGAGAGCCAGGGCGGCCTCCTGGGTCAGGCCTGTTTGCACGCCCGCAGAGCCTTCACTCCTGCCTCTGGCGTGTGGAAGAACAGTGGCCCAAGTACTCAAGATGTGTCAGTGTTCCTTCTGGAGACTAACATCCGACTGGGCAGAAATTAAGCCATTTTCACCTGCGATGATCTGTTTTTAAAGCTCACAGATGCACAAGCTCTCAGCGGTGTGCAGAAGGGTAGGGAGAAGCCCACACAGTCTTCTCCCATAAAGGAAGCCACTGAGACGGGAAGGCTATTTACTGCGCTCCATATTCTGCCTACCGGGAAATTAGTTTCCTCTTCCTATTCTAAGCAAGTGCTTATTAACTATAACGGATACTCGACTTTTCATTTCAAAGGGCAAACCCACAACCATTTTAAATGTAGAAAAAAAATATATTATCCCGGCCTGAACCAATCCAAGTAACATAAGAAATATATCAAAAACCTTCACTTTTACCTGAAACCATAAACTCCTAGAAGAAAACACAGGGAAAGAGCTTCTTGATATGGGTCTTGGTGATAATTTTTGACGGGAAACCTAAAGCACATGGAACAACAAAAGTG
>CM052800.1:178689848-178716252 GCA_028533885.1 Nasua narica | reverse complement strand
TGATGAAATCGAAGAAATGATGTTTTATGACTATATTTGAGGACAACTTCGTGATTCCCCAAGGAGCTGAAGGACATACACTTTGAGTATAGATCTTACAGGGAAAATAAGTAAATGCATCATTTAGTGACCCTTGGAGAGGATGTGCTGCGGTCATTCACTGGATACAGCAAAAATAGCTATGATTCATCCCGTTGGACAGATGGGAGTCCTCCTTAGAGCACCCAGCCAGCCGGGTCTAAAAGCATCACAGGCTACCCTACAGGAAGTTAGTAGGCAAAACATCTGAGGAAGTTAGAACCCATTCTTCGTTCTCCGGTTTTACGTGCAAGCTTTTTGTGTCCCGTGACCCTGGTCCTAGCTGGTCCGCAGCGGTTGGGCGTCTGCTTATTTTGCAGGTGCTCGTGAATCCACGGGATAAGCAGGGGCTCGGTGTTTACTCCTGGCAGAGACGCTCCTGGGCGGGGAGCTGGGCCCCGGGGCTTTGGGTCCGCAGGGCGGGCCGGTCGGGGTGGGGGTGGGGGTGGGGGAGGGATTCCCTTCACCTCCTGCACCTGCTTGGGGAGGAGCCCCTGCCTTCCAGCCCCTCCCCCACAGGGACAGAGCCCCTTGTCCGCATCCGGCTCCTTGGCAAAGGTACCCCGGACGCCACGTGCCGTCGGTTCTTCGCTGTCCCTGCCCTGACCCTGCGCTGCGGCTTCGTCTGCCTCCGAGGAAGCTGCGGCAGAGAGCCTCTCAGGGCCGGCTTGTCCGGCCCTGGTGCCCCGGGCGGGGGCGGGGGGCTGCCCAGCCCTCTGGCTGTTGCGACAGCTCCCCCCAGGCACTTCGGAGCGCGTGCGTGTCCCGCGTGGTCTCCGGTCCCGCTGGTCTGGGAGCGCTGGTGTTTCTGGGTGGGTCTTTGAGGAGCGGAACTCTCTAGACCAGCTCAATGTGCTTCTGGCGAACGTCCCAGGCAGCGCGAATTCGCCTTTCCAGGTGACGGCTAATGTCCTTCAGAGGGTCCCCTGCGCCCTCTCCGCTGTGGTTGGGGACCCCTGGGTGCTGAGACCTCCTTGTGCCTGAAGCGTCACTACTGCTTGAGTTTCAGTTATGCACAGCAAGAAGTCTCCCAGTTTGAACCGAGTTTTCTGTTTCCCCCAGAATGTCCGCATCGAAGTTCTCATCATGGTGTAAGATTCGTGCATCTTGAGGTAATGTTTTTGTTTGCTATACCTTTTTGTGTGTAACCACAGGGGAAAAAAAGAATTATTCCAAAGAGGAATAAGCATTATCAGTCAGTATATCCATAAAATCGCAGCGCTTATTTAAAAAAGTAACTTTGTAAATGTAATTTGTCATTGTCTTTAAAATGATGTATACCATACCCTGCACAAAAGTTAAAATATTGGAATGATTCCCGTAGGGCCCCTGGAGTATATGTTGTAAACCGGGCAAAATACAATGACGCTCTTGTGCTAGATGAGAACCCGTCCTTGTGATTTTGCTGCGCCCTGAGCCGCAGGACCCGCGCCGGCATCGTAGGTGGTGGTTAGAGTGCAGGCTCTCGCGTCAGACCTGCTGGGCAGCCCAGGGGCCTCGGACGGTTTGTTTGACTTCATATACTTCGGTCCCTTGTCACTACGAGCGGGATGGATACAAATGAGCTTTGTAGGATTGTCCCGAGGGTTAAAGGAACGGACGGCTACAAAGCACTTAGGACGGTGTGTGTGCAGTGAATGCGCAGGAAGTGTTGGCTGCTTTGGATCACAGAGAAAACCGGAGCCTGGGTTGCACCCTCCTGTGTTGTGCGTAATGAAGCGATGCTCTGAATTCTCATAAAGCATGTATTTATTACTCTAGTTGTCTTTTACTCATTCATCTGTTTTGCCTCCTCTTTCCAAAATTCTGACCCACCTTCACCAGAAGGACAAGGCCAAGAATGCTAACCAAACGGCCATAGGCAATCAGAGCAAACGAGTGGGACAACCAGGAGGGTGAATGTGATTCTCCGGGCGTCAAACGTGACTGAATTTTCTGTTCACCAAGTCCGTGAAACCCCCCAAATCTTGGCCCTGACTTGATCACCTTCTTGGTGCACTTTGCATGCTCGTTTTTCGGTGATGAGCTGTCGGAGCCCAAGACAGCGAGCAGCCGCGTGGTCTGAGTGTGACCCAGGTGAGTGAGTCTTCCTGGCTGCGCACTCCAGCCCCAAGGCCACGTCCGGTGTCTGTCTCCGCCCACACCCTGGGGAGCAGGACTCAGCCCCCAGGCAGAGCAGACAGAGCGCAGGAGCCGGTAACTCCCCTGGGGTCAGGTCGCCTCGGTAACTCTCCCTGTGCCCGGCCAGTACCCTTTCCTTCTCTGCCCCCTCAGAGGGACGGATTTGGGGGGGCAGCCTCACCGTCCCCGGATCCCCGTCTGTCCCGCTACCTGCCGCAGTGTGTGAACGAGAGCAGCGAGCAGACGCTCAGCCTGGCACACCTGACCTTACGTCTGCTTCTCTTCCTTCGTCCCCATGGCTCCGTCTGTGCTGTTCTAGGCTCTGCTCTCGGATCCCGTCCCCGCTTCGCTCCCTGTTTCCTGACTTGGCCACGAGCGGAATGACGCCGTGCTTCTGCCCACACGTAACCACTGTGTCTCTCCTGTGCTCGCCTCGGTCTGTCCTTCCAGACCTCCCTCAGCTGTGATGTCCCCATTGGCAGGCTCCCCAGTCCTTCGGTGCTGGAAGCAAGTCATCCCTGTGGTTCTTTGTGCTTTTCTTAGGGAACGTTCCACGGAAGACCCTTATTTGTGCTGCTAATGCCTCCATGTTCGGCTGCCCACCTCTGTCCACGGTGTCCAGGAGGAACAGCGAAGGGGCACATCTGGCAAGCCCCCCGTTCTGAGTGTTTTAAGTTGTCTTAATAGACACTTCAGGGAGTGAATCCGCAACCAGTCATGTCCCCCCCCACCCCCCACCCCGGTGCCAAGGGAGAGGCTCCTCGCTGACCTGCTTCACCCATGGCTTCTCAGCTGCGCCTGACAGTGTTGGTGACGTGGGACGTGACAGGTGCATCAGTGGGTTTGGGTACCTTGTAAATTATGCTCTAATATGAAACTTTTGGCTTTTTAAAAATGATGGCCACTTTTCTGACACTTTTGTGATTTGACAGTTTCTGAACAAATTTCTGAGCATCTCTTTTCTGACTCTTAGAAGCAGTATAGAATCTATTGGCAACTTAGCGATTTTCTTAAACAGTTGAATGTTGTTTTTTTGACCTTATTGTGGCCATTTTAGGATATAACATTCCTGGGTCTACAAGGAAACATGCTAGATTATCACTCTAGTTAGATTGAAATTTTATTTTTGTTGTAGAGGGGCTACATACATAGCTCATTAAAACCAAACTGTATTTAGTCTTCCTCAATTTATGCACTCTCTTGTTTCTCTCATATTTTATTGAGAGTCATAGCACTCATTTAAAATAAAACTATTTTTGTGGGTAACTAGTCCCAGCAATTTCACTTCTGTGAACATACCCTAAGGAATAGTCATGAATTTATAGGGAATTATTGAAATGATGTTCAGTCTGTTTTTGTGTTGCAGTAAAATATTGGAAAATAGGAATAATAAGAAGTTAGATAAAATCCCTGTGTTTTAGCCACGTTACAATAGCCGCATACGTGCATCGAACAGAGGGAAATTAAGTATCTCATACTAGGAGAAGGTGTCCCTATCACAGTAGGGACAAGAGGAGATTGCAAAGAGCCCATTCTCACCCCATGTCTCTGAAGCTTCTCTGTGTGGAGCTCAGAGGAGAGACAGTAGAGTTACAGTGGCTGGGGCTGGGGGGACCCCGGGGGGGACTCTCCGGTTCTCGTCTGTCCCCTTCTCCCCTCCAGTGCTCAGAGTGAAGGGCAGCTTCCTACAGCGGCCCCCATGGCAGACCGCACCCGACCTGGTTCGCCGTCTCAGTCCCTCTCCCCAGCACTCTCCGCTCTCCCTGGATTCTCCCTGTACTCTTCTGGGGCTGCGGCGCGTCTGGGCACTGGGCCTTTGCACAGCTCCCAGCCCTGCCTCTGAGCTCCCGGGACCCGGCAGTCACCCCCCTGCGTGGAGCCCCCCACTTTGTCAGGGAGGCCAGCCCGTGCCTCCCGCACTCGCGAGCTCCCTGGTTACTGTATGACGCACTGGGTGATTTACTAACTTATTTTTGGACGTTTGTGCCCTGCCTGTGATCACCAGCGGGCGGCAGGCACGCCGCTGAGTGTGTAAGGCCCAGCGCCGTGCTCGTCCCTTGCGCGGCAGCCCCGGGACGTGTGCACATGGTGGAGGGGAGATGAGGGGAGACGGGAGGGGCCGTGTCGGGGTCGCATCTGCGGGCTGGCTGAGCCGGAGAGAGTAGCCTCGGGCTTGAACGGCAGCCCTGTGAGGCGCAGGGTCGTACGCATTTTGGTGCCTGGTGTGTCCCGAGGCCCTGAAAACTGCGGGGCCCTGGCGCTCAGTCTGAGTTTACCGAGCGGCGACCGCTGCTCAGGGCACCGATGGCTCATCTGTGAGGCTGGGCCAGAGCCAGCGTTTCCTTCTTTGTTCCTGTTTCATCATAACGCATTTGGCCTTGGGTCGGGGACAGTTCTGCACACAGTGGCGGACGGGACGTGTTGCTCTCGTCATAGAGGGCGGGGGGGGGGGGGAACGTAACCGGGGATCCGGGTGTTTGACAATACGACTTCGCTGGGTTGGTCTAACCCCTCCTGGGGCGGGTGGCCGTCTCGCTCGGGCCGTCACTCCCCAGTGTGAGCGCAGCTGCTGGGGGAAGAGACCTGGCCTCGCTGGGCCAGTAGCTGCCGGGACGGTCCCTCTGCAGCTCCGGGTGGGACACGGCAGAGCTGGGCTTCCGGCTCCGGTCAGGTGCACAGTTACCTGGGGTGGGGACAGCGGTCCCCAGAAGGGTCCTTCCGGACCCACGTTCTTTCGGTCTGCGGCTCTGCCATTCCCACTCGAGCCCTCCAGGGTCACCCTGAGGGCACCGTCTGGGGGCGCAGACCACGCTGTGCCCATCGTCCTCACCCCGCCTGGACAGGGAGGGGCCGGGAGGACCCCGAGGGCACCGTCTGGGGGCGCAGACCACTTCTTTCCCTTTGCCTCTGTCACCGGGCATGTCACCTGCAAGGTTGGTAGTGACAGGTCACTAGCAGGGTCTGTAGGGACCCTGTCCTGGGGCATCTGGTCTTATCTTAGCCTTGCTTTGCTCAGGGTTGAATCATGCAGCTGGCTTAGCTGCCTTATCCAGAGACGTGCAGGGCACCTGGACGCGGGAGGGGGGCTGGGCATCAGCATGCAGCCAGGCAAACGCGTTCTGTTCTTTCAGTGCCCCAAGGAGCAGACCCTTACCTGGCCTTTCCCCGTAAGTCATTGGGGTGCAAACTATAGGGGAGGTGAGAGACCTAAGATCGCGTATCCTCCCGCCGCCCGTCTTAGTCCGTTGGAGGGAAGCTGTCTCCATGTGTATGTTGGGAAGAACAAAGGTCCACAGTGGCACCAAGTTAACAGCGTCACTAAGGGCCACTCGTCTTACTAATGACCAGAAGGGCGCAGTCTGTTTTTGTCTCTGCCTGTGAGCTTCTGTTCCAGCCCTTTAGAATTCCCTGTTTTAGGTCTAGAATATTCTTTGAGACGTTGCTGTGTTTCCCAGGGGGCAAGGACAGGCAGAACCCGGAGGTCAGAGTCGTATTGTCAAACTCAGGAGTGCGCGTGCTTGGCCACCAGACCCTTTCTTGCCAATACCTCTTGTTGTATTTATTCCACTTTAAAAACTTCACCTCGATGATATCGTTTGTCTTTTCTCTTAGCTGGTAGAGAAATTGTTGGGTAGTTGGGTGACACTCATACATGTTCTTTTTTCGGTCATTGGATCTGCAAAATATTTAGAAATTATAGAGAAGCACAAATTAATGACGTCAAAGTAACCAATAATTCCATGACCTAGAAACAATCTTTGCTTTTGTATTGTTTCTTTCCCATCTTATTCTCATTTTTAAACCAAAATTGGGAACTATAGTGCTTTTTTATTTCACTTGATATTCTTCTCTGAGAATGTGTCCATATTTTCAAAATATTCTTTGATTTGATTTTATTGAAGCATAACATTCCAGTATACAGTATTATTTAAGCATTTCCCTGTTGCTCAGTGTTCAGTGGCTTACCAAAGTTTTTGCTGCCATTCAGGAGGCTGATTGGGTGGCATCCTGTGGCCCCATCCCTCCTCTCCACCCCCATCTTCATGGGGCTTCTTGTTTGTCCCCCGTCCATCTCCAGTGTCTCTGTCTCTCTGAGGGAGTCTTGTCATCGGATCTGGGGCCCACCCAGATGCCCCAGGAGTGTGGGCTCATCTCCGGGTTCCTACTTGGATCAGACCCTCAGAGATCTCGGTTCCAAATACGGTCAGATTGCTGGCTTCTGGGCAGCGGAGTGACCGTCCCCTGGGGGCTGTTTTGGTTACCGCAGTGGGCAGGAAGGTTCTTAGAACTCAAAACTGCTGCCCAGCCCCTATCAGAGCAGGACGTCCCCACAAGCGCAGTGTGAGTGCTCACTCTGTGGCACCCTCGCCACAACAGGGAGGGGGTGGGGGACACTGGTTGTGGCTCAGGACGGGGTTGTAAGGGTAAGAATCATGAGAGCAAAGCAGAGGAATGTTGGGACTTTTCTGTGCCCACCCGGAGAAGACAGAAGGCACACATGGTGAGCTTGGAGGCACACTCGTTCTTATCCTTAAAAATGGGTTAATATCCTTTACGTTTAAAGATTGTTTTCACGAGTGCATAAAAGCGGACAAGGAAGAGTCAGGAAATTCATAAAGGAGTCAGTAGTTTGGTCCATAAGCATTTGAGAATGGCCAGAATCACTGATCAAAGGTAACAAGAAGGCCAACTAAAAAATCTCTTTTCTAAACTTATAAAATAGGTTAAGAGTTAAAAAATGTAATCAATGGCCACCCGTTTTCAGTATTTGATGATCAGACATCTGAGCGCGAGCCCATTCCCTGTCTGTCCTCCGCTGTCCCCAGATACGCCCTAGGCGTTTGTATCCGCTCACTTTCCCCTGCGGTTCCCAGCTCATCAGAGAACACCGCGTTCTGACTTCATAATGAAATGTAGATTTCCTGTTTCAAAAGGTTTAATGGGATAGTGTTTTTTAAGAAGAATTCGAGCGGGCTAAATTTAGTGTCTGGAAAACGTCCATTCCTAAAATAGACCAATTCTGAACAGCCGGGTGGGTCTGCACTATTTTGCCAGCAGGTGAGCTGCCCGAGCCGCCGGGGCCTGGACGTTCGGTGCCCCGGAGCCTCTGCCGGCGGGACAGGTGCCGATGGCAGCACCGAAGCCACGGCCACCCTCCCCGCGAAGATCTGTTTCCTGGGCGGTCTTGCCGCCTCTGATATCGGTGACGCAGGTGTCTGACCATTTCTGATGACTGCTCAGGGCGTCCCCCCCCCCCCCCCACTGTCCCATTCCGTAACTTGCCGGCTCAGGTCCCCCTCCCCCCCCACGTCCTCCTTGCTTTCCCTGAGGAGACATTTAATAAATGAGTTGTAAGGTCTGAAAAACCGCAGCACTTCTCTGGGTTTGCTGCCCCTTTCCTAATCCTGGCGATTAGTTCAGGCTTCGTCTGACGTTCTCAAGCTTTAGGTTTTCCTGGTGCCCCTGACTGCGGTTCTCGCTTGTGACAGGGTCTTGTCTGTCAGTCCCACGCTGTGGTCCGAAAGGACGGTGGCACGCGGTCCTTGCCCTCCAGAGGGTCCTAGCCTCTGTCTGGGGTGCGTCTGCCCTGCTCGTCCAGGAATAGGGGCCGAGGCCGCAGGTGGGTGCTGGGAGCGGCGTCCCCTGCCAGTGTTCCTGCTTTCACACCCCAGGCCCTTCACTCGGCGCTAAGCACGGTGGATGCACCGTAAGGGACCCGGGTCCCCGGGAAATGTACACGTGGCGGGCTGCCCCAGGGGGCCAGGAGGCGTGGGAGGGGCGAAGACCTCCTGGCCTCTGTCAGCGGACCCTGCAGGGCCGCGGGTCGGGCGGACGTGGAGTTTGCCGGCCCCTTGTGACGAGGCCTCTGGGGAGCAGGGGAGGCTGGCCGGGTCCCCTCGCCCAAGCAGCCCAGAGTCGTCCCATGGTCGGCCCCCCTGCAGACGGCCTGTCTCTTGGGCTTCACAGGGCAGTCTTCCTCTCGACTGTCACATTCCTTTGTCTGTCCAGGGAGGCTCCTGCCTATCTTGTTTCTCACGATTATTTTTAGAAATGTGGCAAAAGCCACCGTCCCTCTCCTATGATTGTTTTGTCCCCCGCCCCCCCCGCTTAGAAGAACAGATTACAAGCTTAGTTGGGCCGAGTATTATCCTCTTTGTCTTGCAAACATGCAACAGTGGGCCTGAGTGGTTGGAAGACTTGACAGTGTGGGACATGGGCTGGGAGTCACGGAGTCGCTGTGCACCTGAGATTCCCGGGGAGGGAGGACGGTGATCCCCCCGGGGCCACGTCCCTCCCCTGCATCGGAGGGGAGGGACTCCTCTTGGGAGCAGCAGTCTCGCTGGGGCGCCTTAGGAAGGCGCAGGGTTCTTTCCATCTGATAGATGACACAATGTTACATTAGCTCACAGGCGCAGCGGAGCGCTCACAAGTGTAGCCGAGTCCGTGGGCATACAGCGCTGCTACAGTGTCACTGCTGTGCCTGTCATCCCCCAGCATTTGGGCCACGCCTGGACGGCTGTACCACCCACACCCGACCACCTGCCCTCCTGCAACCACCAGTTTCTTCTCTGTATTTATGGGGTGTGTCTGCTTTTTGTTTGTTTGATTCTTTGTTTTTTTTAGACTCCTTATATGTGTAAAATTGTATGATATTTGTCTTTCTCTAATTTATTTCACTTAGAATAATATCCTCTGGGTCCATCCATGTTGTTGCAAATGGCAAGATTTCATCCTTTTTATTGGCTGAGTAATATTCCATTTATATTCATGTGGGGGGGGTGTGTGTATTATACCTTCTTTATCCATTCATCTATTGATGGATACTTGGGTTACTTCCATATCTTGGCTATTGTAAAGAAGGCTACTATAACTGGAGGGGTTGTGTATCTTTTTTAAATTATTGTTTTTGTTTTCTTTGAGTAAATACCAAGTAAGGGAATTACTGAATCATATGGTAGTTCTGTTTTTAATTTTGAGGAACCTCCATACCGTTTTTCAGAGTAGCTGCACCAGCTTGCATTCCCACCAACAGTATAAAAGCAGGGTTCCCTTTTCTCCGCATCCTTGCCAACACCTGTTGTTTCTTGTGTTTTTTATTTCAGCTATCCTGACAGTTATGAGATTATTTCTCATTGTGGTTTTGATTTGCTCTTCCCTGATAATTAGTGATGTTGATTGTCTTTTCACGTGTCTGTTGGCCATAAATTGTCTTCTTTGGAAGAATAACCCTTTAGGTTCTCTGCCCATTTTTAATTGGATTATTATTATTATTATTTTTCAGTGTTGAACTGTATGAGTTCCTTATATATTTTAAAGATTTTATTTATTTATTTATTTATTAGGAAAGAGAGAGAGTGAGAGAGAGCATGAGAAGGGAGAAGGTCAGAGTGAGAAGCGGACTCCCCATGGAGCTGGGAGCCCGATGTGGGACTCGATCCCGGGACTCCGGGATCATGACCTGAGCCGAAGGCAGTTGCTTAACCAACTGCGCCACCCAGGCGCCCTTAAATATTAACCCCTTATTGGATATGTCATTTGCAAATATCTCCTTGTATTCAGTAGGTTCCTTTTTATTACTGGTTTCCTTTGCTGGGCAAGCACTTTATTTTGGTATAGTCACAGTAGTTGAATTTTGCTTTTGTTTGCCATGCCAAAGCAGACGTATCTAGAAAATTATTTCTATAGTTGATGTCAAAGAAATTACTGCCTGTGCTCTCTTTCAGGAGCATTATGGTTTCACATCTCACATTTAGGTCTTTAATCCATTTTGAGTTTATGTCTGGTGTCAGACAGTGGTTTGTTTTCACTCCTCTTTATGTAGCTGTCCGGTTTTCCCAGCACCATGTTGAACAGGGGGCTTTTTCCTATCACGTATTCTTGTCCCCTTTGTTATAAATTACTTGACAGTGTAAGCTTGGGTCTGCTTCTGGGCTCTCTATTCTGTTCCATTGATCTGTGTCACTATTTTTGTGCCAGTATGCGCCATCTTGATAACTACAGCTTTGTAGTATTTCTTGAAATATGGGATTGTTTTCTTTTTGTTTTTCCTTCTTAGCCTGGCTTTGGGTATTTGTGGTCTTTTGTGGCTCCATACAAATTTTAGTATTATTGGTTCTAGTTCTGTGAAAAATGCTTTTGGTATTTTATTTTTTTATTTTTATTTTTTAAAGTTTTATTTATGATTCTGACAGAGAGGGAGAGAGAGCACAAGTAGGCAGATGGGCAGGCAGAGGGAGAAGCAGATTCCCCCTGAGCAGGGAGCCTAGTGCGGGACTTGATCCCAGGACCCTGAGATCATGACCTGGGCTGAAGGCAGACACTTCACCGACTGAGCCATCCAAGTGTCCCATGCTTTTGATATTTTAATAGAGATTTCATTGATTCTGTAGATTGCTTTGGGTAGTATGGACATTTTAACAATATTGGTTCTTCCAATCCATGAGCATGAGATATCTTTCCATATGTATGGTCTTCAGTTTTTTTCATCACTGTTTTATGGTTTTCAGAGTACAGGTCTTTTACCTCCTTGGTTAAGTTTGTTCCTGGTATTTTATTTTATTTTTTGGTGCAGTTTTAAAGGAGATTGTTCTATTAATTTCTCTTTCTGCTCTTTCATTATTAGTGTATAGACACAGATTTCTGTACATTAATTTTGTATACTGCTACTTTACTGAATTCATTTATTACTTCTAATAGTTTTTGGTGTAATGTTTAGGGCTTTCTAAATATAGAATTATGTCATCTGCAGATAGTGATAGTCTAACTTTTCCTTACCAATTTGGATGCCTTTTATTTTTTTTTTCTTGTCTGATTGCTGTGCTGGAAGTTATTATACTGTGTTGAATAGAAGTGGCGACAATGGGAATCCTTGTCTTATTCCTAATCTTCGAGGAAAATCTTTCAGTTTTTCACCAATGAAGAGGATGTTGGCTCTGGGTTTTCATATTTGGCTTTTATTACATTCAGATGTGTTTTCTCTAAAATATTTTTTTGGAATTTTTTTTAAACACAAACAGATATTGAATTTTGTAAAATTTTTTTTCTGGGGCCCCTGGGTGGCGCAGTTGGTTGAGAGACTGCCTTCGGCTCAGGTCGTGATCCCGGAGTCCCGGGATCGAGTCCCACATCGGGCTCCCAGCTCCATGGGGAGTCCGCTTCTCACTCTGACCTGCTCTCTCTCACTCTCTCTCTTTCCTAATAAATAAATAAATAAAATCTTTAAAAAAAAATAATTTTTTTTTCTGCATCTATTGAGGTGGTCATGTGATTTTTATTCTTTATTAATGTGTTGTATCATACTGATGGATTCAAGAATATTCAACCATCCTTGCAACCCCAGAATAATCTCACTTGATTGTGGTGAATGATCCTTTTAATGTATTGTTGGATTTGAGATTCAGTGTTCTTTAATGTTACTTATGGGCTTATATGGTCACAATTTATTTATACTGAAGCTTTGTAGGGAAATGGGGGCAATCAGTCACTAGAAAGAAAGATGTCTATTTAAATCGTAAGTTTACTCGTAAATATTTCCTTCTGGGAATGAAACATTGGAAGAGTTTCTGTGAGTGGCAAGTATCCCTGAAGGTCTTCAGAAATTACAGGCAAATTTGTGAGGAGTGAGAAGTTCTAGGTGAGGCCACCCAGAGGGATCGGGGGAAGGGAGGGCCTTTAAAATTGAAGGGAGTCCCGGAGAGAAGATAGAAGAAATAACAGTAGGTACAGTCAGTTTTCAAGCCCATAAACTTCTTTGAATCCTTTATTCATCTGTTCAAATGTCATAGGCATAAAGAATTTATCAGTGCACCAGATGGAGGTTTACCAGTTTTTAAACATGATGCGTGTCCCCTAAGATGATCCAACATAATATAATGAGATAAGTAATCATTATTTTCCTTGCAGTATTTAAAAATAAATGCAAAGAGAAAGCTTGGTAAGTTTACAATCGGCCACAATTAGGGAATGGCCCTATCTGTGTAATTGCAACGGGTTGGACGTTTCAAGGTCCCTGAGAGTTAGAGCTGGGTAGAGTTCCCTGTTTAAAGTGATGCCCTGGTAACTCCCTTCATTGCTTCCAGCTCTTTTTCTGAGGGGAGGCCTCAGTGCCCCAGTGAGCCACTTGCCGGCCCTGAGAGAGGGTGTGCGGGTGTCCAGCGCGGCTGGGCTTGTCTGAATGACATGTCCGAGCTATCCTGGGGCCCCTGGCAGATGTCGGCCGTATCCAGTTGCCAGGTCCGTTAGGAATACTTCTAGAGTCTGCTGAATTGAGCTCCACTGGACTTTGACAACTTTCGGTGTATCTTAAACAAAGGGACAGTTACCTCCTTAAGTAGCAGGGAACCACACGTTCAGCAGGATGGTGATTGCACACCAAAGGAACTTGGTGTGGATTTCTGCATGTGAAGCCTTTCATGAAGGGCTGAGGACACATAGGTTAGAGACAAGGCCTGCGGGGTTAGCATTCTCTGTTCCCGTAGGAAGGGATACTCAGCAGTTGGACGTCTGCAGCCAGAGTGGATGTTAGGAGGGGCACATGCCTTGTCCTCAGGATATGCATTTTCCATCCCTCTGCTACGTCTTCCTAGCAATTTTTTTTTAAAGATTTTTATTTATGGGAGAGAGAGTGCGTAGAGGGAGGGACAGAGGGAGAGGGCCAAACAGTCCATGGCAAGCGTGGAGCCTGATGTGGGGCTCTACAGGATCCTGAGATCATGACCTGAGCCAGAAACGAGAGTCAGATCCACCCAGGGGCCTCCTTCCTAGAAATTGGTAATAACCTGGATGACTTTGGGTGAATTTCTTGGTATCTGGTGATTCTTGGTCCTTTGGAAGGTATTTTTTGATGCCTGTCTGGTGGACACAAGAGAGAACATTCCTGTTTGTCCATTCATTTGATGTATCGATCCGTGAACTCCTGCTGGGCCAAGCACTGTGCTCAGCATCGTGTATATTTCAGGAGACAAGACAGCCCTGGCTGGAGGAAGAGCCTATGGAGGGAGGTAAATATTAAAGAAAGAGGTAACAATTCCTAAAAGTGTATTCCTAATTATAATTACAAGTCCACTCTGGTCCTATAATGATGGGCAGCCTGGAGCGTGAGGGCAGAGGTGGCATTTCGGGTGTGTTCTGAAGAGTAAGTAGGAACCAGGAGCAGTGTTTGGTTTGGCGGAGGTGGTTGTCGTCCAGGCCCGAGGAAACGCCGCGCGGGGAGCATCAAGGACCCGCCAGGGCTTCTGCCTGAGCTGCATGGTGCCATTCTGGGTGGTGTTGAGGGTCTAGTAAGGTTGGAACCATTAGCCCACTACTTGGGAACCTTCTCTAATCTGCTTTTGTAGTATGGATACAATTGTATATTTGGGAGGATTTTAAGGGAATACTACATGCATGAACTTTAGTTTGCAGAAACCAGGATTCATTGTTTAGGTGTGGTTTGGGATTTGCTTTTCCTTTTCCTTCCCCAATCTCTGTTCACATCCAGCTCACCTGGAGATCTTCTCCATCATCGTTTGGATCATCTAGAATCTATTGGATCCCAAAGTGCTCAAAGTGAAGTGTCTGGTCAAGCCCGGCATTTTATAGGTGGGGAAACTGAGGATGGCCCCAGAGCTCCTCCTGCCCGGAGGAGTGCTCTTTCCCTCCACCAGGCTCTGCACCCCGACCACACCCTCCCCCCACTGTGCTTGAATTAGTAGAACATTCTCTTAGCAGGTCTCCGCCTCCAGTCTCCCTCGGCTTGAAACCATCCTACACACAGCTGCTGGGATAATCTTTCTAAGGCCATTTTTATCATGTCACTTCTCTGCATGCTGTTTTCTGTTGCCTTTTGTCAAATCCAGATTTCTCCCTTCTGGCTTTCAAAGCTTGCTGCAAAATATCCTCTTTCCTGGGGTACTCCGCATGAAGCTTTATGGAGCAAACACTGCTTATGCGGGATTCCTGCTCACGGTTTACTGTAGCCTGCCACTGGGCCTTTGCACAAGTCATATCACCCATCAGGAAAATTCTCTATCAACCTGTTTTTTTTGTGTTACACTTCTCTCTTGATCCGTGTTCATTTCTCTTTCCTATCTAACTCTAAAACCATTTTTATCCTGGATTGTCTATGCTTCCCTCCTCCAACTCTGGCCATTCCTTTACTCTCTGGTTCCCTTTAGCAATTCTGTATTCAGTTTATAACCTTTAGAAGATGTCCTATGCAAGATACCTTAAACCACAAACCAGTCATCACATAATGGCTAGCTAGAGTTACAATGTTGGGAGTACCCCACAATGAGCTTTCTTAAAAATAATCGTTCCCGTTATGTGTTGACAATGATGTAGTTGTTACATGAGCCTGATTTATTTCCCGCTGTTTTTTTTTTTTAAAGATTTTATTTATTTGACAGAGAGAGAGACAGAGAGAGAGATCACAAGTAGGCAGAGAGGCAGGCAGAGAGAGGGGGAGCAGGCTCCCTGCTGAGCAGAGAGCCCAATGCGGGGCTCGATCCCAGGACCCTGGGACCATGACCTGAGCCGGGGTCAGAGACTTTAATCCACTGAGCCCCCTAGGTGCCCCTTCCCTCTGGGTTTTAAGAGATGCTCCAGTCATGTGTCACTAGCTGGCGGGAAACTCCAGAAGGCCCCTCAGGATGAGGAGCAGGAATGTGCCCCTTCAGCGTCCTGTGCCGAGCCTGCCCCCTGGGAACTGGTGCCTGCCTCTCGGGCCACCTGTGTGGGCCACGGGCCTGGGTGGAGTTCAGACTCCTACACTACTGAAGCTAAGATCAGATGTCTTTGATTTAGAGACGGTTGTCTTTGATTTTCCCATTTTAGTCATGTTTTCGCAGAACCCCA
Organism: Nasua narica; assembly: GCA_028533885.1. Lineage (NCBI taxonomy): Eukaryota > Metazoa > Chordata > Mammalia > Carnivora > Procyonidae > Nasua > Nasua narica. The sequence goes on along the minus strand of CM052800.1, from coordinate 178,701,219 downwards.
GATAGTGTTGAAAATGGTGGGAAGCTGGAATCCTTTCCCCAGAAACTCTGTGTCAGATTCACTATGTAACCAGGGGCCGAGTCTGTTCTCCTGGTGGTTTTAAAAGCCGTCAGAGCATTTCTACCAGGTGTTCTCAAATGCGTGTGCCCTCAGCTGTATGACTTCACGGTCGTGGGTATCTGTGGGGCACCGTGGAGAGCGGGTGAGATCGGGTGGCTCTGCCACTCCCTGACGTCTTGGCTGAGTACACTTGGCCATGACGGTGTCTGTGAGCACAGTCATCTCGTCAGGGGAGTGGGGGTGCCGATGACGTCATTCCCTTCTGCACCTGTGCGTGGAGGGCAGCACGAAACTGAGGATGCCGAGATCTGGGGAGCCCGGGTGACCAGCCAGGGTTGGGGCGGGGTGACAGCGGAGTCTGGATGGACATTGGGGTTTCCTTCCTGTGGCTGTGTGTTCCTCAGCACGGAGCCTCCTGCTGAGCTCCGTGGGCGCGCACGAAGTGAGAGTCGTTTAACCATAGAAATTACTATACTCAGAGGGTGATACTGCATCTCCCATATTTATGGGAAAGCGTTTTTAAATTACTTTTCTTTCTTTTTTTTTTCTTTTAAGATTTTATTTATTTGACAGAGAGAGATCACAAGCAGGCAGAGAGGCAGGCAGAGAGAGTGGGGGAAGCAGGCTCCCTGCTGAGCAGAGAGCCCGATGCGGGGCTCGATCCTAGGACCCTGAGATCATGACCTGAGCCGAAGGCAGAGGCTTTAACCCACGGAGCCACCCAGGCGCCCCTTAAATTACTTTTCAACTATTTGTTTTATTTTGTTTTGTTTGTTTCAATCCAGGAATTGTTATGAGAGACTGTGTCTTTTTTTTTTTTTCCTGATCAAAACAAACCGTGAATATCTATTGAATTAGATGGTGCAGCAAGTTTTTACATGATACATCTGAAGTATTACTTGCAAGTTTTCCTGGAAACTCTCCGAAAGTTACGTGTTTCCATGGTTCTTCCCAGTTTCTGCTCTTGATGGCTTTGCCTTAAATTGGTCACCCCAGGTGCTGTGTGTCTGGTTACCTTCATGCACATGCAGCCAGACCATGAGCAGCCTGGGGGCTGGCTTAGCTTCTCCTGGCTCCTCTCACTTCACGCCTGCCGGGTTCCTCCCGGTCTGTTGCCGTGGGACCTTCTCTTCCGGGTGCAGCCCCGGGCATGCCTGATCATGCCTGCTCCCTCCTGCTGGGTGCCGCTGGGCAGGCAGCCTCTGAGTCATGGCCAAGTCCTGTGGGGTGTCCCCGGAAACTGAGTCACTCGGTGTTTCTACCTACAGGTTCCTTGACTATCCTGCATCCATTGATCCCTTTGCTGAGAGCTGACTTAAGCACTAAATCCCGGTTCCTTCTGCTCTTGCCCTTTCCCTCAGCCATGATAATGTGCACATCGGCCTTAGCTCTGGGGCCCCATCTCTAAGTGCGTGGAACCTGATTAGATGATTTCTACAGTTATTTTCAGTTCTAAACATCAGTTTCTCTACTTTGGTATTTCTTTGGGTTTAACTGTTCAGCAAGATCTTATCTAATTTATCTATTTGACCCTTGCACATTCATGTTATTTTTTTTACAAAACTAAATCTATTTTCTCTTATGGTTTTCATAATAAATATTTTCTTTTCTCCAGCCTACTGTGTTGTAGGAATATGTATCTAATACATAAAACCTGCAGAATGTGTCAATGGACTATTCATGTTATTGATTAAGACTTCCTTGTGGTCAAAAGTAGGCTATTAGTAGTTACATTTTGGGGAGTCAGAAGTTATAGGTGAATTTTAGACCACACAGGGGTCTGGTATCCTAATAATCACAGTGTTTTTAAAGGGTCTGCTGTGCTCTTATCATTAAAGATCGTTAGAGGTTCAGCTGCCGTTTCCTGAGTGAGCACCCAGGCGTGGTGGCCAGTGTGGCCAGTGTCTCACTGAATTCCACAAGACCCACGGGAGTGGGGCTGCTGTTGACAGGTGTTCGCTGGACCCACGGAAAGAACGAGAGGAGGCTCGTTAATCACCCCTGAAAGAGGAGACGTTATCACGGGTGTCCAGCAGTACGAGGATCGTGTAGACGATCGGAAATTATTATTTCCGATAATCCCGGTAACTATTGATTATCGGAAATAATTATATGCCAGCACATCGGGTGTCCTGGAGGAAGTGCACACGTCCTAGATGGAGAGCCAGTCAAGACCGAGTCGGGAAGAGGTGGCAAAGCCACAACAGCCCAGTAACATAGAAGGAGAGTGACATAGTGATCCAAACCTCCCAGCAAAGAAAAGCCCAGGACCAGACGGCTTCACATCTGAGTTCTTCTGCATCTTTGTAGAAGAATTAATACCAATCCTTCTTAAACTCTTCCAAAAGGGAGAAGTAGAGGGAACACTTCCAAACCCCCTTCATGAGGCCGGCATCACCCTTACATCAAAGCCAGCCAAGATCCGGTAAGAAAGGAGAACCGGGAGCCGTCTGTCCGAGGTCAGTCTGCTTCAAACTGAGGGGGCCAAAGCCGCAGACGGTAACTGCCTGAGGTTCCCAGCTGGTCGGGGTGCGCGAGGTCCGCTGAGCCCGCCGGTACTGGGAAGGGTGAGGACGCAGGATGCCGTGATGGGGTTGGCGGTATTGAAAGCCTTCCTAGTATTTCTTCTTGAAAATTGTTGTGTATTGGCCCTTTCTGTATAAATTGTGAAATGCTAATGAAGACCTTTCTGTAGGCGCACGAGACCCTACACACTTGTTTCCCTGTTGAATATGAAAACTGGAAAACCTTCATCTTTATCCGTTTTTACATCTATTTTAAAGTAACATTGCCAATAGTTAATCAGATGATACGGGAGGAATTACAGTGAAAAGCAGTAGCATCTTGCTCCACGCCTCCCTTGAAGGGGAGGAGCATCACGCGTAACTCCAAGTTTTTGAGCAGACTTTATTTTTTAGTGCAGTTTGAGGCTCATGCAAACAGAGAGGAAGGTGCAGAGATTTCCCGTGGCCCCTGCCGGTGGTCAGCGTCGATCGCCACCGACATTGGAGGGAGCGGGGAAGCCTGCGCTGCCCCTCACCCAGAGTCCACGGTGCACAGTGGGGTTCCCTGCTGGGGCGCGTTCCCCGGGCTGGACACGTCCCCACCATCGTGGCGTCACCGCCATCGTGGTGACCCCACAGCGACTTCACTGGGTCGCTCGCTTGGACGTGTGATGTGTTGCTGTGTTTTCAGGTCTCCTCCCTCGTCCCCTTTAACGTTACTAACTGCTCACTTCTGCCCCTTCTCTCAGCAGAGAGAAGTCACTGCTTTAGATCCTTCTCTTTGCTAACTCGTTACCTCAGTTTCCTCCTTTCTTCTCTCTCCATCACCTCCTGGTTGTTTCACCCAACAACTCATTTCGTACCGTGGGGACATGAACACCCATCAGTTGCCTTCCCTTCTCGGTTCGCTGCTGGCCTGCCAATGTGTGTCCGTCGTTGATCGTCGATACCATTCAGTTGTGCGTGGCGATCGTGGCTACACTTGGTGCTTTTCAGTGGGTTGAAAATCGAAAACACACATGTGTACACGTGTTGGTACCTGAACGGCGAGGGTCAGGGCAGAGCTGCCTGCCTGGTGCGTGCTCGTCGTTGTCTTTCTCCGGCAGCTGCTCATGCCGCCTGAAGTTTCCGATGCCTCTCCTTTTCTGGCGTTGTATCTGCTGCCTCTCAGCTGCGTTCCTAATGCTACATTTCTCACTGGAAACCTCCTCGTCTCCCCCATCAACTGACCCATCCGCAGGAGCCCTGTTTGCTCGAACTCACTGCCTTCTGGGTAGGAAGGGCAGCCTGGGGTCTCTTTGTCTGTTCATTTCCCTTCTGGCTCCGACCTACTGTTCCTTACATTTCTTCTCTTTTTCTGGGTCGATTTTCACCCTCCTTTTGTTAATGTGCAACTTCAAGTAGTTTACTGAGAAAATAAGAGTAGATGGTAACTTTTCTGATCTCTCGTGCCTGCTCCATTATGTATGAATGTTTGGCTGGGTATAGAATTCCAGAGTCTAATTTTGCTAAAGACATTCAAAAGCATTTTTCCTTTGTTTTAATTTAGTATTATTATTCTTGTTTGTTGAACTGATTTCCCCTCTCTGCAAATAGACTTTTTATCTTTGTGTTCTAGGAAACCATAACGATGTCTATAGGTGTAGGTTTTTGCCCTTCTAGTCAAGATGCATGGCTATGTGGACTCCTCTGGTTGGTACTTTTGTGCCTTTGGCTTTTGTAAACTCTCTTGTGTTCTTTGATAATCTCTTCCCATCTATTTTTTTCTGCCATTTGTTGTTTTTCCTTTCTGAAATTCTTGTTATTTGGGTGCAGAACTCATCCTAGATTGACTCTTAGTGTTTTGTGTGTTTTCTGTTCTATACTCTTGAGTTTCCTATTTTGTTCTACTTTCTATGATCTACTTTCTTTTTTTTTTTAATTTTATTTTTTCAGTGTTCCAAGATTCTTTGTTCATGCACCACACCCAGTGCTCCATGCAATATTTGCCCTCCTCAATACCCACAACCAGGTTCACCTAACCCTCCAAAACCCTCAGTTTGTTGCTCAGAGTCCACAGTCTCTCATGGTTCATCTCCCCCTCTGATTTCCCCCCATTCACCCTTCTCTTCCTCCTCCCAATGCCCTCCATGATTTTCTTTATGCTCCACATGTTAGTGAAACCATATGACAGTTGACTGTCTCTGCTTGACTTATTTCACTACGCATAATCTCCAGTCCCATCCATGTTGATACAAAAGTTGGTATTCATCCATTCTGATGGAGGCATAATACTGCATTGTATAGATGGACCACATCTTCTTTATCCATTCGTCTGTTGAAGGGCATCTTGGCTCTTTCCACAGCTTGGCGATTGTGGCCATTGCGGCTATGAACATTGGGGTCCATGTGGCCCTTCTTTGTACCGCATCTGCTTCTTTGGGGTAAACACCGAGTAGTGCAATTGCAGGGTCATAGGGTAGCTCTATGTTTAATTTCCTGAGGAATCTCCACACTGTTTTCCAAAGTGGCTGCACCAACCTGCATTCCCACCAACAGTGGAGGAGGGTTCCCCTTTCTCCACATCCTCTCCAGCATTTGTTGTTAACTGTCTTATTGATTTTGGCCATTCTAACTGGTGTAAGGTGGTATCTCAGTGTGGTTTTGATTTGAATCTCTCTGATGGCTAAAGATGATGAACATTTTTTCATGTGTCTGTTAGCCATTTGTATGTCTTCATTGGAAAAGTATTTGTTTCTGAAAAATTTTCTCAACATTGTCTTCTAACATTTCTATTCAGATTTTAATTTCAACAATTTTATTTTTATTTTCCAAACTGTCTCTGTTCTGTTCGTGTTTTTACAGCAACATTTTTTTAACGGCCCAATATCTTCTCAGACTTCCTTGTGGAGACTAATGTTCCTTTTGGGGGGGGTTCCAGACTACTTTATTCTCTGCAGTTTCTCCTCTGCCCTAGGCTGCTTGTTTTGTTCATTTAGGCTGTAGCTCTTAGTTTGCAGGCAGAGCTTGTCTTCAGGTGGGCTTTTCCGGAGGGAGCTGGGCAGAGAGCTGGAGAACCCCTAAATCCCTGAATTCAGGTCTTCATTTAGAGCAAGTCAGTTTTAGTTTTGAGACGAAGACGGTCCAGTATTGGGAGGAGGTGCTTGGCGGGCTGATGGGCGTTCCGTGTGGAGGGATAGGCGTGCTCCCTAGGGGTGCTGTAAGCTTCACCCGGCCTCCATTCTCACTGCATTGCAGGCGTGCTGGGAACATAGGTGTTTTTAACCCTGCCGTCTTCCTCGAGTTGCCCTGCGTCATCTGGGTCTGTCTCGGCCCCTGTGACCTGGTCCAGGCCCCCGGGAGCTCCCGTGGCCTAGCTGAGCTGCTGTATTCCTGCGTGTTTGGCTCCTCTTCCTCGTCCTCTGTCCCCAGCCGCCTGTCCACCCTCTTCCCAGTTCCTGCGGATTGTTCAGCTCGTCGGGCCCCACCTGCTTTCCCATCTCTGTGGACTCCTTTCTCTTTAGAGTCCTTTACTGTTACTTAATGGGATCTCTGAAGGAAAAGGGGGTAGATAAAATTAATTACTCAGTCACCCCAAATCGGCAAACTATTATATTCGGGCTTTTTAGTGTGGACTGTGTTTTAACTCTCTGTCATTATTTAAATGACATTGGCCAAAATTCTGAAAGATTATCATCTCTTTGATTTCTCCATGGCATTGTTTAAAAAAATGGATCTGTGGGTTTAGTGTTTCTCAAGTGGGCATGGACATACTGAAAAATCAGAGTTTGATGGCTTTGAGCTGGAGAAGCAGTAAGTCCTTCGTGTGATCGTCTGTCTTGGTGAGCATCTCACTCGAATACTTGAAAGCAGGCATTTTAGCGAGGGTGGTGGGCAGAGCCATCCTCCTGGGGGGGTGCACAGGTCATCCGTGAGCAGGACCTGCGTTACCGAAGACAGAACACAGCAAAACACGTGCCATGACCCACGTTCCCGCCACCCCTTAGGAGCAATGCTGGAGATGGAGCCTCAGATGGGCGAGTCCGTCGTCACAGGGTTCTTGTCCCACTTCTCTTGCACCTGCTGCCGAGCCCCGGCTGGGAGCGACCGCGCGAGGGGAGGGCACAGCCATCTCTGGGCAGCTCCGAGTACTGGTGTGGGAAGGGACAGGGTGAACGGCCCTCGGGTCCAGGTAGTGTCCTGGTGTGTGCCAGGGTGTTCTGAATTCTGTGTTTTCAACAAAACTGGAGGAGAACCTAATCACGTTATCCTCTGGTGGGTCATTGGGAACAGAGGAAAGGTCGCTGTGAGCTATGGTGTGTAGCTTCATGGGACTTAGCTGCTGGGGTGACATTGCTGTGACAAAACTCTGTCTCCGTGAAGATGGTTTCTCATGCTTATTTCAAAAAGAAAACCCCCAAAACCCAAAATATAGTCTAGAAGTGATGCTGAACCAATGTTCAGCCTAGTAAGAGGGAATATTTATTCAAAGACACATTTTATTTTTTATTATTTTTTTGCTCATCTCCCTTCTTGAGGTGAATGTTTCATTTTTTATTATTATCAAAGACACATTTTAAGAAAAGCTCTATCCTCACTACAAGTGGTGACAGTTTACTTTTTATGTAAATACTATTAATAAAAATTTGCATTACCTGTGTAAACACTTCAACCTCGTGGTCACAGAGTGTCTTAAACATTTTAATTTACTCGTGTCCATATCTTTGTTGGAGGGACAGAAGGAACAGAGGGTAAGACGAGCTTTCATGCATACGATCTGTCACTCCGGGATGAAGTTCTCTGGGGTGAATGGAGTGGAGTGAGGGCCGAGGAGTAAAGGGGACCACGTGGGGTGTCTCACGGCTCGTTCGAGTTGCTGCCTTGCTGACTGCCGGGGCACCGTCTGCTTTGTGCCCCGGTCTTCTTGGCCCCGAGGATGGGGCCTCCGTGGGTATGGTCCCTGGTCCGTCGAGTACATTTAAAAGAACGAGGTACCACTTTTACTTAAAATGGCAGTTGTGACAATATTCCAGGGATTAAGTCATTTGCAGTGCTTTAGTAGGTCTTCAGAGTTCTTCCAAGGGCCACTTGGGTGAAAAAAAAGGTGAAAGAGCCCCTAGTTTAGGGAGTGTGGACTCAGGCCTCGGGGTTTCAGGAGCATGAGTGTGAGGGTAGAAGGGAACATGGGTCCCCGGGGCACGAAGGCGCGGCTGGAAAGGCCCACGGAGAGTCATCGGCGAGCCGGGATGACGGCCTCACCCCAGGTCTGGGGCTAACGCCACACTTCTCCTTGCGTGCTGTTGTTGTACTCATTTGAGAAAGTTAATTTTCAAGGAGTTGCATCTTCTTTAAGCAAAGTGCAGTATCACCATTTTAAGTAGTACCCTGTTACCAAGATAAGAGTTCTTTGCTCAGGTGTTGTGAGAAATCGCTTGAGTCGGAAGGGCTGTAACTGGCCATCCTGACTGTGCTACCGTCGCATTAGAGGCCGCTCGGGGAGAGAACGTGGGGAAAGAACGACCTGCACATGGCATCTTGAGAGGGAGTGCTGCGGCTGGCCGGGCGGGGGCGGCTCCTCCCTGCAGGGCCTCGGCGTAGGCCCTCCAGAGGGCCGGGTGAGCTCGCGTGCGGGAAGGTCTGTGCCGACCACGGTGGCTTGCAGGCCTGGGGGACGGAGAGCTCAAGGCTCATTAGCTGGATTTAAAGACGGTGGGAAGAATCGGGGAAACTGAAATAAGTCTTTCTAATCGCAGTAAACCTTAGCTGATAATTTCCTTCTTTAAAACAACATTGAGAATGACACCAGAATGACGGTCTCATCAAGTCAATGACGTGGTTTTTGGAATGCAAGGATTTATGCCGCATTTGGCCATGCTTCCAGCTTTTAAGTGGAAAGCTCCACTTTGGAGAGTCTGAGACTTCCCTCTGATAGGATATTTGAGTCTTACAGCTCCTACTCCATAACCACATTTAGTTTTTATGGTTTAAACATGTTGGTGAGCTACTGACCCATGATTGCCTCTCCGGAAGTCATGACATTCTGTCTAAATGGAGTTCCAAGGGTCGTCACTCTGAGCCATGGTTGCCATTCATTTGCTGCATTTGACAAAGACTAGTCCGAGATGGGCATTGAGGTTCCGGTTGAAAGGCTTCTCCCTACAGAAAAATGAGCAAGTGTGTGGGGCCAGATCTTTATTTTACCTTCTGTTTAGAGAATTACTTCTAATCATGATGCCTTTTAAGTCCTTACTCCGTAATTTCCTTACTTCCTAGGAATTCGTCAATCTGGGGAAAGAAATGACATCAAAATGTACATAAATATGTACTGTATACTTATGCCATTTTGGTGTTTAAAAAAGAACTGTCGGTTTTCTTCTAAAATAATTACCATGTCTTCTGACAGGTGAGTGACTAGGAAGTAACTGTTGGGGTCTTTGGATCTGCTCAGGGCTGCCGTGGTCTGGTGTCCCCACCTGAGCTCCGGGGGTCTGCTCCATCCGTAGGCGATAAAGCCAGGTGTTGCTGGCCAGTGACTTTTCTAATTCTACGCAATGGTCACCTGTCCCGTATGAACCGTAACGTAAGGCCCTGACACACAGCCCTCTGGGACCAGTCGGTCAGTGACCAGGCTGCCTGTCAAGCAGGTGAGGGCCACACGTGTAACGTACAGACCCCTCGGCGACAGCAGCGTGACCTGGACCAGAGCAGTTCCTCTGTCACCAGCACAGACCACAGGCCTTGTAAAAGAATTAGCACTAAATTCCACTGATAGATTCAGATTGTTGCTGATTTAACCCGTTCAAGGCAAAGTGGAGGTTTAGAAAGAAAAACTATTTCTCAGGAACCAGAGTAGGTGCAATGAAAGCTCAAGGCTGCTACAAATATACTGCAGGAGCGACTCGTGGTAGTGAGCAAATTCTCTAGGGAAGTTTGAATGGTCATTTAGAGACTATTTAATCAAGTTTGAGCATTGCACAAGGGACTCTCTAATTGGAGGAGCCACCGTGGGTGAGGCTCCAGTCTCCCCACCTAGATTCCATTATGAACTTCTCGGTTTTTATCTGCATTTTATGTGGGGGAGTTTATGTACAAGTTTATTTGAAATATTCAACGGCAAAAAAAAGTGGTAACATGAACTATATGATTTTCAAGGGCCCTTCTAGGACCAAGATGATTTGGTAATAAATTTCAAGTAGTATTTTGGTGAAGACCTTGTTTTCCTTTTGTTTGTGTGCAGATTGTGGAGAATATTCTTAGGTCTGTTACACAGTGGATGGAAAAAGGAAAGAATCCCTCACCAAGTGACTGTGGCAGTATGGGTCCCACAGTTGGTAGAAGTAGTTTCTGTTGACTTCTGTGCTACGAACAAAATAATCACTTGCCAAATGCATGACTTTTGGCTTAATTCCCATGTCATTGACATTGAAATAAACCAGCTTTAAGGGGCAAGTGAATATCAGTCTTTATTGGGTTCTAATACAACTTCCAAAAAAGATCTTGAAAGGATCATGACTTAAAGACAATGATTAATTTTTAGATAATGTAAACAAGGACCACGTTTAGGAGATCCTGGGTTCTGTAGGAATTCTTTCGTCATCAAGGGTCTGGGCTGTTTCTGTCTTATTGCCCTGCCATCCTGAGCTTGTCTTAACTCACTGCCAGGTGGGATGCTGGAGATCCGGCCATCGTATCTGCATTCTAACCAGCAGCAAGAAGAAATAAAGATGTGCGCACTCCCTATTGTTAAGCACACATTTTAGGAGTCATACACAATATTTCTGCTGACTTCAAAACTTAGTCAGATGGCCATTTCTGTCTTCACATTCATCTAGGAGAGGTAGTTTTTGTCCTAGAGCAGGACTGTACTTTTTCTGAACGGGATCAGATGATAAAAATTTTATGCTTTGCAGGTCATATGGCCTCTTTCGCACTACTCATTTCTGCCATTACCCTGTGACTGTAGCTGTAGACCACACATAAATGAAAAGCTTCTCCACATTTCAGTAAAATATGGACTCTGAAATTTGAATTCCATGTAATTTCCACATGTCACATAATTTTTTTTCCAATCATTTAACAATATAAACATTTTCAGCTTGGGAGTCCTATAAAAACAGCCTGTGACCATTGGCCTGCTGGTCAGCGTTTGCCAGCCCCTGTTCCAGAGTGCCAGGAGTCCAGTTACAACTCAGGCGTTCTAGAGACAAAGAAGGTTTATGTACCATTAAGAGGTTCAATCCATCCAAAAAGCATTACAATTATAAACACAAAGGCAACTAACAACAGAGCCCCCCAAATATATGAAGAGTCAAGATGGAATTAAAAGTAGATTCTGTTGTGGAGAAATAAACAGTTTTGCAACAATACTTGGAGATGTCAGGAACCTGTTTTCAATACAACAAGCACACACAAGGGCAGACGGAGCTAGAACACCTGAGTGACACTGAAAACCAGCAGACCTACCAGACATACGCAAAATCGCCACCCAATGGTGAATACACACTCTTCAGGTGTACATATAACATTCTCCAGATACACCGTATGCAGAGTCATTAAACAAGTCTCAGTAAATTTCAGAATATTGAAATAACACAAGTGTCATCTGACCACAGAGGAATAAAACTGGAAGTCTGTAATGGAAGGAAAACAAAAGAAAGCCCACAGTGTGGAATTTAAGCAGCATACTCTTAAATAACCAATGAGCTGAGGAAGATATTACAAGGGAAATAAGAAAACAGAGGCAAATGAATAAAAAGCATAATATTCCCAAACTCATTGGGTGCTGTGTAAGGAGGACTCAGAGATGAACTTAGAGCTTCAAATGTCTC
>CM052800.1:178664466-178689748 GCA_028533885.1 Nasua narica | reverse complement strand
ATGTTGAACAAGAGTGGTGAGAGTGGGCATCCTTATCGTGTTCCTGATCTCAATGGGAAGGCTGTCAGCTTTTCCCCATTGAGGATGATATTTGCTGTGGGCTTTTCATAGACAGACTTTATGATGTTGAGGAATGTTCCTTCTGTCCCTATACTTTGAAGTGTTTTAATCAGGAACAGATGCTGAATTTTGTCAAATGCTTTTTCTGCATCCATTAAAAAAATAACCTCAAATCAGCAACCTGACTGTACATCTTAAAAATATTTTGAGTATAGTTGACACACAATGTTACATTACTTTCAGGTGTACAACATAGTGATTCAAGAAGTCTGTCTGTTCCACTAGGGCTCCCCACAAGTGTAGCTGTCATCTGTCACCATACAGTGCTATTACAGTACCACTGACTGTTCGCTGTGCCTTTCATTTCCTGACTTAGTCATTTCATAATGGGAAGCCTGTATGTCCACTCTCTTTCACTCATTTTACCCATCCCCCTATTCCCTCCCCTCTGGAAACCATCAGTTCTTTGTATTTATATGTCTGGTTCTGTTTTTCATTTTTTAAATCCATTTGTTTTGTTTTAGATTTTACATATAAGTGAAATAATTTGATATTTATCTTTCTCAGACTAACTTATTTCACCTAGCATGATACCCTCTAGGTCCATCTATGTTGTCTCAAATGGCAAAATCGCATCCTTTTTATGGCTAAGGGGTATTCCATTATAGCTATCTATCCATCTATCCATCCTTCCTTCCCTCCCTCCCTCCCTCCCTCCATCCATGATCTATCATCTATCTTCCACCTACGTATCTATCCATCCTTCCTTCTATCCATCCATCCGTCCATCCATCCATCCTTCCACAATCTACATCTATCTTCCATCTATGTATCTATCTATCCATCCTTCCTTCCTTCAATCCGTCCATCCATCCATCCATGATCTATTGTCTATCTTCCATTTATCTATGTATATCCATCTATCCACCCTTCTTCCATCCATCCATCCATCCATCCATGATCTATCATCTGCTTTTCATCTATGTATCCATCCATCCATCCATCCATCCATCCATGATCTATCATCTGTCTTCCATTTATGCTTCTATCCATCTATCCATCCCTCCTTCCTTCCATCCATCCATGATCTATCATCTTTCTTCTATCTATGTATCTATCCTTCCTTCCTTCCATTCAGCCATTCATCCATCCATCCATCCTTGATCTATTGTCTATCTTCCATCTATCTGTGTATAACCATCTATTCACCCTTCCTTGCATCCATCTATCCATCCTTTTGTCCCCCCGTCCGGGGGCTGGGGGTTTAGACGGCATTGCATGAACCACACTGGCCTGGCAGGATCCAGGGACAGGTGCTGGGGGTCCTGGAGAGGAGGCCAGGGAAGCCTTTTTGGAGCCGGACTGGAAAGGGTCTTCTGCCCCGGTCTCTAGGCAGACCCTTGCCGGGCTGGTCCGTCTGTACCCTAAAGCCCCCTTTCCAGTGGTGTTGGTGCGATGCCTTCGTCTGTGGGCGCAGCCTGGGGTCCCATTTTCCCGTGTCTTTATGGACGTCCTCTTGGTTGTCCCATCCCTGGCTGGTGCCTCCCCCCAGGAGGGGGGCTGTGGGTCCGAGGGCCCCGCGAAGATCTATCATCTATCTTCCATCTATCCATCCTTCCTTCCTTCCATCCTCCCATCCATCCATCCATCATCTATTGTCTGTCTTCCATACGTCTATGTATCTATCCACCCTTCCATCCATCCATCCTTACTTCCATGATCTGTCACCTATCTTCCATCTAATGAGTTTATCCATCCATCCATCCATCTCACTTCTTATTTACCCATTCATCTATTGATGAACACAGGCTGCTTCCATATCTTGATATTGTCAGTAATGCTCCAGTAAACATAAGGGCACATATATCTTTCAAAGTATCTTTTTGTTTTCTTTGGGTAAATGACTAGCAGTGGAACACTGAATCATATGGTAATTGCATTTTTAATTATCTGAGGAACCTCCGCACTGTTTTCCACAGTAGCTGCACCAGCTTGTGTTCCCACCAACGGTGCAGGAGGATTTCTTTTTCTCTACGTTGTCACCAACACTTGTTGTTTCTTGTCCTTTTTATTCTAGTCATTCTGGCTGGTATCAGATGAATCTCATTGTGGTTCTGACTTGCATCTCCCTGGTGATTCTCACTGTGCATGTTAAGAAACTAGAAACACAATAGCCAACTCAACCTGGAGTTAGCGAGAGGAAGGAGATAATGATGATTAGAGTGCAGATAAGCACACAGAAAACAGAACATCAGGAGAGGAAATCAGTGAAATAAACAGCGGGTTCTTTGAACATACGGATGCGCAGTCGGCATGACAAGTGTCACGCAATCGGAAGTTATGAGTTCAGAGCCTGCGTGTTGTCACTGTAACCCCAGCAGCCGGTGGTGAGTGTGCGAGGGCGGGATGTGCTCATGCCGCGAGCGGTGAGAAGCGCAGGGGCCCGCGCGCGCGTGTGGAGTGATGGTGCTGGGCGTGGAGTGCGGCGCTCGGACATGCCCCTGCTCCGGGGGGACGGCCGGGCGGAGGTGTGCCGGACGTGCAGTCCGGGCTTCCTCGGCTGGGCTCCCGGGCGTCAGGCTCTCATGGACTCTGCTGTCCCAGGGCTGCTTGGCCGTCAGGCGGGAAGCCGCCCACTATTGCGTGTCTGTCCTCGTGAACGTGGCTGTGCCCATCCTGCGTGGACCGTCGACAAGGCCCCGGAGGACAGCGGGCTCCCGACGGTGCAGTCAGACGTCCAGGACCGAGCAGGCGCCGAGTGTAACTTGGGGGTGAGGTGGGGCCTCGGCCCTGGAGCTCCGAGAGAGCGGGAGCACATCGCGGAAAGCACAGGGAAGCCCGCTGCTGCGTGGGTGGGGGGTGGGGGGTGGGCGCTGAGGCCGGCTGGGGAACCCCGGCGCCCTAGGGAAGGGCCGCGGTCTGGAGGAAGCCCAGGGCTTAGAGCCCGTCGGAGCTGCGCGGCCCGCGTGGAGGCACTGAGCGTGGAACGCGGGCGGGCGTTGTGCGTGCCGGTGCCGGAGCCGCGCCCACGCGCTGCAGCGGGGCTCCCTGGACCCGTGCTGGCTGCTGCCCCCGGGGCCCCGTGCCGGTGGGGGTGCCGAGCCCGCACCCCATGGGCTCTTCTCTCTGCGCGCCGAAGCTCCTTGCTGTTGGTCGTTTGACAAAGCAGGTAAGCAGTGGAGGTGCTTGCACAGCCTCGTGAAGGTGCTTAGTGGGCCTGAACTGTGCTCTTGGTCTAAGGTCGAGGACTCCCGGCCGGCCCAGTTGGTAGAGCACGCGGCTCCTGATCTCAGGGTCGTGAGCTCAAGCCCCACATTGGGTGTGGAGCTTACTTAAAAAAACATTAAAGTACATCAAAAACTGGGCGCTCGGTGGCTCTGTTTTTAAGCGTCTGCCTTCGGCCCAGGTCATGATCCCAGGGTCCTGGGATCGAGCCCCACGTCAGGCTCCCTGCTCGGCGGGGAGCCTGCTTCTCCCTCTCCCTCTCCCCCTGCTTGTGTTCCCTCTCTCGCTGTGTCTCTCTCTGTCAAAGAAATAAAATCTTTAAAAAAAATAAAGTACATCAAAAACTAATGATGTACTGTATGGTGACTAACATAACACAATAAAAAAATCAAAGTGAAATTATATATTAAAAAAGGCAAAGATGGTAATTCTTACGTGTGTTTTACCAGAGTGAAAAGCTTATGGGAAGATGCTGAGTGTCTAATTTCCTGTGTAATGTCCTTTGTTTTAAACTGACGCAGAAGGACCGACACAGTACTGACTGCTCTTTCTCACGGGTACTGCCTCGCACCTGTCTTCTGTAGGAACTGGGTGTTTTTTGAGGACAGGTACAGATGCTTAAAGAAGCTCTGTGATTGGAACACTTGATGTGTCCCGTTATGTCTTGGGCTTTAAAGGGTTAAAATGCGTCATTGTTGATACGTCGGAGCTCCTCAAATAAATCTTCTTCCTGTTACCTTGCAGTTTGGTGGCAGGTATCCCATTGGGGATCTTCAGCATCTCTCATAGTTAAAAAAAGTACTCTGTGTAATCTCTGCTTTTGCACATGGAGTACGTCATGTGCCCTCCCCCACTAGGTGTGCGTTACTACAGACGTGTGTGCCTGGAGGTCCGGAAGAGCGCACGCCTGTTGCCGTTCCAATGGTGTGTCCTGCAGTCCGGTGGGGACGGTCGTCTGCCCCGGAAACCGGAAGCACAGGCTGTGACAGTGCCCGTGGGAGTGTAGAGCGAGTGGTTCTTACCACACAGGCATTTTCTCTGTCGCAAATAAAAACTGATCTGGTCAAGGATTCGTGCCCTAAAATGGAGAACGAGCTCCTCCCAGCCCCTGTGTGCCGACGTTCTCCCGTGTGGGTGCCCCTCAGCCCTCCCCAGACCCCCCTGGTCGGGCCCTTTCTCGGGAGACGTCCTGATTTCAGCCGGTTCCGCCGCCCCGAGCCTGAGGGACTGGGACCCTCGGTGTTCTGCGTTCTGCATTTTGTCTGTAGACTGGTTCGGGTTGGGGACACATCTGTGGCCCCTTGTGTTCCAAGCTCTTTGGGAATCGCCATGGTGGCCCTGGGCGTGAGGCCACGGGAGTCTGAGTAGGAGTCCTGACCGCGCCACGACTGCGGTAAGAGCCTGGGCCAAGTCGCTGTCCCTGAGTGCTGCTTTCCTTCCTTGCAGGGGACGCTTACCCGACTCACTGCGCGGGCCGCACGGTGCTCGGAGCAGGATCCGGGCCTACACACGGGCCCTTCGTCCGCCCTGCTCTCCCTTCACGGCACAGGACCCCGGAGCGCCCGCCTTCCGTGTTCCATGGGGTTTGCTGACCGCACAGGCCGGCGACGGGCCTTCTGATCCTGGGCTCCGTGCAGGCCGGCACTCAGCGTTTGCGGGCGACCCCGTGCTTACATTCTCCGTAACCCGCTGCGGACACGGCGAGTCCTCATGGGGCCCCGGACACTATGTGCTGGGATGCTGGGGGAGGACGGGAGTGGGTAGGAAAGAGCCCCGCGGAGATGAGGTGTGTGCAGACCTTCCCCAAATGTGGTCTTTGACCTTCGAGACCGGGACGGCCTCGGGGGTGAACGACCTACTTGCCGTACGCGCTGGGAAGTGCCCGCGCCGTCGTCTTCTCCTGAGGGAGGCTCCTTAGCTGTAAATCACATCGGAAGCGTTCCGTACTCGGGGCACCTGGCTGGCTTGGTCTGTGCAGTGTGTGCCTCCCCGTCTCAGGGTGGTGAGTTCGAGCCCAGTGCTGGGGATAGAGATTACTTAGAAATAAAACTCTAGAAAATGGTATGTAATATATAACAGATACATAACTGATATGCAAATTATTTTCCCTAGACAGAGGATGTTAAGAACATTATGAAACACTACTTATTCTACGTAAGAGCTGACTTGGTTACTCGGAATTATTACTGACATTTATCAGGTCAGACCAGGAGGTAAGCCGACAGGGTGGTCCACGGCCGAATGAGCCTCTGACCCCCGGCCCGGTCTGCAGGCCACGGGGAGGCCCCCCTGCGCTCGGGCTTCCGTGGTCACGAGCCACCAGCAGCTGCCTCCCACCTCGTGTCCTGAGCAAAGTGTGCACGAGCCGCTCCGATCGTCCTCGCGAGGGGCCGGAGGAACATATCCCTTACTTTGGATTAAGCCACCCTTCGGAAATACTAATCTTACCTTTTCACTGCTAACATGTACTGACTCTTACTACAAATGATGTCTTCTTGCCGGTGATGCTGTGCAGGGATGCTTCGTGATGACCTTGAGACACTGACGAGGGGGAGGACGAAGGCTGCAGGGCCGATGGTCGTGCTGTGGGACAGGCTGTGGCCAAGCGGAGACACGGGATGCTGAGGTCAGGGCTCCCGCGGGGACCAGTGGGATGGCTGGCACTCCCCAGAGTCTGAAAGCAAGTTCTCGAAGCTCCCGCAGCTCCGGCCGGCACAGGTGAAGGGCCTCAGGGCTAGGATCCGTGCTCAGCAACGGGCTTTACCCTTCTGTATCAGAATGTAAAAAATACTGTTGTTCTTGCTGGAAAACTGCATTAATTGGACTAAGGACACAGGTTTCTCTTCAAATGATTTTCTACTTATTTTGAGGAAAAACTAATAATTCAGAAAATCAGGGTAAAATGTATAATTTTTTTTGAATTATAATTTCAGTTTATTTTTCTGAATTTCAGTTCTTTTTTTTAAAGTTTTTTTTTTTATTCATTTGAGACAGATTCAGAGAGAGAGCGAGAGAGAGAGCACGTGAGCAGGGCAAGAGGCAGAGGGAGAGGGGGAAGCAGGCTCCCCGCTGAGCAGAGAGCCCCATGGGGGGCTCGATCCCAGGACCCTGAGATCATGACCTGAGCTGAAGGCAGCCGCTTAACCGACTGAGCCACCCAGGCGCCCCATGAATTTCACTTGTTCTTAATACATAATTGTTCGGAGCGGTGTATTTCACCGATTTCCCCTGCAGGGTCCATGTTCATGGGTATTTTCTCTGGGTGTGTCAGTCCGCTTGGGACGCTGTCCCACGACCCGGGTTGGGGGCTCACACAGGACAGGTTTCTCTTCTCACAAGCTCTGAGGTCGAGGAACCACGATCAGGACGGGTGGCCAGTGACGCTGCCTTCTGGGTCCCAGACCGCTGCCTTCTCCCTGCGTCTTCCCTTGGCCTTTCCTCCACCCACTCTTGCTCCTGACATCTGTTCCTCTTCTTCTAGGGACCCCAGTCCCATCAGATTAGTCCCATATGATGTCCTATAATCTTAATTACTTCCTCGAAGACGTCGCCTCCGAATACAGTCACACTGGGGTCAGGGCTTAACTATACGGATGGGGGGGCACGCCGTTCGGTCCACACTGCTGGTTACAACATCCGTGTGAATCTTCAACTTCAACTCAGTTCAGCTGTAGAAAAGCAAGTGCCGTCCTCATGGTCATCTTTGCTGATTCTTGTGTTTGAGGAGACTTGTTGTCCGGCAGCAGCATCTGCCCCCGAGCCGGAGTTCCAAACGGGCGGTGGGTGTGGTCTGTCACCGTCCGCACGCGTTGTCCAGCTCACGCATGTGAGCAGAAGGTCAGAGAAGAGGGAGAAAGACGGAGCCGGGGCCACAAGGCTGGCTCGTTTCCATGGGGAGGTGGCTCAGAACCCCGGACGGGACCTCTGGCTCGGCTGTGCTTCCGTGTTGGCGAGGACAGCCGAGCAGAGAGCCGCTGGGTCTGGGGCGCTCACTCAGTGACAGGAACCTGCTCTCTCCGGGCGTCCGGCTCTCCCTGGGGAGGGGGAAGTGGTGCTCGGAAAGGTCGCCTCTTGGCGGAGGCTCCACGGTGGCGGCCCCTTGATGTGTTGACGGGAGACCCGGTGATAGGACCTTCCCGCGGGCCGCAGAAGTTCTGCAGTTCAGGGGAACTGTCTTCATCCGTGATGCACGTGTCTTTCACAGTGTGGCACCTCCCGCCCTGTGTGTATGTACCGTTCCTTTGGCACCTCTGTGGGTCAAGGACAGGTGTGTCGCGGACTTCATGGCAGCAAAGAGACGCTTCTGCCAGGCTTCGGTTTCCACGGAGACCAGGTAGGATGAGGCAGATGGCCAGAGGTGGCTTGCAGCATTCCTGGGACACAGCGGAGGCCTGTACCAGGGCAGCTGGAGACGGCACTCTTGCACGAAGCAGCGCTGCATCCCTGTTCGAAGGCATTCATCCTGGAATGTTTATTTTTTCAAAGCATGATAAAAATAAATTCATGAATTCCAAGTGATAGCTCAGTGCCATCCGAATCTCAGGAGTCTTACATTAAAAGTTGATTTGAAATCGCATCTAAAAATCCCGCACGGTGACCCTTGAGTGTGCCTGTGGTTGTAGCAGGCTTGGCGGACAGCAGGGAGGCGCGCGTGTGGCCCTGTGCTCCTTCTCTGGGCTGTTCCTCCCTTGGGCCCCCTCCCGTCCTCGGGCCCCCTGGCAGGGGCGCGGGCGTTCCTCGCTCTCCCGACCATCCGCTGACATAGTCACTGTAACTCAGTCACACAGGGCAGTCTTCCAGTGACCACGTGACGTGGGGGTTCCACATTTCAACAGCTAACAAAAGTTAAAGGTAAAAGTTCCTATGTTTTGGGGCACGTGGGTCCACTTCTGGATTTCCTTCGTCTCAGTGTTTGGTTGATTCAAATGTCCATCCGTGCTCTCATTCAGACCCTGTGACTTAGGACCCTGGGGGTAAAGGGCCCAGGAAATGCTGGGCAGCATGTGACTAGTCCAGCTGGGAAGCCAGGATTAACCAGGAGGGAGCAGGACAGCGGGAATGGGGAGCGTAACCGTAGGTGGTGGTGGGAGGACTGCCGGGATCCTGGGATCCACGCCACTTACGGACAGCGGAGCAGGACCCTGTAAGTCCCTCCAGAGTCTCGGGGAGTAGAGGACTGGAGGCCCATGAGAGCCAACAGCTGACTCTGGAGAAGTGGGGAGTTGAGACGAGCTCTTACTGCCCCTTCGGAGCTGGTCCCGGGGAAAATGCCCAGAACGCTTCCTGACCAGGAGAGGAATCGTGTGGGCATCGAGGCAGAGCCTCCGTGCCCCCCTCCCCGAGCCCGGATCCCTGAGAGAGAGAGAGAGAGAGCGAGAGAGAGCGCGAGCGCGCAGCGGGTTATAGCTGCGGAAGGTATCTGGGGACCAGGGTCCCCTGAGAAGTCAGCCGCCGAACCAGTGAGCGGGTTCGGATGTGGGCGAGTTTCAGGAGATCCAGGGTGGCAGCTTTTTGGACCCTGGTCCGGACAGCTGTATGCAGATGGCCTTGTCCCTAGGGGAGCTCAGCATTCATCTTGTTCGTCAGAGAGGCCGACAGCTGAGGCCCCGAGAGGTGACACGATCCGGGCAGCCCAAGGCCTGGGCCACACAATGTATATTCACAAAGCATCAGCTTTGCAGAAGAGTCAGAGGCTGTCGGGGTCCTCCGGGAATTATTTGGCTCTGAGTCCCAGAAGCTGGGCTTCCTAGCTTCCTTTGGGGGGGGGGGGTCTGGGAAGTCGCCGGTTTAGCCGGCGGAGTAGCTGTGAGGCTTCCAGAGGGGCCGGGGCATGCCCGTGGCTTCAGCCTCAGTCCTCGTGGAGAAGCAGGCTGGACGGGGAGCTCCGGGCTCTGGGCAGGTCTCGGAGCCCCTCCGAAGGCAGGCTGTTCATGCCGGCATCTGTAGCGGGTTCCTCATTTTGAAATAGAGAGCTCGTTCGTTCATTCACTTGGTTTTCCAGCAAATGCCGACACTCCGTGTTAGGGAGCAGAGGCGGGTTTTGGCAGTGAGGATCGCTGTGCCCTGGGAGGCAGCCTAGTCCCTCCAGGCCGCTCCGACGGCACCACAACCTCTGTTCCCCGCGGTCCTGGAGGCTGGGCGTCCGAGAGCCGGGCGCCGGCGACTTGGTGTGTGATGAGGACCTCGGCCTGCTTCACGGGCGGGCGGGGTCTTTCATCTGCGTCCTCAGGTGGTGGAGGAGGGGTGACGGAGCTCTGCGGTCTCTTCCTGCGAGGGCTCGGCCCCGCGATGGGGGCTCCACCCCCACGACCTACGACCTAATCAGCCCTGAAAGGGTGCTTTCCCACCGCCGTCCGCGGGGTCCCGGTGTCAGCGTGGGAGTTTGCCAGGACGCACCCACTCCTTCCCTGGTGGAGCGCTGGGGACCCAGCGGTGCGGCAGGGAGAGAGCCGCCGAGTGCAACTGCCGCACAGGGAAGAATTTCAAATAAAAACGACAGTTTTAGGTCTCAGGAGGCTGTGCTTCAAGTCAGGGTGCATGTAGCTGGCTCATTCCTAACACGGGCAAGCGTCCGGAGAGGTAGGAGTTCGGTGTTGTAGAGCCGGTGGTCTTTAGTTGCTTTTGAAATCCTGTTCTTCATTAAAAAAAAAAAAAAAAAGCTGTTATCTATTCCTTGGACTCCAGTGAGCTAGTTTGGGAGCCCTAGTCACAGATATTTCAGCAGCTTCTTGCCCCCTTCCCCCTCCCCGAGACCGTGCACGTGGTCTTGGTGGCTTCACAAGGTAGCGCGGGCACCTGGTATGAGGGCTCTTCCTAACCCTGCAACTAACAGCAGACCCTCTGTTGATGAGCACTGTTTCTCCTACGGTGCTTCAGGATCCGGGGAAACGGGAGTATATAAATACCAACTTTACAAGGAACATATGATTGACTCCATATTTTACCTTCACACCCGCTATTGTTAATTATGATAGAATTCTCTGCTTTTCAGCTGACCGGCAAAACCACATACACGGAGGTGTCCTGGGTGTGTGCAAACGGGATAGATTCGGCGTATTTGCCTTTTTAAAGACATAGCAACTTTCTTGAGATGTGAGTCACATATGGTACCATTCCCCCCTATAGCGTACGACTCCGTACCTGCCGGTGTGCCCGCAGACGCATGCCCACAACCCCACTGCCAGTTTGGGAGCATTTTCATCCCCCAAAGAAGCTCTGTGCCCATGAGCAGTCACTCCATCCCCGGCACCCCCTGGGAAGCGCCAAGGTCCTCTTGGTCTCCCTGGATTTATCGACCCTGGACTGTTCATAGAAAGAGAATCCTACAGCGTGTGGTCTTTTGTGATAGGTTCCTCTCACCTACTGTAAGGTTTTCACGCTTCACGCTTGATGTGGAATGGGTTGGCACCTTACTGCTTTCTTAAGACTTGCGGTGCCATACACATGAGGTAGTATTTACCATTGTCCCTATTTCTGAGTGTGCCATTCCGTGGGATTGTGTCTTTTCGTGACGTTATTCAGCCCTCACCACTGTCCATCTTCAGAACTTTGAAAGACTATTCCAAAGAGAGAGTATTTCCCACCAAACACTTTTTCTGACCCCCCCCAGTCCCTCCCACCCCCGATGACCTTGCTGTGCGTCTGGGCTCCTGGGATGCAGCCATGCAGGTACAGGCTCCACACGCAGGCATTTCACACGTGTTCTGTCTGGTCTGCGCGGTCTCCCGAGCCTGCCTCCGGGGCTCATCCCCGCTGGGCCGCCGTCAGCACCGCACTCCGTCTTAACCCTGAATGCTCCCGGTCGTGTGCCTACCGTCACCTGCGGACGGCACCTCTGCCCTCGACAGTAATGCTGCTGTGAGCTGTGGGCGTGCGAGGCTCCGAGTCCCTGATTTCCGCTCCTGTGGGTGTGCCCCCGGGGTCCCGACGCAGCGTGCACAGCCAGCAGTGGTGACAGCCGTCCTCTGGGTGCCAGGTGGTGACTCACCGTGTTTCGATTTGTTCTTCTGTAATGACGAGTGACCTGAAGGGTCTTTTCATGTGTTTTGGCCATTTGTAGATCATCTGTGGAGAAATTGGTGTTTAGGTCGTTAGATCATTTTTTTGATTTTTTTTTTTGGTCTTTGGTTTAGTTTGAGGGTTCTTTATAATATTCTAGATATCAATCCCTTATTAGATATATGATTTGCAAATATTTTCTCCCATTCTGTGTTCTTTTTCACACCTTTGATATCGTGTATTGATACAGAAAAGGTTTGTATTTTGACCCCATGTTTTCTTCTAAGAGTTTTACATTTTTAACTCTAGTTTTTCAATCCATTCTGGTTAGTTTTTGGATGTGGCATAGAGTGAGGGTGCCATTTTTCTTTCTTTTTTTTTTTTTTGCATAAGGATATTGTTTTTCCAAGATTTTATATTGAAAAGACTATCATTTCCCCCATTGAATGGTCATGATACCCTTGTTGAAAATCAGTTGATGATATTGTGAGGGCTGATTTTGGACTTTCTGTTCTTTTCCCTTGGTCTATATGTCTTCTGCTGATACCACACTGTTTCTTTACTGCAGTGTTGTAGCAAGTTTTGAAATCAGGAAGCGTGTGTCCTTCAGCTTCGTCCTTCATTTTCAAGATTGTTTGGCTATTCAGGATTTCTGGGATTCCATATAAATTGTAGGCTGGGGTTATCTATTTCTGCTAAAAGAAAAAAAAAACCCACCATTGGAATTTTGATTGGGATTGCACTGACTCTGAAGATCACTTTGGGTGTGAATATGGTCATTTTCACAGTGGTCCTCCACTCCGTGACCATGGGATGTCTTTCCATTTATGTAAATCTCTTAATTTCTTTCCGCAGTGTTTTCTAGTTTTCAGAGTATTACTCTTTTGCCTTTTTGATGAAATTTATTTCTATTTTATTCTTTCTGATGCTATTGTAAATGGAATTGTTTTTTTTTTTTTTTTTAAAGATTTTATTTATTTATTTATTAGGAAAGAGAGAGAGTGAGAGAGAGAAGGTCAGAGTGAGAAGCGGACTCCCCATGGAGCTGGGAGCCCGATGTGGGACTCGATCCCGGGACTCCGGGATCATGACCTGAGCCGAAGGCAGTCGCTCAACCAACTGCGCCACCCAGGGGCCCTAGAATTGTTTTCTTAATTATTTTCAGATTGTTCATTACTAGTATAGACATATAACTGATTTTTGTGCTTTGATTTTGTATTCTGCAACCTTATTGAATTCACTTTAGGTCCAACAGTGTTTTTTTTTAAATCAAAATTGTGTTTTTTTAAATTTAGAAAATTTCCCATGACCACTTTAACATTCACAATAAAATTAAGGGGAAGGTGTAGAGATTTCCCATATACCCACTGTCCCAACACATGCATAGCCTCCCCCGTGATCAACATCCTTACCAGAGTATTAAAATGTATGAATTTATGTTGACATATCTTTATCACCCAAAGCCCATGTATTCACCAATAAAGTATCCCAGAAGCTCTTTTCATTGTCCTAAAAACTCTCTGTGCTCTGCCTATTCGTCTCTTCCCCCCACCAACCCTGGACAAGCAATGATAGTTTTACCCTGTTCATAGATTTGCCCTTTCTAGAGTGTTGTGTAGTGGGGATTATACCATAGGCAGCCTTTTGAGATTGGCTTTCTCTTAATAATGTGCATTTAAGTTTTCTCAGTGCCTTTTTAGAGCTTGATGACTCATTTCTTTTTATCAGTGAATCTGGATGGATGGTTTATTTATCCTCACCTAATGAATGACATCTTGGTTGCTTCCAAGTTTCACATACTCTCATTTATATGTATTTGCTCTTGCTTTCTGTGCCTTTAGTGTCATATCCAAGAAATCTTGTCAAATCCAGTATCATGAAGATTTTCACCTATTTTTTATTCTGGGAGTTTTATAGTTTTAGGTTTCACAATATAGGTTTTTAATCATTTTGAGTTAATTTTTTTATATGGTGTAAGGCAAGGGTCCAGCTTCATTCTTTTCCATGAAGTTTTCCAATTTTACCATCATTTCTTTTTGTTGAAGAAACTATCTCAAGTTGTATAATCTCAGCATCCTTGTTAAAGATCATTGGGCCGTATATATAAGGGTTTCTATTGGGGTCCTCTTTCGTTCCATTGGTCTAACTTTATGCCAAAATACCAAGGGTGTTTTTGACAAGGGCAAAGATAGTTAAATGAAGAAAGAATAGTCTTTTTAACACATCCTGCTGGGACCACTATATATGTAGCACATGTAAACGAGTAACGTTGAGCTCTTCTCCCACAGTATATATAAAAATTAACTCAAAATATATCAAAGACCTAATACAAGAGCTAATATAAAACTCTCGGGATAAAATTTAGGCATAAATCTTTGTGACTCTTGATTACCCAGTAATTTCTTACATATGACACCAAAAACACAAAACAACAAAAGAAAAAGCAGATAAATTGTATGCGTATGTATTGTGTAGGTAAACAATTGTATGTATAAATATTTATAGGTATAATTATACATGCTGTTTTATGCAGTTTCTTTTAAAATCAACTAAGGAAAGAAACAAAAAATATGTATTTATACATACTATATTTTATAATTGCATAGTTATTTTTATAAGTTGTTTCAGTTTTCTATTGTTGTTGTAACAGGTTACCACAAATTTAGTGGCCTAAAGAAATACACTCAATCCATTATTTTACGTTTCTGGGGTCAAAAGGCTGAAAGGGTTCTCAGTTCTCAGCTGCTCATCATTTGGGGGTTCCTTGTATCTGAAATCATTTTTCTCTTGCTGCTTTCAAGATTTTTTCCCCTGATGTTTGGGTTTTAGCATTACAGTGTGTCTGGAGGTGGATCTCTGCATTTTCCCTACTTGAATTTTGGTGAACTTTTTGAATGTGTTTATAATGTTTTTCATCACAATTTGGAACTTGTGTTTAGCTATCATTTTTTTCTGACACCTTTTCTGTTTCTCCTTCGGGGACTCCCGTAACACCTATGTTGATTTTTTTAGTGCTGTCCCACATCTCTTAAAGGATTTCTTCATTTTCCTTGATTCCCTTTTTTGTCTACTCATCAGATTGCGTGATCTCCATTGACCTGTCTCAAAGTTGCTTGTTCTCCTGCCAGTCAGCTCTCCTGTTGAGCCACTAAAGTGAATTTGTCATTTCGGTTACTGTACTTTTCAAGTCGAGAATTTCCACTTAGTTCCTTTTTTAAAATTGCTGTGCCTTTACTGATTCTGTTTGATGAGACATTGTCAATTATTCCCTACATGTGATTTCCTTTAGTCCTTGAACATATTTGTAATACAGGCCTCGGTGTCTTTGTTAAATCTAACGTCTGGGTCTCTCATAGGCAGTTTCTCTAGCCTGTTTCTTTCTTTTTTTTTTTCCTTTGTGGATGCATCCCATTTTTTTGTTTGCATGTCTCATGTTTCTATCTTAGAATCTGTGGAACGCGGCAGCCCTGAATATTCATCTTCCCTCTGGGGCTTGCTGCTGTTTTTCTTTGCTTATTTAATTTTTTTCGAAAACTTGGCTGGGCTATTTTCATGAAGTCTATACCTCTGTCATGTGAAGCTTTGTAAGTTGTTCTTTAGAGTGGCTGCTTGGAGAAGAGTGCTTTCAGTGCCACTTTTTTTGCCTCTTTTTCTCTCTTGTACCATTTCTGCCTCCTTTGATATCACAGCTGGGGGGCTTCACTAATTGTCAGCTCATTGCTCTGTTTTCTCTAATGCCTGAGGTGTAATATGCAGTAGTCTGATCCAATTTTATTTGGACCCCATTTTAGTGATAGTTTTTGAGGTCAGTCTTTGGGATTTTGTCTGACCCCGGAGGACTCTTCTTTCCCTGCTTCTCTGGGGTAACCTTGTTTGCCTTGAGTTTAACTTACTACTTTCATAGGCTACACCCTCATCTGAACTGGTTTCCTCCTAAACATCCATTGTCTTGACAGCATTCTTGGGCTTAGACTTATCGTAATGTTTCAAATAAAGCCACTCCCTTTGGGGACAGCATTGGGGGTTTCTGCTCTTATGGACTGCCTCTCCTTTGGGTGACAATCTATGAGTCGCAGCTGCAGAGCTGGGCGTGGGGTGGCCTGACCCTCACGATGTCCTTGCTCTGTGGGCCAGGCTTGGGCAGCTGCAGTCGCCTCTGATCTTGGCTCCCTTGGCTCAGTTTGGGCTGCATTAACAAATTATCATTGCCCGGGTGGCTGAAATACCACATATGGAGCAAATAATCAAAGTAAGCACCCGAGGCTTCAAAAAACCGATATTCCTCTCCAGCCAGACCCCAGAAATGACAAGAGTAATATTTCTGTAGTGCCTTAAGGCTTGGAACGGCCTTCCCTGTCAGTGTGATGTGAATTGCTCTGGTTCACATCTAAATAAGCAAGGGACTGTGTTATTCACGGGACATTTCCAAGTACTCACAGATGAGATTGGTGGACCCAGGACACAGGAGCGGTGTTGCTCATTCAAAGTCATACTCACCGCACGGCAGCCCTCTGTTCCTGTATGCTGTATTCTTCAGACAGTGCGTACTGTAAGCCAGTTTCAAAATTGTGTGGTTTTCAGTCTTTGGATTAAGTGAACTGTAGTCAGTAGGTATTTCTGAAGTTGTGGTTTTTGCCAGACTCTAAAGTTTGGGACTACAGCCTGAACCAAACGTCGGTTCCTGGAGAGCTTGCATTCTGCAGGAGCGCGTGATGGATGAATGGTATCAGGTAGTAGAGATGCTGTGAGCGAAAGACGTCAGGAATGCAGTCACACGAGAGTGGGGGCTGTCACTTGGGGAGGAAGGGTCAGTTACTCCCTCAGGGGGCTTCCCTTTCTACTGTTATGTTCTGCCTGTGCTGCGGGTGTCACGGGGTCTGGGGCAGCGTCCTGTCCCCCCCACATTAATATTTCTGCAGTAGAACGTGTGGTATCCTACTGAGCAGGGTAAGGAGAGATGAATTCCTTCACACGAGTGCACGCTGGTTGTTGCCTTTCCGGGAAGGGCGGAAAAGTGAGGCCTTGTTGCCAGACGAGATGCCAGCACACTTGTGATTTTCAGAACCTTTTCAATTTTGGACTTTTGGATTCGGGGCTGGTGGACTCGTACTATATTCGTGAAGGCCGAGGAGGCTGTGGAAGTAGGGGTACCTTGTAGGGGAGGGAATCGACGTGAAGCGTTCCTTCTGCTCTGCCTCACTCCTGGCACACGTGTGCATGCTTGCACACACACGCACACACAGGCACATGCACACATCCGCGGTGTGGGACGTACGACAGAGGCCTCCAGGCCCTTTCCCAGCTGTCTCGTTGTGGGGGCTGGACTCCCGTTGAGCACACTCAGGGCCGTTAAAGCTATGCTTACGTCGGAGACCCTTTCCTGCATGAGTCCTGGCGCTCGCTGAAGTCGGTCCAGCGCATCTGCCCAGTTCTCTCCAGGACTGAACCGTGGCGTCCCCTGGATTAGCCAGGCAGGGGTATTTTGACAGTGGGTTAACAACCACGTCGTATCTTGGTTCCTTGTCTGCATGTGCCACGGGTGTCGGCTGTGGGGTAGAGGTTTCCAGACACACGTTTCCTTCTGGGTGAGGAGAACCACGCAGCGTATTTTGGAGCAGTCCTTTCAGTTGATGGTGGAGACCTCGCCCATCCACAGAGGATGAAGTTCATTTATGCCCCAACCAAACTCTGGCCTTCCAGAGTCAGCTCCAAAGTACCATATCATCCTGGAAATCCCTGCTAGCTTTCCGACGGGTAACAGATGCCATCAGAATGGACCCCTTCCTCCTGCCGGCTCACGTGCTCACTTGAAGGGTTGGAGAACTTACTTACCTGCTGTTTCATTAGTGCAGTAAATGGCCTAGGACGTGGGGTGTGGCAGTGGGATGGACTGTAGCAAAGGACACATGAGGCCAATGATTCAGGAGAAGTAGTCCTTCCTCCTGTTGGCGCCACGACTGGGGTTGTGTCAGGGCTCACAGGCCGAATCTGGACTGAGGGGGTGGATAATAAGTTCCCTGAGCACTTTAACTCCTACAGAACAGAAATTAAGTTCAAGAAGCTTATTCCAGTCCCTTCTGTTGGCTACACTTCTCCTTTTTCGTGTGGGTGTTCCCGTTTGTGCATTGTGTTTCCAAAAGGACACGTGTCTGTGCCGGGACCTCGTCCACCGCTCTGCTCCCGGTACGGACTGTGCGTGTTCTCTCGTGCAAACCTTTATTCGTTTCCAGCAAGGGAACAAGGACGTGCCAGCCCGTCCGAGCCTTGTCTCCGGAGCGAGGCCAGGCATCAAGGAGGCTGAAAGGCGCAGACCATCGGTTAGTCAGTCAGTTCTTGTACTTGGGAGGAGCTTGCCCACCAGTTCTGAGTGTGAAAGGAGACATTGGAAGACATTGTTAAACCATGCATTGAGAATACAGGAAACCCAGGACATTTTCTGTGACTGCAGCAGAACTTTGGGGTGAGAGCTGTTGGTGAATGGTTTTCATCTTAGCAACCGATACTAAGGTTATTTTCTTATCAAACTCAGTAAACGCGATCATCTGGAAGACGCTTCGTTTGTGCTCTGTGGTAATAAACGGTTTCTTCATCTGCATATTTAAACTGTTCTTTACAATTTAAGAAACAACCCAAGACGAATGCCTTTGGAAGAAGGGTGCTCATCTAATTTGTCATGACGCGGTGCTGCCTGCAGCTGGCGGGCGGGAGGGAAGGACAGTGGTGCTCCGTTCGTCTCTGTTTCCTGGGTTCCTTCCTGCTCCGGGCACGTGGTCGGGAGGACTGACTGCGGCGCCCTGTGTAGCAGACGTGTTTGGATGCACTGGAGACCCTTTTATTGTCACTTGCTCAGGGACGGTGGGGCAGACACGAGGTTCATAGCGCCAAGGAGGAGGTTCTGCCGCCCGCACTTCCAGAAGGCGCGTGTGTCCCCGAGCCCCTCCTCGAGTCTCCCCGCAGGCCTGTCCCCTGCGGCCCCAGCCCCCGACCGTCGGGTTATGGCCGCGACAGCGACGTGCACTCGGGCAGGATGGGTCACGCAGGCGCAGCGCTGCTGTTGGGTCAGGTAACGGAAAAACTTGAGGTTTTTCCCGGTCTTTGTAGGTTTACTGCGACGTGGCCGTGAGGTGACAGGTGTTGGTGATTTTGGTCTGACCTGGTCAGATACAAAACACGGCACTGCACACCTAGCACCAACAGCCACTCGGAAGCCATGTGCATTTGAAAACTTTAGATTTAAAAGGAGGCTGCTTTAAAATATAAAATTCACGAATCCTCTCGTGTAGTCGTTGATATGCTGGGCTGTGTGTGGGGTGGGAGGAGAGGGTCTGTGGGGCCTGCAGAGAACCGTGGCTCCCGGCGCCGTGGCCTCGGGGCTGAACCCGGGCGCCCAGCACACTCGCCGTGGGGGCCGTGGCTTGTCCCTCTCCGGTGAGGCGCCCCCCGTCAGCCGCGGGCAACGGCCGGGACTGCCGACCACCAGGAGGTGGTGTGTGCTGCCGAGGCTCGGGCTCCGGCCCTCGTCAGCCGCCAGTCGGTTCCAGCGGCGGCAAGCGCTGTCAGCTAGACCCTCCAGGGAGGTGAAGTCAGCGCAGAAATCTTCTGGGTTAATGAATAATGACGAACAGCCAAATCCCAAGGAGTAACGTGCGGTAGTCTGAAGTGGAGATTGTACACATATGGGCATTTATGGAGTATTCGTGGTCCGGAGTCTCATTAGGAAGAAGGCTTGCTTCCGGAATTCCACGAGCGATCCCGCAGGGAGTGTTGAAGGGGAGCGCGTTCCAGGCGATTGGAGGTGTAGCTGCTCACGCGGGAGGGCGCCCTTCCCGGGGGGTGGGGGGTAGCAGCTGATGCAGGAAGTGCTACCCATCAGCCTCGAACCAACAAAACTGCGATCTGATTTGTTTAGTGAAGTGACACAGCAGATTCTCTCTGTAAGCCTCCGTGTGTGGATATTAGTCTTTTTTTAATTTATGAGTAAGTCTTCGTGAGGTTTGGGAAGGAAGAGAAGAGCAGTTCTCAGTATTCGGAATCTTGCTGAGCTGCAGGCGTCCAGAGGGAAACGATGAGAAGCTGAATGATTCCGATGGAGCGTGAGCCTCTGGTTTTGCAGATCGTGCTTGCGTGGCCGCCGTGACCTAGAGGGTCGTCCAGACTGGGGACAGAGGACTTGTTCCTACTCCATATGCCGTCAGGACAAGCGCCTGTTGCATTCAGTGGAATTCTTCCCAGCAGAGGCGAGGCAGCCGAGCCCCACTCCCCGTGTCCCCAGGTTCCGCCGGCAGCCCCTGGAAGTGTTGCTGGAAACACCGTGGACGTGGGGAAGCCTCGAGGTGGGAGCCTCGTGGAGATCCCGGGGTCTCTGCAGCAGCGGGCGTGCACGCCTCACCAAGGCACTAATGCAGCTCTCTGTGTCTAAACAGCACACCTGCGAGGAAACCCTCTCTGTAGGGGTGCGCAGTGACGTCTGCGGTTCACGTGTCCTCATCCAGCAGTACCTCCGAGGTCGTCCGGAGTCTTCTGTGACATGTTCTGTATAATCTTGCAAACAAGAAGCGTACGTTATTCCTGTTTATTCAAATCAATTGCCCCACACAAGGTGCTGAGCAGCCGACGTAGAGTGGAGGAATTACTGAAGAGCCGCGTGGCACTCCTCTGGAAACCGCGAATCACAGCGTGTGTGCCGTGCGTGCCGAGCTCCGGCGAGCGAAGCAGGCAGTCGGCTGCTGAGAAGCGGCTGCCGCTCGGCGTCCTGTGCCTCCCCGCCCCCCGGAGAAGCAGGCCACACGTCCGATTTCTTTAATGACAGCCCACATAGTCACAACTGAGGGTTTTCGGACTGATGACCGCAAGGCCTTCCTCCTTATAGAAACTGAACTTTGAGGCTGGCGATGGGCGTGCCCCGCAGAAAGCCCTTTGCTCCCGCTTCCTGGGCCGCCGCAGCCCGGATCTGCACTCTGCTCAGCTGATTTCGTAACGCACCGGGCGCTTCCTTAGTGACGTCCGTGGACACTGCAAACGTTCTGGGGCTGTACCCCGGTTCCCATTTGACTGTGAGGACCCGGTCCACGCGAATGGCCGCCTGTTGGCCGGGTTGGCTCCGGCGAACACGGACGTGTGGCAGGTTCACTGACTTGCCTGCTTTGTGAACATACACGACGTCCAGGCTGGTTGTGGTGGGGCAGCTGTGGTCCCTGGGCTCTGGCGCTGTGCAGTCAGACGGGGGCTGCTTTCTCTTGTCCACCACAGGACGTCACATCAGACTCAAGCCTGACTTGGTTTACTAGGATTTGTTGTAAAAAGCCTGGTAACTTAGGAATGGGTCATTCCACAATGGAAATTCGGTTCGGTTTTTGGTTCGGCATTCCTCGGCTGAGGCTGTGAAATGTTACCTGTACGTGGTCTGTTTATTTTGGGACTTTGAACAAAGTCAATAGCACGTTCTCAGGGACGCATCACGGCCTGACCCAGCGCAGGAGAGTATACGAGCGCGGGCGTGAGCTCCGCTACCTGCCCCCTGCGTTGGCTCTCATGCTGCTGGCGCTTCTCCATGCGTTTTGTGGTGGAGAGGCTGGTCACTCCCTCCTCTCGCGCTGGTGACGACATTGGGCAGTAATTGCCAAATCCCTTAATTTGTATCCGTGATTGTTTAAATTTCCCCCAAATCCAAAGACTTCATCATGTGTATTTCTGCTTTTCTGATTAGATTTTCTTGGCTGTGCTCCCCAAAAATACTGTGCAAATACTCAGACCTCAAAGGTGTGCCTTTTAAATCACATGGTCAGCAAATGCTTCTCATGAAAGGAACGGGGAGTCTCTGCTAATAATACCTGGACCAAGTCGTTTCATGGAAAAATTATGCCAGTCTCCCTTTTAAGTAGAGAAGAACATTTGCCGAAACCCTTCTGATCTCACGGTCTCAAGGCCTGGTGCCTGCGGTAGCCAAGCTCCAAACAGATGTGCTGCTTGTTGCTGTTGCGTATCCAGACGTGTGGATTGTCGGGGTAACCCTCAGTCCTGGGCTCAAGGGCGGTCATCCTGCTCTAGCCTGTGGGGTGTAGGGGCCGGAGGAGCAGTGCTCCCCGCCCCCACTGCCCACCCTGCGCTGGGAGAGCCTCGGCCGCCTCTGTGGGTCTGTCTAACATTCGTGGCATTAGGTGAGACCACCCGGTCTCCAGAAACCCGTTTTCTTTTAAAAACCAGTTTGTTTAAATGTTAGGGAAGTGATTGCTATTTACTGCACAGAGTATGTCGAGAATGGGACTCTCCCTGCTCCCGTGGGGCCGAGCCCGTCCAGGCCGAGGCGAGCATCCCTTCATCCCACAGTGTCCGTCAGAGATGGGATGGGAGGCACTTACCTGATTTTAAACTCATGAGGCCTCACATTAAAACAAGGAGAAATAAGCAGGGCGAATTAGGCTTGGTAGTATATTTTCTTTAGGACGGTATAATTCAACATATTATAATCCTTGTAAAATAGTTATTAAGGTGTCTTACGTGTGTTTTCGTAAGTTTGATTCCTCACGATGCTCCCAGGAGGGTGAGGAACAGTGAAGAGACTGACCGATGTTTCCTGACGGTGTGTGTGCGAGAGACAGGGCTGAAGAACGCCGACACTGAGGGACGATGTGGAAGTGTGGGGCTCCCTACAGCCGTGGTGAAGTTCTGTGATTAGTGTTTCAGGGCTCACAGCCCCCCTAGAAACGACCACATTACCGCTGTGGTGATGGAACCTGAGGGTGGGGACAGGGCCCCGAGATCATGAACACAAGAGGGAAGGGGGAGTTGGGGGCGGGACCCAGAGTTTCGTCTGGACGCTGGTGAAGGCCTGGCGTCTACCGCCACAGAGTCAGCGCTGCGGCCTCGGGGCCCGGGTGGCCGTTGCCATGGGAACAGCGCCTCTTCTGGACGAGCTCCTCGGCTCCTCGGCAGCAAGGCGACTTCCACCTGCTTTTCGTGCCGCAGTTTCTGTTTCTTCTGTTACAAATGATGAATGCACTTAGGAGATGATGCCTCTCATCCAAACGACGGGGGGCGGCCGGGCGTCTGCCCACTTCTGCCGACCGCGCGTGACTCGTGGTAACCGGTGATCCCCGGAGCGACGGTCAGCTTCGCGTCCCCTTTGGAACATGCACGTCCCAGGCCGTCTCTGAGGACAGATAATGTTCGTCTCGTCAGACTTTCGAGTCGGAGAGTACAGCGGAGTCCCGAGATGTACGGTGCTTTACGCTGTTCCGTGCGGGTCAGCGCGTTAAAGCGGAGCGTCCTCCGTGGTTAACCTCCATACGCCACTTAATTTTAACGCTCAGTGAAACATTGTAGTCCTCGATAAAGGGAGTGGAGAGATGCAGTTCAGCTATTGTTACGGCAAATTCAGATCAATGCTGTTAGCGCCCTGGACTTAGAGTTTCCGTGCCAGGGCGATTGAGGGCCGTCCCAGCCCATCCGCGCGCTGATCTCATCAGCGATTTCTCTCAGCGGCTGGCTGCCGGCTGGCTTGTGCTGCGTACAGCGTGTCCCCTCACCAGGACATCCTCTCTGCTCATCACGTGCCCCCGTGACTCTTCCGAGGTGTACAAGTGTGTCTTGGATGTCGTCCTCCGGGACCCTCTGGAGGGGCCTGCACACCTGCAGCTCTCACGGTGTGTCCGCCGTCAGGGGCCAGGGATGAGGGGCCTGCCCCTACCCCCCAGAGCACCTTCGGGGCAGAGTTGCTGATCTGCCGTGTTCCAGAAGGGAGAGTGAGCTCCCCATGACGCCGGCATCCGTCAGGGAGGTCCGCCGAGGAGTCTGCCTTCTCTGGGGCATCACGAGACAGGGACCGAATCCTCTAAGGCAGGTTCTAATGCCTTGTGCTCGCTGATGTTCCCTGAGACTTCCTACCTATGAGATACCCCTGATCCTGGTGAATGTGTGTGGGCAGCTGCTCTGCGGGTGAAAATCAGGCACGTTTCGGGGCTCAGAACTGCTGTGCAAGATGGTTTGTGTCCACGCAGACCGTTGCATGACGGGTGGTTCCAACACCAGACTCTGGCTTCCTCGCAACTGAGTCTGGTCTGTGCAGGTGGGACACGGCTTCTTTCCCCCTTCTGTGCTTCCATCTGGGAAGCAGACAGAACACGGGCCCTCCCCCCTTCCCTCACTGGACACGTGCTGTCCAACCACGATTCCTGATTGTTAACACGGGGTGGCTTAGTATATCAGGCAAGCATGACTTCCTTTATGTCACTTTTCCAAGTTTGAAAGAAAGAGGAGCACCTTGTAGAAAGTTTGGAGAGTATTGAAAAGCAAAAGGAGGGAAGTCGTGTGGGTTGTAATCCCACAGCCCGCATGTAACTGCCGCTGGTATTTTGTCCTGTATTCTGAGTGAGACGCGGCCCGGGATTGGCGAGACGGCCTGCTGGTTCCCCACGCCGGGAGGCCGGGACATTCGAGGGCCAGGACTTGCCCTCACAGTCTCCGACCCTGCTCCCTTCGTGCCCGTAGTACCGAGTGAAAACAATTTAGATAGGGAAAGTGTTCGTAAAACACGGGGTGTTCTCGGGGCCCGGCGGACGGCCGACTTCCTGTGCGGCGCGATTCACCTCCGCGCTCGAGGGTGCGTATTCCCAAGCACGGGGGACCTGGGCCGCAGTCCCCGTGCCTTGTCACCCAGAAACCAAACACTGCAATGGCGTGTGCGTCTCCTCTGCCGCCGCATCTGACGTTGTCATTGACCCGATAACGTCCTTATGTCTCGTGCGCCGTGGTCTGGTGTGGGGACAGCTATGGCTCTTGGTCCCTCCGTTCGCCGTCTCATCCGTGCGTGAGTTTCAGGGAGGACGCAGCGTCGTCTGGGTGGCTGTGCGCCGTCCATGGGCACACAGGTGGGTTGGCTTTTTCTAGAATAAGCGGCGCCGTAATCATGTTTGCTGCACACGCCTCTTTTGGACTAGGTGCGATTGCTGAGTCAGTGAGTATTCCTGTGGATTTTGAGGGATGCCGTATTTACCTGTTCAGATGTTGGCGACTTCTGATGAGGAGGTGACACAACATGGTTTTCTTTAAAATTCCAACATCACTAGAGACTGGCACAAACGTAATTTTGTTTGAGGTTAGTATTCGTGGGATGGTTAGGTGTTATTTAACCAGTGACACTTTCCTCATCTTTTCCAGGGTTTAGACTGTGCCGTGTAGACTGTCCTCATGCGAGGGCTGCTAATTTGTTGTCAAATCGAGTTTTCTCAGTAGATAAATTGTAAGTGCTAATTTTTTCCCCCTTCTATAGTTTTATTTCTACTTGCTGTCTTGGTGTATGGCTAAGACAGGTAGCATGGTGTTAAATATAAAATAATCACCGGTGGACTTAAGGAAAAGAAACAAGTTCCTCTTTCATCTTAATGTACAAATTATGTAAAAAACCAGGGTTGGGGTTGAAATCGGTCAAGCGCTTGAATAAGTCCTCCTCTGCCCTCTTCAATACCTTTTGAACGAAATAGTAAATATTCTAACAGTGAGCCCTTCCTCCACGTCCTAGTTAGGATGTGTTGTTTTGGTGCACTGCGGGGATCAGTTTGCTAATATTTTATTGAGACATTGCGTTTTTGTATGTGAGGTGGAGTTTTTAAGTCAAACACGTTTGATCCACACTTTTCTCTTGCTGTCTCACTCTGGTAAGCGGGACGTTGTCTTTCCTTCCTCACTCCTCCCTGGGCGCCCTCTGACTGGGGGCGCTGTGAGCTCCGGTCGCACACATGGCCTGAGTGTGCACGTGGGTCTGCGGCTCACCGCCAGCCCTCCACTGGTGTTACTCACCACTGGCTCCTGGCCCAAGGCCTCTCCTTCACGTCTTATTTTTTTTTAATTTAATTTTAATTTTTTCAGTGTTACAAGATTGATTGTTCATGCACCACACCCAGTGCTCCATGCAATACGTGCCCTTCTCAATACCCACCACCAGGCTCACCCCCCACCTCCCCTCCAAAACCCTCAGTTTGTTGCTCAGAGTCCACAGTCTCTC
>CM052800.1:178631719-178663966 GCA_028533885.1 Nasua narica | reverse complement strand
TCTGTGTGGCAGGGACACGGAGACCCCCCGTGTACGCGTCACCAGGCTTTGGTGGGCTGGATTTCTGCTGCTGGAGTCTCACCTACCGGCGATGTGCTCGTGTGCAGGTACCGGGTGGGAGAAGGTGTGACTTGAGCTCGTTCGGGCGGATATTACAGGACGGGCCGGTGTGTGGTGACAGATAAGTGGCGGTGTTTCCCGGAAGAAGGCGGGACCCAGAGTCTGACAGGTAGGGGTTAAACTCATCTCTCTTGAGTTTCGGAATTTGTTCCTGGGTCTGCTGAGACCTGGGGAAGCCCCCTCTCTCCCTCTCTTCCATGGGACGGGCTGGGCCCCTGGGAGGAGGGATTTCTAGCACCAGGGAGGACTGGGAACGGCATCCCTCCTTCCCGGAACAGTAGGGAGCTGCCGACTGGGACCCGTGCCTTTGGGGGGGACCCCGGGAGAGGTAACTGAGCTGCCCCAAGCTGGGACCCTCAGCCATGTCAGTGAGTGCCCCCCAGGGCCACCTCTCTGCATGCGGGTGCACGACTGGGTACGAGGCAGCGTTTCTCCGAAGCAGAGGTGCGCAGGGCACCCCCTGGGCAGCCTGCCAGCTGCCGGCCGGTACCCTACCCTCGGCCAGGACATGCCTCATTTACCCGATCATAACTTTGCTTTTGAAAAGTAATTGGACTATAGATAAGAGTTCTTCCTTTTGTTGTAAGTTAGAATGTGTCTACAGTATAAGTGAACTTGACTGAACTCAGAAAAACAAATCAGGTTGCTTTTCCTGTGAGTAGGGCTGTGGATAGTAAGTGGCTTGGTGGCCGGTCTCATCCTCGGCCTCACCGAGGGCGCGTCCGGAGGATGGAGGCGCCATCATTCTTCAAGCCCCAGGAGCAGTTGTCGGGATTTCGTGGACTATCAGACTTTGTTTTCTGCAGTAGACTTTGTCACGGGAAGCACTGCTTTGTGGCCCTTCTGACTTGCCAAAGAGAATGGTGACTTGTACCAATCCGTCCTTGGTTCGTAGTGCCCGCGAGGAGCCCTGGGCCGCAGTCGGGAGGCTTCCACCGTGAGCCCTGGTCTGCCGGTGGTCATCTGTGCTAAAACCCTTGTTCTCAGTGGGGGTGGGTCCTTCACTGACATTGGGCTTCGGCTTGACCCGCTGTCAAACCCACGTAAACTTGACTCCCGGTGATCTGCAGGACGGCGGGTCTGCCTTCACTCTGTGGGGTGTGCGGACGTCACAAGACCCCAGCGCAGTCGACTGTCTCCACTTCTGACCTGTCTTTTCATCCCTCCACGTCTACTGGTTCTTGCAATATGCGATAATTCAAGTTGTTCAAAATGCAATAAGCATTTCTGTTCATTATCTTTTTAGTCATTAGTTAAAATATCAAGCGAAACACGGGGTGACTTCTCCGGCACACGCCATTACCCGTCTTACGCTAATGGCAATACGGTAATTGTAAAACAGTTGCAGATATGAAGATAGAAACGTCTAATGCTCTGATGATTGGATTTCACACACGGCCCTTTGCCACCTATGGTTTTTGAAGCCCATTCTATAAATGAACCTCATTACGCTACGAATCATTTTTCTACAGTTCCGGTTTATGGCATATGCCACATCACAATTTCCCATAATCTTGTTTATGAAACAAATTTAGTACCATTTTCAACATGTGAATCTGAAAAGGTATGAATTTTCTTACCCAATTTATTAATGGTTTTTTAAACTGAGGCAGAAGAAGAAAAGCAGCTCACAGGGATTTGTGGATTGATGTTTTCATATGATGATGTGTCAGTCCTCTCGCTGTGCCAACCTGTGTGGCACTCAGTCCTCCTCTGAAAGGTTTCCAGCATTTAGAAAGGCTCTTGTCTTCCTCAGGGACACGTTTAAATGCAGCAGCCAGACTTGATGGGACAGGGTTTTGTGAGCAGGGGCCTCCCTGGGTAGCTGCACACTTGTGGTTTTTTAAACCACCTTGGTTTATTAAAGCTCCAGCTTTAATACTTGTGGGAAAGTGAGAGCTCGTGAGGAGGCCGCGAGCTTGGCCGGTGGCGGGTCCGCGGCTCTCTCGATGTGACGTCAGGACCCCGATCCCTGTAGGAATGCCCACAGCATTACCGCTGCCAGCCCCCAGGTCCCAGTGCAGCCCAGGAGCTCGGGGGACGCGAGCTGCCCCACGTGGCTATGAGTTTGCGTTCCGGGGGGCACGTGACCTGACTCAAGCCTCTGACATGGGAAAGAGGTTTCCTCGTTTCTAAGGCCGCTTCTAGAAGTCACACTCTCCCTGGAAGTGAGCAAAAGATCTGGGGGGAGTTCTGAGCAGCCATCCTGCTGCCATGAGGTGTAATCAGCTTTGGGTTGAAGTGTGATCAGAAGATACAAGGAGAAGATGTGATGCTCAAGTCCGTGGCTTCACGGAGCCAAGGAATCAAACCAACTCTGAGGCTCCAGACTTTGCATCCGCACGAGCCAGCAAACAGCCTTTATTATTAAGCGGGTTTGAGCTTGTTTCTCTGTTACCTGTGATTGCTGCTAAGATGTGTACGTCGAGGATCTCCAAGACAGAGAGCTGATGGGATGTGCATCTTCCCCTCTGTCTCTAACTGGAGAGACTGACTGCGGAGTTGGTTCCCATGACGGCAGAGGCTGGAGACCCCTGCGTGGGCTGCTGCGTGGCTCTGAAGGCCCGTGGACGAAGCCTCAGCCCTTGCACGTGACTTTGTTCCAGGCGGCGGTGTGCATCCCTCTCCCACCGTGTTTGGTGTTCCTCCGGGCTTGCAGGGACCACTCTGCTCTCTCCCTGCAGAGCAGTCACGGTGGCAGATGGGACAGTGGCGGTGAGAGGAGGAAGCAGGTTCTTGAGGAAGCATCACTCGGAGGCAGAGAAGATAGTGGAGAGCTGAGTTCTTTTGCCAATAACCAGATGCCCATGACGTTTCAGTTACCTCTGTAATCCTAGAGTAACGAGTTCCGTGGGCATCACATAGAAACAGAATTAAATCAGCATTGTGCCCTTGCTGTGGGTGCTAAGGACACTGCATCGGGTGTTGCTAACGATGGGAGAGCAGATTGCCAGTTAGAGGACGCCCATGGCTGGTTCAGTCGAGGGGGCACACGACTCTGGATCTCAGGTTGTGAGTACAAGCCCCACTTTGGCTGTAGAGGTCACTAAAAAAATAAACTTAAAAAATATTGTGAAGACATACATGAATATATGAACCAAATTTCTAAACCAGATAGAGAAATCAGATTGAAATTAAGACATGCCGCTATGGAGTACAGGAAAAATTGAATTTAAGGAACAATCATGATGATGCTAACATGCCTGGAGTAAAATTCCTATTCATGACATGTTCATTGAATTTAGTAGTGCTTTTGAGTACGAATTTTTGTATATAAAGTTTTTATTAGACAATCTCATTCTGTAAACACAGAAAGTTGGTATTAAGCGGATGCCTGTAATTTACTGCTTAGAGGAAAAATAGTGCTATCATAGCCCTGTCTGGTGGTGTTGAGTGACTAAGTTTCCCATTATGTTTCTGTTTGTACATCCTGACCGTGTGGCCTGATGTGTGATGTTTAGAATTCCTTCAGGGTCAAGGTCTGTACCCATCTCTGGGAACGTGTTCCACCTTTTCTGCACGTGTGTGGAAATGGGGACGTGGTTGGTTCACATTGGTTGGAAAAGAGGGGTGATGATTGTGGTGGCTGGTGGGGCCAGTGAGGGAATGACTGATCTCTGTGCATCCTGTAAGTGGGAAAAGGGGGTAAGTAGGTTGCATGTGGGATTGTTTTTTGGCGTTACCCAGTTATGCTTTGCTATAATCTCTTCTTAACTATAACAAGGTATTTTTGTTATTGCGTAGATTACCTTTCAACCAACTAAATACAATTTGACCTTTGTATATTTTCTCATATTAAAGGGTCATTAGAGCAGACATAAAACTACGTTTCTTCAGTTCCTGTTATATAGATATCATAGTGGTTTATATTCCTTTTTATTAATTTTTATTTACTTATTTTTTAGAGAGGAGGGGTGCGGGGCAAGGGCAGAGGGGGAGGGAGAAGTTCCAGCAGACTCCTGCTGAGCGTGGAGCCTGGTGTGGGGCTTAGTCTCAGGACCCTGAGATCACGCCCTAAGCTGAACTCAAGAGGTAGATGCTCAACCAACTGAGCCACCCACGTGCCCTCATGTTCCTTTTTAAAAAGTAAAAACTACCTGAGATATCTTGGGAAGGTCAGTTAAAATTAATGCAAATATTAGAAATTAGGTAACGTTTGCTGTAATATCTATCTATTCATGTACATATGCTGTAATTGGGAAATATTTTATGATTTGGAAAGTAGATTCCCATATTCATCATCTTTTTTATTAGGGAAAATACCTTGTGTAAAATAGAAATATGGACCATGCTCTGCTTTGCATTCTTGAAGCCTGTGTGTGTGTGCGCGCGTGTGTGTGTTGATTTCTTAAAACCTATTCTTTTCTTTGCAGCAGGGAAGAATAAAAATGGAAAGTTAAATTTATATTACAATTATACAGTGCAAGTCTAAAGGAGGTTGGAGGGTCTAAAAAGCTCAGAGGTGCTGCTGACTGGACCCTCACCTAGGGGCCTGCTCTCCTGACCCGACCGTTCTCCCTCGGGAGCTGGGGGAGCACCCCTTTCTCCCTCCCCCAGCTCTGCATACTCAGAAGAACCAAGAGCCTGAGGTCTCTCCTTCCTTCGCTGATGGGAGAGTCCAGGTTTTTCTACCTAAGCAGGAAGGAGATGCTTGTCATCCTGCCCCTCAACTTTCTGGAGCCCCAGAAGAAGGCCTCGTGGCTGCCTTGAGTGTGAGAGATGAGGGGAGAGAGGTGAGGAAAAGTAGGCCATCGAAGTGTACTTATCACTTGCAAGACAACCTGAATTACAGAGGGCCGCCTCCTATTAAAGTACGTTTAAAGGATAGACCAGAGGAATACTCAGAAAAAGACCCCAAATCTCATCTGTAAAATAGGAGTGGAATGCCATGAAAGAGGGAGAAATTTACAAGGAGAATTTAGTTTTCTTTCTCCTTAAAATTAGGAGCAGTAAGAATTGGCACAGACATTGCCAGCAGCAGGGTTAGTATAACTAAATGAATAGGCCACAGTGCACGGCGCATAAACTCTGCGGTGAAATGTCTTCCTCCTAGAGGCCACTTTTGCAACATGTGTTGAGTCTTGGGGTGCTCCCACCAATGTTCGGAGGACTTTCCATGAGTAACCCACTTAGTCCTTACAACTTCCTTATGAGGTGAGTCCCGTGCATGTTACGGACCAGCATCTGTGGTTGCTGGTCCGTACACAGCACAGATGTGTCACTAACGTGCCTGGATCCCGGAGTCGGCACCCTTCTTGTGTGTGTCCCTGTTTGCAGCCCGTGTGCCGTGGGGGACACCTGTGCAGCTAGAGTAGGAGGGGGTGTGCTTAGAAATAGTATGATAATTGGAACCCTTGAAAGCTCAGTAGATTTTCGCAGATCAGACGGAGCAGAATTTGTGAACTAGAAGATGAAGCTGAAGAAATTTCTTAGTATTCACCACAAAAAGAACACGAGAAACCCCAGGGACTCAGTGCAGTGATCTGAAAGGCAGAAAATGCTTTTGATAGAAGCTAAAGAAAGGAATAATGCAGTGAATCAGTATTTGTGATAAAATGGCTGAGAATCTTCCCACAGTGATGAAAACTGTCCAGATTGAAAATCGTACCATCGGACACATGCTGTATGATCTCAATCGGGTGGAATATAAGAAACAAATGAGCAAAAGGACAAGGGGGGCGCTAGGCAAGAAACAGATTCTTAGAGTCAGAGAACCCACTGATGGTCCCGGGGTGGGGGGGGTGCGGTGTTGGGGACGGAGGAGGGCACCTGTCCTCATGAGCACCAGGTGATGCTTGGAAGTGTGGACTCTCTGTATTGTCCACATGAAACTAATATTACACTGTTTGTTAACCAACTGGAATTTAAATAAAAACTCAAAGATGGGTACAGAAACATTGTACCACCTGCTAGGCCGGAGTGAAGACAGACAAGAGGCCCGTCTTGGCCCACCCTCATAAAACACTGCAGGACAGGGTAAAGGCAGAATCCTGAAAAACCTATTACAAGAACAGAAATTGCTTACAGACTAAGCAGAAATTTCTCAAAGGTAACAATCTGTGCCTGAAGCCATCTGTTGGATTTCTTGGATTCTATACCTTGTTTGTCATTCGATGTGGAAGACAAAAGAAAGACCTTTTCAGACACACAAGGACCCGGACAGTTTATCACACAGAGACTATGTTGAAAAAAAAAACC
Organism: Nasua narica; assembly: GCA_028533885.1. NCBI lineage: Eukaryota > Metazoa > Chordata > Mammalia > Carnivora > Procyonidae > Nasua > Nasua narica. The sequence goes on along the minus strand of CM052800.1, from coordinate 178,657,648 downwards.
AAGATATTTTTGAGCATGAGGAATAATGAGCCCAGGAAGATGCTAGCCAAGAGATCAAGGACACATTTAAGTATTGATTTTAGAATAAGTAATACGTTTTCCTTTGGTATCCACACAATAGTAATGTCAGAACAACTGTGCTCTGGGGAGGACGTTGTGAACTTGGAGGAAGTGTGACCATCCCAAGTTGTTCTTTATTCAAGAGGATAATGGAGATACTGATTAATGGCTTAGCTAGAAAAATATATGTATACTTGCATATGTTAAAAGTGTTGAGGGAGAAATAAAATATATAAGCACCAAGAAATCCTATTTAAGGAAAAATCCTATATAGTGAAAAATCCTATATAAGATAGTAAAGAATAAAAAAAGTACAAAGAAAAGCAAATGGGATTTGCTTACAGGGCAATGTAAGTCCTAGTTTATCAGTAATCACAATAAACATAGGTGGGTGAAACCCAAACATAAAAACAAATACTCTGTTTATTCAGATTGGATTAGATACAACATGGATTCTTGATGTTTAAAAGAACATATGTTAATTATACTCCCATATAAGAAATGTTAAAAAGTATTCAGTATTCAACAACCACAAACAACATTAAAAAATGTCTTGCCGATAGCCAAACTTGTGCAAGACTCATGAAGAAAATCAAGAGGAAATTTCAGAATATGAAGAATTAGGGATGAAGAATGTGATAGAATCACAAGTAGTTAAAAGGGCCATATAATCTGCAGAAGTTTTTACTGAAAAACTTGAAAATGAAGATGAAATGATTAATTTTTTTGGTGAATGTAAGTGACATAACTTGATCCAACAAAAGCTAGAAAATATGGATGTAACCATGGGAAAATTAAAATTTTTCTTAGATGTATTTTTATGAAAGTCACTGGTTCAGTTTTATAGGTAAATTCTGCATAAATTCCTTTGAGTTGATGATTCTATGTTATCTAAACTAGTTCAGAGTTTAACCATCACTCTCTTTTAATGAGCAATTCCCAAACTTGTTAATAGAGCAGGAAAAGGGTAATTTCACTTAAGAATCTAAATATAAATTTTGTAAACAAAATACTAGCAAATTGCATCTAGGTGTGTATTTAATATGACCAGATGGGCTTTGTTCCATAAATGGAAGAGGGTTTCAATAACAGCATCTCTGTTGTAGGTGTATCGGCAAAGCCTGTTAGGAAAACTGCCCCCACACGCTTGTGTCAGGAGACCCGGACGGACCTTGAGACACCACAGCAGCTGCTTTGGCTGCAAGTCCAAGAGTAATAGCAGGGCATTTCCTAAACAGGCTTCAGGATCTAATCAGAAACCCCACAGCAAGCAGAGTCATGGCTGGGGAATGCTATACTGTGGGTCAAAGCATCCACACCAGAAGGATCAGGCTTGGCCCCAGTGGTTCTGGGGTCTGCAGTTAAGGTTACTGGGAAAGTAAAAGACACGTAATGCTAGAAATGTCCAGTGCAAAAAGGCTGAGGCCACACCAGACCTATTGGGTAAGTAGGAACATGGGTGAATGTAGAACAAATGTAAGATCAGTAAATAAAAATCATGAACTGTACTGTGTGTGACGGCAAACCATTCTCAGAAAGAGTAAGCCCTACAGAACACCTTGGGAGAAAACAGGAATGCATAAAGTCCATAGAGAAGAAACCCTAAAAGGTTAGGTTAGAAGGTTACCGAGTGCTTGGTAGGGAGAGACCCTTTCATGGCAAGCTCAGTATTAAAACCTATCACTTCGCTTCAGGTACATGAGTGTGTGGTATGTGTGTGTGATACAATTTCAGTCAAGCTCCTGTTTGGGGGGCACTGAAGGTGGGCAGTAGGAGGAATAAATTTTAAGACTGTCTAATAAAGAGTTTTGAAGACAATGGGAGTGGTGGGAGTTTTGGTCTCCTAGAGGGCAGCAGGTGTCCCAGAGCTACCGGAGGTGCTGTGGCCTGTAGGACAGTCTTTTCTGCAGGAGTGGCATTTTCAAGTTGGAGAAAATACGGGTTATTCAGCAAATCTGCTGGGACATTCCGTTAGCCACGGGAGAGAAAATTTCTACTTTGTAACTCAAAGTTACAGACACGTTAATGATCTAATCATTAGAAATAGTTGTAGACATGGTATAACAAAATTTAGTCCAATGTGTTTTTTAAATGAAGGAATTTGGAAGATCTTTCTGGTGATAGAAACCCTCAAAGGAGTGGCAGATTTGGCCGTAAGCGCTATTACACGCATCTGACTTGTTGCAGCCACCGCTGAGGAAGGGGACGCATGGGAAGGCAGGGGTAGCGGGGCAGCGGACGCAGCAGAGGGGTGTCTGGGGTGTATGCAGGGAGACTGCAGAGTTATTAGGCCCCCCCAAGAAATAGACAAATCTGTGGAGCAGGCCGTCCGCGTGGGAATATATTTGGTCAGCACCAACACCAGAAGTTCTTTCCAATCCGTGGGAACAGGGGGAAACTCTTCTTCCAGCAGAGACCCACAGAAAACCCGGGGGTAGGTGACAGGGGCCCTGGCACACGCGTGTCCTGTGACCCAAGGCCACTCCCAGAAGTGTGTTGTGCACAAACTCACTGAGAAGCGTGCAGAAATGTAGAGAATTTTCGGAGTTGGGAGAAACTGGAGACAACCCAAATGCCCAACAGGAAGGGATTTGCAGGGTCTGCGGGAGTCTTCAGGCAGGAAACAAAGGAGAAATCCTGGTTGGGGACGTGAGTAATGCCGGTGAGAAGGGGATTTCCTGGGCATTTCAGGAGGAGGGGCCTGGAAACACGCGCAGTGTAGGTGACCTTGCTGAGTGGCGGTTTGCTGAGGACGCCGGCCGCCCGAACCCCAGCTCCTCGTCTTGCCCGGGAGCGGGAAGCACGTGGCCTCTGGTCAGGTCGGGGACTCTGGGGACCGGGAAGTTTCTGAAGCCGAGCGCGCGACGCGGGGCTGCTGGGCGTCAGGGGAAGTTCCCGAGCCTGCGGGTGATTCTGAGAGCACGGGAACTGCGTGTGGGCTCGCCTTCTGTGAGGGTCATCCCCGCCTCCCGGAGGGGACCCCGTTCCCGCCGCATGGGGCTCCCGGCCGGGCTGGGTGCCTGCTCCCTCGGAGGGAAGGAGCCGAGGGTTAGAGCGGATCAGGACCCATGACCTTGCGCCCCTGCGTTTCCGCAGCGCCTGGGGCTGTAGCCCCGGGAGGAGGAGGAGCGGCCCCCCGTTTCCCGTACGGACCCCCGGTTCCCGGAGCGGCAGGACGAGCCCTGGGGGACAAGCCCTGCTCCTGCCCGCGGCTCCTCTGGAAGCCCCGGCTGGGCGGACACCGGTGCTTTCCCTTCCCTCCGGGTGTAGTAGCGGCGGTGGGAAGGCGGTCTCTCGACCCGCCGCGCGCGCCCGTGGACACAGGTCTGTGGGAACAGACCGCGTTTCAGGGTCCCAAGCCGCCCTGGCCTCGTTGGTGCAGCCGGTGTCTCTGCCTGTGGCCTCTCTTGGCGGCTGGCTCTAGTTACGCTCAGAGTCATGTTTTCTATCCGCGTTCCAAGTGTCTTTTCCGTGGGGGGAGGTTGCTTATGTTTTTTTTTGTATCACATCTTCCCCGTTTCTATCCGTTCCTCACCGTAGGCTCTGGCACCACGTGAGGCGCGGCCGTGAGCCCTGTGCGGCTTCACAGCACCTGCCGCTGGACGCCCTCGGCCTGCACCAGCCCAGCCGTCATGGGGACTGCTCAGGTAATGTCCCTTCAGCGCTCCCTGGGGCCAGTGGGCCAGCGGTGGGCATGCGGGCGGGGAGGGCTCTCGTGTTCGTGCTGGGGCGCCGGGCTGACCGCTCTGAGGCACGATGCTTGTCACCATGCCGTGCTGGAGGACGTGGGGGGTCCCCGAGGAGGTCGGAGGGGTCTCTGCCGTGCTGGAGGACGTGGGGGGTCCCCGAGGAGGTCGGAGGGGTTTCCACGGGGGGAGGCTGGTGGTGAGAGGTGTGCCCCATGTCCGCGGGGGTCCATGGTGGCCGGGACACAAACCCTCCTGGCAGAACCGCTGTGCTCCCCTTCCTTTCCGGTGGTTTTTGGAAGCCGTCAGGTGGCACCATGGTGATGGGGACGCGGGAACCGAGGCTGAACCGCTCCCAGCGGAGCAGGACCCGCGTGTCTCACTGCCACACGTTCCCAGAACACCCAGAGTCCGTGTGCTCAGGAGGGCCCCGCGGGCTCTGTCCCTGCTCCCCTGCCTGCTAACATGGGTGACCCCAGGGCCGTGAACCCCTCCCGGTGCCCCGAGTGCAGCCCGCCGCGGCCCCGGATGAGGAACCTCTGCTCGATGGTTCAGGGGCGCGAGAGGACGTGTGCCTCGTGTCTCCAGGAGAGGGTTGTGTGCGCCAACGTGGTAAGATTTAGGGTGGACCCTTCAGTGACGCTCCTGTCTCCTGCGTCCCCTCGTGGGTCCCTGGGGGCCCCTCTCACGTGCACATCTCTGTTCGTTAACTTCTGCTCGGGCTTACTTGATTTTCTGCGAAGGCGATGGTGACTTTGGGGTCCTTCCCCATAGCCAGGAACACGGTTGCCCTTCGCTGGGACTTCAGTTTTATGTAAGAGCCTTCGGGGAGACAGAAGACAAACTTGTCCTTTTATTTAATGTTTAATTTTCTTAATTTTTAGTCATTTTTTTTCCAAGTTTATTTATTGATTTAAGTCCTCTCTGTACCCAGCGTGGGGCTTAAACTCAGGCCTCCGAGAGCGAGAATCCCCTGCTGGTCTGACTGAGTCCGCCCGGTGCCCCCGGCCATCCCTGTTGAACTCTCTGTCCCCTCCCATCCAGCAGAGCCCGTCCTGAGCACCGCCCCCCGGGCCAGAACACAGGCAAACTCCTGGAAGCCAGGATTTCTACTGGCTTCGCTGGTTATCAGTGTTGTTTCTTATTCTCTGTTTCTCTGATGCCTGTTCAGGTCTTGATTATTTCCTTTCTTCCACTTAACTTTGGTTTTAATTTGCTTCAATTTCATGATTTTTAATGATCAGAGCTGCAGTCAGCTACTCGAGACTCCTCCTTCTCTAACAGGCGTTTATTTAGTGCTCTGAATTTCCCCATGAATTTTACCTTGTGGGGCACTGAAGATTTTTTATTTCCATAAACAGTCTTGAGAGGTGGTTACTTCATGGAAAGAACATGGCCCTTTGGGTTCGCTGGGGTAGGAGCTGTCAGAATCCCTTCTTTCCTTGTCCCCTCCGTGTCCCCTGCTAACACGGGGGACCCCAGGACTGTGATGGGCCAGGATGGGCTGCCCCCCACTGGCTGTGCTCTGGGCTTCACTCGGCCACTTGGGTTCCATCCATCTTCTTTTCTTAGAATATCTTTAATGACATTGCTGTGTAGGTGGGGTATTCTTGTTTTCCTGCTATGTTTGGGATATATTCCCTTTTCTCCCATCACTGACCTTTATATGGATTTGGGGAGGAGAGGTAGGCAAAGGGAAACTTCCTCTCCCCACCTGGATCTCATCTTTTTTTTTTTTTAAATATTTTATTCATTTATTTGACAGAGGTAGGAGAGCACAAGGAGGCAATGCAGCAGACAGAGGGAGAGGGAGAAGCAGACTCCTCGTTGAGCAGGGAGCCCAAGGTAGGGCTCGATCCCAGGACCCTGCGATCGTGACCTGAGCCAAAGGCAGAAAGTCAACTGCCTGAACCCTCCAGGCGCCCCGCCTGGATCTCATCTTTCTCAGCCTCTCTGTCCTGTCCGTGGAGGGACTTGGGTCACCTCCCTGGGAGGCCTTCTGTCTCCCTTTATGTCGCTCCTTCTCCAGTGGGGCAGTTTTGCCCCATGGCCAGTGGATGTTAGAGCGTCCAGAGAGGTTTCTTGTTTCTAGAACTGGGCGAGGGCTCTGCTGGCCATCTGGTGGGTTGAGGCCACAATGCCGCTAATCACCCCACCCCTGCCCCGAAGAGTGTCATGGTCCACAAATCAAAGACAAGGTCGAGGAACCTTGCTTTGCTTTCACGATCTCGTCTGTCATACTTGGGTATCCTCGAGAGTCTGAATACACAGGATAAGGTGATAATATAATCTCGATAAACCATTTCTCTTTGTAGGAGGGTTTTTTGCACGGGAGCTCTTAAGACAGTCAATGGTCTGCATGTGAATTTGCTTATATAGATTATATGAAAAACGCACATTGGATTTTTCAGTGTAACACAGTGTTTCTGCAGCAGCCGACTGGAATTGTTCAGACGCTCGTCTCTCCATCGACGCCGCGGCTCTGTGCGCAACCGGCTCTGGCCGCGGCGCAACCGGCTCTGGCCGTGGCGCAGCCCTCCGGCCGCGCTCAGCGGTATCCACGCTTCTGTGCTGCGCAGACAGGGACGAGAACAGGCCGCGGTTTGGTATTTGTCTCATTTAAAGTCAGAGAAATTACAGAAAGTGTTCTTGGTATCGCTGCTGGATCAAGCCACCGTAATTCTGAATGTGGAAATCTAGTTTATTTTGCAAAAGAAAATTCACTCTTCTCCAGGTACCTGTGGAGAGGTCTGCTGCTCCAAGACAAAGATTATATAGGAAGAGAGACAGAGTGGCACCGCGCGCGGTCCTGTGTTCAGCCCCCTTGCAGATCATCATTTGCTTTCGTTGGGCAGCGTCGTTGCTGTTTAGTGGGGTTCTCGTTAACTTTGATGAACCCAAATGCTTTTTTCTTTATTAAATGTATGGATTCAATTTGGTTTAATTTCTTACTGAGCTAAACCTACTGGTGCTTTCTTTCCTTTCTCCCTAATTAGCCAGAAAGCCAGGAGGGTCCTCAGGTCACCTGTCTGTTGGTGGAGAATCCGGTTTCTGGCGTCGCGGGGTGAATGAAGGCAGGTGTGGACAGGTGTCCAGCATTTGCTTGGCAGTTGGAAACCCGGGTTCTAGTGTGATTCGTCCGTCATTCTTCCTTGGCCGTAGCAGAGCGTGTGCCTTCTCCGCCCCCTCAGTGAGGGCCATGGGCCGTGGCCCCGCAAGGCTTCTCCCTTCTCATGGCAGATCACACTTACCTGCAAGCGCTTCGGGCACGGACGATGAGTAGCCAGCGCTTGTGTTAGTAAATATTTCAACTCTTTTAGTTCAGCAAGTACCTTCGTATTAGAGATAAATTGGACAAATTGTGAGAGTACCTTCTAGCTAGCTAGTTCGGAGATTTACTTGTAGAAATTATGAACACTGAAATTGCAAATTAAAAAAAATGTTTTATTTATTTGATGGAGAGAGAGAGAGAAGGAACACAAGCAGGGGGAGTGGGAGAGGGAGAAGCAGGCTCTGAGCTGAGCAGGAAGCCCGACTGATGTGGGGCTCGAACCCAGGACCCTGGGATCGTGAGCTGAGCTGAAGGCAGATGCCCAGTGACTGAGCCACCCAGGCGCCCCTGTAATTGTAAAATCACTTAAGTTATTTGTCTCCTTTTTAAAAACCATGCAAACAGCCTATCTTACTGTGGAAAAATTAGCATAAATAAAAGACTCAGAGATGATCATTGATGACATTTTTGGTTTAGTTTTCATATTTTCTTATGTCCTTATCTGTAGATACGCACAGTTTGTATTAATAAAATGATTATACCGATGGTTTCTATAACAGATGTTTTAACAAATCAATGCACTATATTAGGGCAAGTCTCCTTGTCTACAGAAACATGTGAAGATATTTTAATAGCGATGAGGTCTCCCGTGGTCTGGACGTCAGGTGACAGCATGTCCCCTTCCTGCTAATGTAAATGACGCCTGGACAAATTACCTCTATTCAGCTAATTACTCGCTTAGAATACATTTGTGGGCTTAAAATGTTTCAAAAGATAGGAAGCTTTAAAGATTTTCAGCATAGATTTCGATACGAGTTTTACAAAAACACACCTGTTGGTCCTCTCATCCAGGGTGCCCACCTGACAGTGTTGGCTTTTTACATTTTCTTTAGAGTTGTGGGCTCGTCCGATGATCCATGCTTGGCAGTTTTGTTTACTTAGGCTAGTGGTTCTGTTGAATGCATTTTTTCTTACTTCTGCCTTTTGCTTCACATGCAAATGGCACGGTGTAGGGTCTTTTACTCATGTCAATGTTATTAGGGTGTTTATTTTACTGTTTCGGAATTCAGACCATACAGTATTAACTCTTTTCATGTTTTTAGGATCCAGATATTTTTTGGCTTCTTCAGATTTCCATTTCAGCTGCAAACATCATGATTTTTATATATGTAAGAAGTAAGTTGTTGCACAGTCGTGCCTATGAATGTATTCCTTCATGAGTTCTGACTTTGGGGAAATGCTGAAAGTCTTTCTTTGCCAAAATTTGCATAACCATTCAGCCATATTTTACTTTAACATTTTATTTCAGTTTTTACATTCATGTGTGTAATTCTTTTGATTCATTTCGGTTGCGTATCCGGCGAGGGCTGTCCGTCTGCCGCCGTTGGCTAACTAGCTGTTGGAGGACCATTTCCTGAGAATGATGGTGTTCCCCATTCTCACGCTGGATGAACTTCCTGTTTTGGGAAAATGCTAACTGCGGTAGTCTCTGGCATCACTCTCCCTTTTCCATCGACTTCTGTTGGTAAACCTTTATGTTAAAGCTCTTTCTTCCTTTTGGAAGCGCTTGTTGAGTCCCTAACAACAACGTGTTTGTGTGCAAACGTATGTCGGAGCACGCAGAGCTGCGGACGGTCCCGGGAAGGTGGGGCTGGCTTAGCTTTCGGGGAAAGTGTCCCCGTGAAAATGGAGTGTGGTCATTGAGGTTGGAGGGATGGGCACCGGACGGTGTCCTGGAGATGGGCCTTCCCCCCGAGGTCAGTTCTTGAAGGACATCTGCTCGGACCCGAGTACGTTAATCCAACTTCAAGGATGGAATCGGACGCAAGGCCAATACGCATGTCTGGTTGGCACAGTCCAGCTGCTGCCACACGGGGATTCGCCAGGAGCGAGTGCGCGGACTTCTCACCGCACTGATGGTGTGTCGTCGTTTCCTCGTGACACGTACGTAATCAGTGCCAACCTCTGACGATGTCAGGAGCCGTGATATGGCCAAATCAGTCATGGAAATTTTGGCATCGTGCTGGAAGAGACGTTTTAGGGCCCTAGTCCTGAGAGAATTCAGCTTTGTTTCTGTAACAAATGACCACAAACGTGTTGGTTTAAACAACATAAAGTTTTGGTCTTAGAGCTGTAGGTTGGTCAGGCGTCTGGCACGGCCTCACTGGGCTGATGTGGAGACGTCCACAGTGCCGGGTCCCTCTGGTGGCTCCTGACCTTTCCCTGCCCCCGTGCCTTCCCCAGTCCTCGACCGTTGGCCCCGTCCCCCGTCTCTGCTCTCAGGGACACAGGTGATGATCTTGGGATGACCCCCTCACCTGGAGACCCTTAAGTGCCTGGGCAAAGTCCCTTTTCCGTTCGAAGTACCACGTTGGCAGATTCTGGGGATTGTCTGTGGGCATCTCTGGGGCCATCACCATGTCACCACGCTATTTACGTGGCATGTAATCTTGTGCTTGGCTCTCATCGTCGGAGAGTTCGTTTTACCATGAATTTGAACAAGATTTCTACATTTCCTGGAAAAATAGTTGCAAAGTGTAAGTTTTTCATCTTTTATCTGTGTATTTTATCTATGTCTATTTTCAGAATGTCACAGGATTAACTCCTTTACCATTTTTAAAGCAGTGGAAAAATTGTTTATTGGGGTTGATGGTTCCTCAGTAGGACCTGGATGTGTAATTTTGATTTTAGTGCACTGGGCTCACCCTCTTTTGTGACACATATAGACACAATTAAGATGTTGTCCTGATTAGGAACCAAATAACCAAAGAATAGGAGTCATGAGTGTGGAATTCCAGGGTGAATCACTCGCCTGCAGTCACTCAGGGTTGGTGAGGACACCAGGCGCCATCTCAGGGTGCAGGTGTGTTCAGGGTTTCGAACCTGTGCCCCCAGAGAGCTCTGTCTTGGCCGGAATCCAGGAGCCCAGCTGAGGAGGGGCACGGGAAGGCTGTCGGTCGAGCGCTGTGTGAGGGACGCGGGGAGGGTTTAGACACGGACCCCAGCAGGTGCTTTAAAGTGCAAACAGATGAGCGGTGGAGGAAAGACAGACGGGGTGGGACAAGCAGTCCCATTTTAGGACGTCTGTGAGAGATTTAGGACGTCTGGGCAGACACGGGCTGGGGAGTGCGTGTCTTGTTTTCCAGCGCCACGAACACGTTATTCAGGACATTATTGTGGGAACCAACTATTTCTAGTTTAAAACAACAGTCGTAAATTTCCTCACTGTGTGCAGCTTATCTGCATTTTACCTTGTGTTTCTTTAGGGGAGTTGGATCTTTTTGCCTTAAAAAACATTTGTCCTCCTCTACCAAATCTCTAAAGAAAGAGCAGTTTTCAGAAACACAGCTTTGGGGCCATATCCTTGTTGTTGCCTGAGTTTTTCCACCTGCACGGGTTAGACCGCTCTTACCGATGGTTTCGCGTATTGTGTCTTCCCAAAGGGGCTCTACTTTATTTCTCAAAAAATACTTAACTTCAAGATTGAGACTTCATGAACTGAAGCGTGGCCGTGACGTTCAGTGTTCCTTGTGCACGTGTGTCCCCGAGTGTGTGTGTATGTGTGTGAATGTGTGTAATTCTGTGAGCAGGTGTGTGTCTCACAGTGTCTCTGGGTGCCTGTGAGTGTGTATTTGGGTGTGTGTGAGTGTGTTTGAGTGTGTCTGTGTGTGTGACTGAATGTGTCTCTGAGTGAGTGTGTGCGTGTGCGTGTGTACTTCTGAGCAGGTGTGTCTGTGTGTGTCTCACGGTGTGTCTGGGTGCCTGTGTGTGTACTTGGGTGTGTGTCTGTGTGTGTGTGTGTGTGCGCCCTGAGGAGGATGGCCGATTGGGCCGAGAGCCTACGCTGACCTCGGCTCACACCACCACTGAATAGTTTCATGACATAAGGACCCTGTTTAAGGTATTAGCTACTATTTTACATATTTCAGTTTTTCTTCAGCTCCTTAGAAGGTTTCCTGCTTCTGTTTAAATATCACTTCTCAAACCTCGGAAGCGAGCGTCTGGGGTTGCACACATTCTGGAGCAGTCGGCGGCAAGTCAAAGCCTCGTTGAGGGACCGGCGGGGCCCTGGCTTCCAGGTCTGCAGTCTGTTCTCGCGGCTGCCCTCCCACGGCGGCCCCTCGCCCCTTCCCTCGCCGTCAGACAGGTGACCGGAGCGCAGAGTCGGCCGTGCGGGGCGCTGGGCCTCCCCCTCGCCTCCCCGGCGTGCCTGCCCGCGGCGGGATGGCACCGTCTGCAGTCTCCTCCTTGGGCCTCGTCATTCCGTACGGTTTCCAGGCACTTCCGGCCGGTTCTCCCAGCGAACCTCAGGCTTGCCTCGTGTGAGCTCAGAATCACAATCCCTTCTTCCTCATGCTTGGTTGGGCCGCCAGACCCTGGAAATGCTTAGAGAACGATGATCAGTGTGTTCGCGATGGTGGCTGTTATCTTTCGAGTCGGCTTGTGCACCTGGCCGGACCCTCCCCCACAGCAGCTGCCCCTCGGATGTGTCCCCTGCTGCGGATGACGACCCAACCCCGCCGCATGGTCCCCCCCCCCCCCCGGAACACGCGTGCACCTGCTGCATGCGTTCGTTAGACACAGACCTTCCTCGGGTGTGGACCCCCGTTTCCTTCCTCTGACGACTTTCTCTAGCAGGACGAATGGGTCCCTCCTTACGTAACACAATAAACCCCGAGATTTAAAGAGCCATCTGCACGACAGTAACACAGCAGCTGTGTTGTGCTTCAGAACTTTTTTCTCTGGGCTTAAATTTAGACACATGTATCCCACAGACGCTGACGGGGAGGAAAAGGAGAGCACGCGGCAGAATCCGGGCGGCAGTTGTTGGCGTCGGCTCGGTTTCACAGTAAATGTCATGGTTTCCTCATGCTTCTGGTCCCGCAGCTCTCCAAGCAGACAGATTGCCCCGCGTTTACTCGCCAGCGTGTGCTACCCCTGCCTTCCCGTCCCGCCGTCCGCGGCTCCCCGGGCCGCGCCGTCCGACCCCCGCCGGCCCTCAGCACTGTAGGGACCATGCAGTTTCCCTTGTGAAACGTCCAGGCCCCAGCCACAGCCACTGTACACTCGGGTTCAAAGTGGTCAATGCGTTTGCTGCACTGTAGGTGGTTGGTTAGAATTTTTTTTAGGATTGATTTATTTGAGGGTGGGGCACACAACAGGCCGTGGGGAGGGGAGGGGAGGGAGAGCCTCTCCCGCGGACTCTGTGGAGTGCGGAGCCCGATGCGGGCTCCGTCCCACGACCCTGAGATCACGACCCGAGTGGAGACCGGGAGGCAGATGCTCAGCCGGCGGCCAGCCCGGCGTCCCGGTCGGTTGGAAGTTTGAAAGAGCGTGTGGACCGCAACTTTGCTCCGAGCCCCCTTTGAGGAGGTCGTGCCTGGAGCTCACTGCGGACGAGACCCGCGGACGGGTTCACAGGCTGTATTTCCAGGCCTGTTTCTCCGAGGTTGGTTCACACCGTGGGAAGACACCCCTCAGGGCCCTTCTGGGAGGAGCCGTCACCTGCCGGCCCGGGTCACGCTTCGATGGCCGCCCAGGCAGCAGGTGGCGGGCACGGCTCCTTAATGATGCCTGACGGACTCCTTCTGGATGAGGCGGGAAGAACGGGGCCTGCATGTGGCTCGGGTGACTTAAGGGTGAATGTGTGTGTGTGTGTGTGTGTGTGTGTGTGAGCTCCAGCATTCCCCCCAAACGTGCTCTCCACATCTGTCACTCACCTCCGGCCATGACGAGCAGCCACGGGGCTCGAACACCTAGAGCCTGTGGCCTGCTGTCCACCATCCGGGCGTGGGCAGGGTCCCTCCGGGGCCCTTGTCGGGTGGTAGCGAGCTTCCCGGGGCCTGAAGTGCCGTGCGGTCTCACCCGGATGGACCTGGGAGAGATGGGGGTCTGGCCCCCCCGCTGCCTTCCCACGAGTCACGTTCACCAGCTCCCGATTTAGGGACGGCCCGGAGGACCTGTTGTGTCTCTTGTGTCCCTGACACGGTTAGAACATCTGCTCGTCTTCCCTCTGTCCTTTTCCTCCTCTCTTGCTGCGTCTGGGGTTCCCTTCTCCTCGGCCTCCACACTGGAGTGCGTGCTCGGGTGTCCCGTCCCTGTTCCATCAGGGGCGCTTTCCTCTTGGAGGGGTGAGGCCGGGCTTGAAAGTGCGCCTTGTGGAGCCCGAGTCCCTGGCACCTGTCTGCCTCGGTGCCCTCAGCCGGGACCTGGAGACGCTGCCACCCTGTGTGGGGGACCCTCGGTGTGCTCACGGCTGTTCTCGCCGTGTCCTGACCACGTCCCTCGAGGAGCCTCTGCCCGCTCCTTCGGTACCTGTGTGGGGCCCTGCTCCCCACGGACGGAGAGGGCGGGCTCGCTGAGGGTAACAGGTGCGTCCGACGGCGTCCACTCTTGGCTCGCCCCGTGGAGCCCGACGCATCAGCGTGTTGCTCACTGAACTTCCTAAACCGGTTTCGACCAAGCCGGGAGCTCGAACTCCATGAAGCGGCCAGAGAACATAGCAAACATTCACCTCTGAGGGCTCTCGCCTCTAATGCCTGCCCGGTGTGGGACGAGCGTCGTTTTCCTCTTGGCATGAAGTCGAGCCCCGTCTCCCTGCCGCATCTTGCTTCCCCGGCCGCGGCTGGGGCTGGACACCCCGTGGAGATTCAGTGTGTGTGTTGAGCACATGTTGGGAGCCTTTCCCTCTTGTGGGGACGGCGAGGTGGACGGTGCTGGAAGTGGCCCTGGCTGGGCGCAGACCCCGGCGCGGACCCCAGACGGATCCGGGAAAGCCGAGCTTGTCCATGCTGCGTGTCCTTGTCCCTCCCTAACTGAAGTTTAGGGCCCTGAAGTCCACTAACGGACGCCTGCTATGAATTACGGTCATAGTTTTAAATGCCGTGTGGTCCAGACACTTTCCCCTTCCAGGGCTGGCGACGCTCAGCCCTCGTCGTCTCCAGCGGTCCTGAGGCAAGAGCAGGAAACGCTCCAATCTGGTTCCCTCGTCCTGGGTGGGGCCCAGGCACCCAAGTGTTTGAGGCTACTGCAAAATTCGAGAGCCCAGCTGGGGTTGTGAACCAGCCCTGCACACACGTAAAACGGAGGTTTTTAGGACTTGCATTTAATCTGCATTGGACAGTGATTGATAAACTTGAAGTGATACATACATTTAATCCATGGATCCGTTGCATTTGGTTTTGAACCTGGGTGAGCACTGAGGCCAGAAAGAGGGAGTGTTGCCGTTTTCCTCCTACGAAGTCGTCACGCCTCTGCAGTCGGGGTTCTGCTGCTTTTATGTTAATGAAGCCGTGATGCTCGCTGACGGCGAAAATATTAAGTAGCTGTCGGGAGCCATATCGTCAGCAGAATGGTCGAGACAAAAGGAAAGCCCTAGAAGACAGACAAACCTATGGTCTCACGGCTTCTCGTGTGGGGAGCACCCTTGTCATCGTCCCATCGGTCCAGAACCGGTCCCCGAGCCCGCCGTGCCCCCTCCTCCAGCCCGCCCCTCTTCTCCCCCGGACCCCTCAGGTCCGTCTCCTCCCGCGTATCCTGGACTCCGTGCCTGAGTCCTGGCCGTTTTTCTCACTGGAGGCGTCTCTGCATCTCTCTCACTGTACAGCGCCTTCTGTCCTGGGCCCTTCAGCCCAGACAGCATCCTGGGGTCCGCATCCCCCGCGTGCGCTTGTGGCGTGCACAAGCGTGCTCCTCTGTCCTCTGTATTTTCTGGGCCTGCAGCTGGATCCCGAGGCGGGGTCCGCTCACGGGCCTCCCTTCGGCAAGACAGTGGGTCCTGGTGTGTCCTTCACCCAGGGCCCGTCACGTCTGCTGCTCTTTGTGACGTGGGCCGCAGTAAGTGCTTATGTCTGTTAGTTTGCTGGAGATGAAAAATGATATTTTAATCTTTATTATCTGTAATTGGGGATTGTTTGTATTGAGATGCTTCTTTTACTCTATTTCATTACACGGTGGGACAGTTCATATAGGAAAGGCAAGATAAATGCTTGATCTTCCCATTATGTAACGATTATCAAAATAATTATTTTTAAAGATTTTTTTTCTTTGCAAGACAGAGCACAAGCAGGGGGAGCAGCAGGCAGAGAGAGAGGGGGAAGCTGGCTCCCTGCCGAGCAGAGAGTCCGATGCGGGGCTCGATCCCAGGACCCCAAGATCACGACCTGAGCAGAAGGCAGACGCGTCACCAGCTGAGCCCCCCACATGCCCCTAAATCATGAATGAATTCCCATCACTCTCCAAGAAGACCAGTTCATTAGAAAATATTATTATAAACGCATGGATTAGATACACCTGATGTGTTTCAGTGTATTGTGGTCATTTTCTTTTTTTTTTTTTTAAAAGATTTTATTTATTCATTCAACAGAGAGAGAGAACACAAGCAGGCAGAGAGGCAGGCAGAGGCAGAGAGAGGAACAGGCTCCCTGCGGAGCAAGGAGCCCGATGCGGGACTCGATCCCAAGACGCCGGGATCATGACCTGAGCCGAAGGCAGCTGCCTAACCAACTGAGCCACCCAGGTGTCCATTGTGGTCATTTTCTTTAGTGGAGCTAACACCCCCATCTTTGGGGGGCCCGGGGTCACTTCCAAGTTGGGCTGTGAGCCCTTGACACAAGTCTAGAGTCTATTTACTTCTTTTTAAGTTCTCATTTAAATTCCAGTTAGTTAACATACGGGGTCATGCTAGTTTCCTGCGTACAATGTAGTGATTCAGCACTTCCTACGTCACTGGTGCTCATCCCGGCAGGTGCCCTCCTCCGTGCCCAGCACCTGTTTCCCCCATCCCTCCCCACCTCCCCTCTGGTCCCATCGGTGTGTTTTCTATAGTTAAGAGTTTGTTTCTTGGTTTGTTGCTGTCTCTCTCTCTCTCTCATATCTCCTTTGCTCATTAGTTTTGTTTCTTAAGTTCTGCATATGAGTGGAATCCTGGTTTTTGTCTGACTGACTTATCTCACTCAGCATAATACCGTTGAGCTCCATCCGTGTCTTTGCAAATGACAAGATTTCATTCTTTCTGATGGCAGAGTACTATTCCATTCTGTGTATGTACCACGTCTTCCGCTTACCTACTGATGCGCATTCGGGCTTTTGCCATAAGTTGGCTCTTGTTGATAGTGCTGCGAACGTGGGTGCCTGTATCCCTCAGAATTACCGGGTCTGTATTCTTTGGGTAGATGGCTGACTCTCGACTCTTTGATGTTCATTCGGTCCATTTTCTTGTCGTGATTCGCCAGAGCATGTGGTCTCGTAGTTTCTGCAGAAGAGGCTCACGGAAACCAGATCCTTGAGCAGCTGCACGTCGATAGCCTCCCCCCCCGCCCCCCGAGCCCTTTATCCAGGATCGTGTTGGCGCACCTTCCGAGCGCGTCTGTCGCGGGTGCCGGCTCCCCGCTGAGACCCGGTGCTGCCGAGGCCGCGGCCGCCAGTCTGGGGCGTTTCCTGTAGGAGTCCCTTACCTGTCTGTGCAGGTGCCAGCGAACTTTAATCTTCTCCAGGTTCAGTGATGGGATTTTAGATCCTGGCGTCGTTCGCTCCGAGTCAGTTTCTGCGGTTCTTTCACTCTGTCGCCAAACCTGTTTCTTGTGAAATACAGTCAACTTCTCATGAATTACGTCTGTCCTACCACTTTAATGTTCACATTTGCAGACTCCTGTTCTCTTTGTGTTCTCTTTGCCTGACTTTAATATTTGGCACCTCCTGTTTGTTTTAAAGTTTCTTTTTATTAACCGCCTCTTTCTTTCCACACACCGTTTATTGTTTATTCGTTCTTGTTTCTTCTAGCGGAGTCTTCCTTTCTGAAATGAGCTGTCCTTGATTTCCCGAGATCTGTCACCTTGTTCCTAAGTTCTTCCAGTTTCGACTTACATGTTCTTTTATGTCTTACACCATGTCCTCAGTGTCTTGCCACGTGTTTCGAGTCGCGGGCGGTGGGCTGAGTTCCTGTGTGGACCTGCGTTTCTGGTGCTCTCATCGTGGGGGAATGTCATTCTGCTCCTTTTTACAAAAATTATTTTTTCAGCTTTACCGAGATTTTGCTCTTTTGTTTCTTAGAGTAAGTTCGTCGGACTTGACCTTGATGCTTTCCCGCTGCTCATTTTTATGTCACCTGGCTTTTGCTGAACGTTTTGCGGGAGGCTGTTCTCTCTCCATGAACTCTTCCTGCTGTTGTTTGCGTGTGGAGTTAAAAATACGGCAGCATGATTTCCAAGGTCTCTTGGCTCTGTTTCCGCTCCCCGATTTTATCTTTACCTTTTCTTCCCTTGGTCTCAGTGTCGCTGTCCTGCTGAGTTGTGACGGTCGGGCTCTGTCCCGGAGGGGAGGTTGTGCGCCTCAAGAGTCCGGGGGGCCGGTTCCTGAGACCCCTGTGCTTGGACTGGCCCACAGCGTTCGCAGGAGCACCCACGGGCTCCTTCCTGTGCTTGCATACGCGGGCCGTGCGGCTCCTCTGACCTTCTTCAGGTTTGGGGCTTCATGGAGCTGCCTCCCCATCGAGTTTGCTTGCAGGTCGTCTTCATGAGTAACTTGCTACTTTGCGTCTTTTGATGTGTGGGTTTGGGGAGGTGGAAAATGGTGCTGTTGGTGCTGTTGTGTTTATTATATCCCAAACATCTATTTTAAAAAATTTTTTTATTTAAAAAATTTTTAAAAAGATTTTATTTATTTATTTGACAGAGAGAGAGAGATCACAAGTAGGCAGAGAGGCAGGCAGAGAGAGAGGAGGAAGCAGGCTCCCCGCTGAGCAGAGAGCCCGATGCAGAGCTCGATCCCAGGACCCTGAGATCATGACCTGAGCTGAAGGCAGACGCTTTAACCCACTGAGCCATCCAGGTGCCCCCCAAACATCTATTTTTAATGGGGTTGTAGTACATTTTCCTATAGAAGTTTTAATAACCAAAATCTCGTGACGTTTTCAGTCCCTTATATCCTTGCTCTGTTGTATCTTTACATTTTTTTCCTATGTATTCTTTAAAAACAAGTAAGTGTTTTCAGTATTTGTAACTTTATTTGAAAGATGTTTCCCTGCCTTGTTTTAGACCTATATTTTAACAGATTATTTAGTAGATGACCTATTGTAAAGTGTAGGTAATATGTTTCAGTGTGTCAGATGCAAATGATTTTAAAGAGGGTTTGACAGTTACCAGTTCTTGTTGATGCAAGTATTTGATGCTGAGTACTCTTCCCTAGTTCTCATTTATTTAGCATACTTATTGCTCTTTGGTACCGCGGGAATGCTGGTGTGTCGTCAGCTTTTCCATGGAGATCAGTGAATTAGAAGGAAGGTGTGTTTGTAGGTCAGGAAGAGGGACTGAACAGAAACAACAGGGCTGGCTCATGTGTAAGTCAGCTTACTTTTCTAAAAAGAAACTTTTAAAAAAAAAGATTTTATTTTTGAGAGAGCATGCAACAGAGAGCACAAGCCAGGGGAGGATGGAGGGGGAGGGAGAAGCAGGCCTTCTGCTGAGCAGGGAGCCCCACGTGGGACTTGATCCCAGGACTCTGGGACCATGACCTGAGCTGAAGGCAGGTGCTTCACCTGCTGAGCCCCCCAAGTGCCCTAAAAAGAAACTTTTAATAGAAATATAGCATGCTTTGAGAAAATTGTAGATTTTTTATTTAAAGATTTTATTTATTTATTTGGCAGAGACAGAGATCACAAGTAGGCAGAGAGACAGGCAGAGGGAGAGGGGGGAAGCAGGCCCCCCCGCCGAGCAGAGAGCCCGACGCGGGGCTCGATCCTGGGACTCTGGGATCATGACCCGAGCCGAAGGCAGTTGCCCAACCAACTGAGCCACCCAGGCTCCCAAAAATTGTGGATTTTTAAGTTTATAGCCCACTGAAGTTTTGGAAAGGGAATGAGCCCTTCACATTAGCAGCTGTATCGGTAAATGAAACATTCCCAGACTGCAGGAGGCTGGGATTTCCTGTTCCTCCTCTCCCTCCCAGGGCCACCACTGTGCTGGCTTCCAACAACACACACGAATTTGGCTTATATTTGACCTTCCTGTAAATGGAATTATACAGTGTATATGATCTTTTATTAGCAACCTTACTCAGATATACTTTGCATAGCATGCAACAAACCTCTTAAAGTTCACAGTTCCCCGGCTTCTGGTACATTCATGGAGATGTGCCCCATCACCATATTCAATTTTAGAATACTTTCTACCCACAAAAGAAACCGTGCGCCATCCCCTCCCGCCCCTCCGGCCCCCACTCCAGCACCACACCACCACCGACCTGCTGTCTGTCTCTGCAGGTGTCCCTATTCTGGAACCTTCATATGAAGATAGTTTCACGAGATGTGGTCTTTGTGTCCCTCTGATTTTACTGAGCATGGTGTTTCCCAGGTTTATCCATGGGCTGGCGCGCATTTCCTTTCCTTCCTTACCGAACAGCATTCAGTCGTGTGGCGGTTCCCATCTTCTTTATCCAGTGTTCAGTTGGTGAGCTTTTGGGTTGTATCCCGTTTTTGGCTGTTACGAATATTTCTACTATCAACATTTGTATAGAGATGTTTTGTGTGCACATACATTTTTGCTCTCTTGGGTGTACCCCTAACAGTGGGATTACTGGATCGTGGAGTAACTCCAACTTGTGGAGGACTTCAGACTGCTTCCCAAAGCCACTACGCCCTTTTCCCTTCCCAACGTCAGAGTGCGGGGGTCCCGATTTCCCCGTATCCTGACACTTACCTCCAAGCTCCGATCTGCAGTTTTCCGGCTGCTAACGATGTCGAGCATCTTTCCATGTGCCTGGCGGCCATCCGTGTATCTTCTTTGGTGAAAAATCTATATCCTTTGCCTGTTTTAAAACTAGGTTATTTGATTTTGAGGTGAAAGAGCTCTTCATATATTTTGGAAAGAAGTTCCTTATCAGATGTACGATTTGCAAATTTCTGCCTCATTCTGTGGGTTGTTTTTTGCTTTTTTGATGTATCCTTTGAAGTATAAAAGTTCTTATTTTGATGATATCCCATTTATTTTTTCTTTGGTTGCTTGTGCTTTTGCTGTCATATTGAAGAAAACATTGCCTAGTCAAGGCTGTGAGGATTTATACTGTGTTTTCTCTTAAGACTTTTATATTTCTTTTGCTTTTGTCTTTAGGTCTTAGATCCATCTTGAGTTAATTTTTTAATGCTGTATAGCGTCCAACCTTATTCTTTTGCATGTGGAGATCCATTGTTCCCATTTAATGAAAAAGACTTTTTTCTGACTGAATTATCTTAGAACCTTCGTTGAAATCAGTTGGCTATAAACGTACAGATTTGCTTCTGGACTCTCAGTTTTATTCTCTTTATAAGTCTGTCTTATGCCAGGTTCATACTGTTTTGAATACTTCATAGGACTTCACAGTAGGTTTTAGAATTGGGTGTGTGAGGGGTGCTTTGGTGGCTCAGTCAGTTGAGCATCCGACTCTTGATTTTGTCTCAGGTCACGATCTCAGGGTTGTGAGATCAAGCCCCACATTGGGCTCCACACTCAGCACGGGGTCTGCTCCAGTTCCTCTCATTCTGCCCCTTCCCCCCATTTGTGCTCTCTCTGTCTCTCTCTAAAGATAGAAATCTTTAGGGGAAAAAATGGGATATGTGGGTCTTTCAGCTTTGTTCCATTTCAAGGTTGTTTTGGCTACTCAGAGTCATGTGGAATTTGATATGAATTTTAAGATCAGTTAATCAGTTTTTGGAAAGAAGTCACCTCAGATTTTGACAGCGATGCCATGTAACATGTAGGTCAATTTCCATCTTATAAATATTAGGTCTTCTGTGAACATGAGATGCCTTTCTATTGATCTCAGTTTTTGCTTTCTTTCAACAATGTCAGAGTATAAATTGTGTGCTTTTGTTAATTTTATTCCTAAGTGTTTTATTCTTCTTAGATGCTATTGTAAATAGCATTTTCTTAATTTTATTTTCCTTTGTTTATTACAAGTGTATCAAAATACAATAGATTTTTGTAGATTTATCTTGTGTCCTGCAACCTTACTGAACTCATTTATTCTAATTTTTTTTAAAAATGGATTTTCTAGGAATTTCTTTATATAGAAATTGTATTACTTATAGAGATAGTTTTTGTTTTTTACTCCTTCCTTTCCAATGTGTGTATTTATTTCTTTTGTTTTTCTTTTTTGTTCTGGCTAGAACTTCCAGCATCATGTTGAATAGAAGTGGTGAGAACAGACACACCTGTCTTGTTCTTGATCTTAGGGGGAAAGCACTGTCTTCTAAGTATGAGTTTGCTGTGTATTTTTCATAACTGCCCCTTATCAGGTGGAGGAAATTAGCTTCTTTGTCTAGTTTGTTGAGTGTTTTTAACATGAAGAGTGTTGAATTTTGTCAGATGTCCATTGAGATGATCATGTGTTTTTGGTCCTTTATTCTATTGATGTGGCATGTTACACTATTTAATCGCAGATGTTAAGACAATCTTGCATTCTGAGGATAAATCTAGAATGTGTTCTCTTTTATTTTCTCTTTCCCACTTAACATTTATCTGTGTTGTATTAATTGTAGACTGTTATCATTGATGTACAGTATTCCATCGTGTGATTTTATCACAGTTTAGTCATTCTCTTGTTGGTGGACATGTAGTTTATAGGTTTTCCTGTTATGGGTAGTGTGGCTTTGAACATTGTTTTGTTTGTCCATTGGTGAGCATATGATTCTCTTCTTTGGGCATATGCCTGGGATGAGTGAGTTCCTAGATTTACCTATGTTTGGGTTGAATAGAAATTTCCAGTTTTCCAGCGTGGTTTTACTGGTGTATGCTTCTGTCAGCAATGTTCGGTAATTCCTGCTGCTCTATATTTTAGCCAACTCAGTATCTTCTGGGTTTTTCATTTTGGGCATCCTGTGGAGTTTACAGTGGTATTTTATTGTACTTTTAATTTGCATTTGCATTCTTTGATGACTAATGAAACTTATCACCTTTATATAAGTCTTTTGACTGTTTGACTCATTTTCAGGATGCTTATTCAAATGTTCTACCCAATTTTCTAATGAGTTGTTGTCCATAGATTTTTTTTAGAAAAATTATGTAGTAATAATTTCTATATTCTGTAAATCGACCTTTGATTCCAATTATTTTTTCCACTGTGATTTTCACTTCCTAAGTGATATATTTTTATTGTTATTCTCAATTTTAATATAATTAATCATTTTTGTATGCAAACATTGTTTTTTATGTTATTTAATAAGTGTCTTCTTACTCCAAGGGCCTAATACGACCTCCTGGGTTTTCTTCTGTTTTTTTTTTTTCTTTTTTCATTTATATTTGCTGGCATTCAGCAGTTGATTTGATAAAGGATGTGTTTTTACTCTGAAAAGTCATGCTTTCAAGTCGGAAGCATTACTGTAATGAACACAGGAGCTCTGTGTGAGTCACGACACTGTGGTAGACACACTCTATATATGATTTATGCAACATTTTCTCAGTTTTATGGGTCAGGAAATTAGCCATGAAGATCACGCACGTTGCTTTGAGTCTCAGTGTTGGA
Organism: Nasua narica; assembly: GCA_028533885.1. Classification (NCBI taxonomy): domain Eukaryota; kingdom Metazoa; phylum Chordata; class Mammalia; order Carnivora; family Procyonidae; genus Nasua; species Nasua narica. The sequence goes on along the minus strand of CM052800.1, from coordinate 178,635,139 downwards.
TCCGGCATTGGCTTTCCCTTACAGATGCATAGAATAGTGTGTTAATGTCACAGACGCTAGCAGAAGACGTGTTACTGGGTCAGAGGATGGCGACCTCATCACTCGCGGGGGAGGTAATAGTAACTGCTGCACTGGCGCCGGCTTCCAGGGCTTCCGGGGCTTCCAGCATCACCGGAGGAGCCGACCTGGGGGAATTCCCCCCTCACCTCGGGCCGCAGGGAGCTGTTCTTGGTCCTGGACCGCTGTACTCCCTGAGCACTCGGGTGGCTCTGCCGCGGGCTCGATGCCCGCCAGTGGCCCAGAGGGACAGGGGCGAGTCCTTCCTTCTGGGGTGACTACAGGTTTTTCTGGTTCTGTAAGTCTTTTTTTTCTTTTTTAAAGATTTTATTTATTTATTTGACAGAGAGACAGCGTGAGCAGGGGGAGGAGGAGCAGGGGGGGAGGGAGATGCAGGCTCCCCGCCGAGCAGGGAGCCCAATGCGGGCTTGATCATGACCTGAGCCCAAGGCAGACACTTCACTGACTGAGCCCCCCAGGTGCCCCCACCGTCCCCCGATTCTGTAATTCTTGTTTCTACTACACCAGGCTGAATAATGAATATTTTTTGTGTACTTCCACTTTTGTTAAAAATATATTAAAAATGTGTTTGTAAACATGCTGGTGACATAATTAACAATCTGGGCTACATCTTGGCAAGTCTGGCTGTTAGGAGAGAGAAAGGAAGTGGCCAGACTAGATGGAGGATAGTTCCAAACTCTTACTAAGTTCAAAACTTTCCCTTTTCTTTCCTAAATATGTATTTTGCTGCATTCTTTTAGTATGCTGGAAAGACATTTGTAGCCAACGTAATGTTCCTATCACATGATTAAATATTAATGTAATGCCCACTATTAATATAAAAGTGAAATAAAAAGATTTTATAATAATACAATAATGTATATTTTAATCACTACATGTTTAACTATGACCACAATCAGTGAATTAATGAAAAAAACAGGTGTTCATATGTGCTTACAATGAATATGTTTCTTTTATATTCAGGCAAATGTTAATGACACATTTTATTTATTGTTGACATTTAAAGGGAAGGGCTGCATAGGTCTACCTCTGTATGTCTAGAGAATCACTGTAAGTTCAGCTGTTTTGGCTGGTCTAATACCAAGGAAACGTCTTGTTCTCCATGAAATGACTTTCCAAAATAGTAAAAAACAAAACAAAACAAACAAAACCCCCAAATCCCCCCAAACACAAACTATGAAGCCTTCATAAACTTCAAACAGAATAAAGTACCGTCCTTCTTATATGTATACGTGCTTGCATCAGAACCTAGTAAGCATTTTTTTTCTTTAATGACAGAGCAGAGTGTTTGCCCCAATAATTGTACACCCCGTCGGCTGAGTTTCCTGAGCGTCTGGCAAAACGCTCGAGTTCGGCGTGAGGCAGGAGTGCTCTGGGTTGTGCTGGCGTGTCCTGGGCATCACTGCTGGTCCTGCTCTCGGTGCCATGGCAACCCCAGTCATCCTGAGCAGACTTGCCTGGCTCCTGGCAGCCCAGCCCACGGAGGACCCTAGTCCCGGGGCACTGAGCTTGCACGGGTTAAATGCCTGCCTCACGGCGGGGACGGTCCCCAGGTTGGGCAGACGCAGCCCCTAGCCGTGGTCGTTCTTCAGAATCCCTGAAGTCATTTGTGCCCTGCACACAGCTTTCCGCTCCTGTTTGCTGCTTTCAGGACCGGTTCCCTTTGCCTGGCTTAGCCTTCATGAAAGTCACTTCAGAGAGAACAAAACGGTTACTTGAGCAGGGAGTCCCTTCTCAGGAAGCCGGTTAGAGTGAGGCTTTGAATAGTGGCTGCTCTCACAGCATCACCCTTTCTGACGTTAATAATGCTTCCTGCTAGGGATAAATAATCAAAGAAATTGGAAAGGGGGTAAGTTGTTTTTCCCTCTAATTGGTTTTAGACTCTCATTAGGGGCTGACATAAGGTGTTTGGTTCTTAGACATTTCTGCAGTCACAGTAGCGTTCTGTTTCATTTAAAATTATTAAATTTGGCACAGATATAAACATTTCTAAAGGATGAATGAAGTATGAAAAATAACAATATGATAACCCAGTTTAAGAGAAAATCAGGGCTTCATGATTTCATTTGAAGTTCCCTCTGGAGCTTGGTCCTTTGAGTCCCATAGAGGTAATCTTTTGCCTTAAAAAAAAACAAACCTAAAAAATAGTTTCACTAAAAATATTCCTATATGCTAAATAAAATATTGCTTAGTTTTCTAAGTATTTGAACTTTATATTCACAGAACTGTGCCGTATATTTTCCTCTCTCACATTCTTGTGTAGTTTGGCTGAGTTCTGCTTGTCAGACATTTCAGCTGTGTGAAGAGAGCCTAGTTTACTTCCCATCCCCTCTAGCTGAGCCTGTCCCCTCACTCCCGCAGCGGTTCTGCACATGCTCTCCTGGGGCCCCTGAGTGCCGATGGCCCGTTCTCAGGATTAGGACGCGATGCTAACTTGTTTTCACAGCACCATTTTGTGGTCCCACTGGCCCCGTGTAAGGGGTTGGGTTCCTCTCAGCCCTTGGCAACACTTGATGAGATCAGATTTAAGTATTTTTGCCAATCTTTTGTCTCTAACGTGATACCTCATTTGATTTTTATTTTTCCGATTTCTTTTAAAAATTGTTTTCTTTTATATACCTTTATTTCTAAGATGTTTTATTTGAATATTTGAACCTATCTGTCTTTATCATCATCTTTTGTGGTTTACCTCATGTGTTTTTTTATTATGTTAGTCCCCATGCAGTACATCTTAGTTTTTGATGTTGTGTTCCATGATTCATTGTTTGTGTGTGACACCCAGTGCTCCGTGCAATCCGGCCCTCCTGGTACCCATCACGGGGCTCACCCATCCCGCCACCCCTCCCTCTAAAACTCTCAGTTTATTTCTCTGCATCCACAGTCTTTCATGGTTCATCTCACCCTCCGCTTCCTCCCCTTCATTTTTCCCTCCCTTCTCGTGATGTCCTCCATGCTATTCCTTATACTTCACAAGTAAGTGAAACCATGTGATAATTGACTTTCTCTGCTTGACTTATTTCACTCAACATAATCTCCTCCAGTCTCATCCATGTTGATACAAAAGTTGGGTATTCATGCTTTCTAATGGAGGCATAATATCCCATTGTATATATGGACCATATCTTCTTCATCCATTTGTCTGTTGAAGGGCATCTTGGCTCTTTCCACAGTTTGGCTATTGTGGCCATTGCTGCTATGAACATTGGGGTACATGTGGCCTTTCTTTTCACTACATCTGTATCTTTGGGGTAAATACCCAGTAGTGCAATTGCAGGGTCATAGGGTAGCTCTATTTTTAATTTTTTAAGGAATCTCCATACTGTTTTCCAAAGTGGCTGCACC
>CM052800.1:178605407-178631219 GCA_028533885.1 Nasua narica | reverse complement strand
AACAGCCACACATCTGTCCTGTTACCTTCTGAAGCTTTACAGTTTTGCCTTTAACCTTTAGATTTTTTAACTACCTGGAATCTAGTGCTTAACCTTTTTGTTCATTTTTCTTACTTTAGTGGAAAGAAGTGCTGCCAATGGACTCATTTGTATGGTTTCTCATCACCATAAACTATTTCTTTGACAGTTCATTTCTGTTCCTAATTTACTAAGTACTTTAAAAAACCATGAATGGATGTTAAATTTTTACAAGAGCTTTTTGTTCATCTGTTGGGGTTATCATACAGGTGACTTTTGACCAGTGTGGGTGCTGAGAAACCAGCCCTCCACTCGCTCAGAAATCCACATAGAACTTCTGACTGTCCCGAAGCTTCACTGCTAGTAGCGCGTTGTTTACCTTGCTGATCGCATCCGCGGTTGATTAACACGTATTTTGTATGTTATGTATATCATGTACTGCATTCTTACAATAAAATAAGCTGGAGAAAATAAAATGTTAAAAATATAGAAAATACATTTACAGTAAAGTACCTTATTTATTGGGAAAATTCACATGTAAGTGAACATACCCAGTTCCCACCTGCCTTGTTCCCAGGTCAGTGTAGACCTTTTAACAATGTTTATTCTTCCAATACATGAGCATGGAATGTTTTTCCATGTCATTGTATCTTCCTCCTCCATTTCTTTCATGAGTGTTCTGTAGTTTCTAGAGTATAGGTCCTCTACATCTTTGGTTAGGTTTATTCCTAGGTATCTTATGGGTTTTGGTACTATTGCAAATGGGATTGATTCCTTAATTTCCTTTTCTTCTCTCTCATTTTTAGTGTATAGAAATTCAGCTGATTTCTGTGCATGGATTTTGTATCCTGCCACATTATTGAATTGCCATATGAGTTTTAGTATTTTGGGGGTGGGGTCTTTTGGGTTTTCCCCATAAAGTATCATGTCATTTCCAAAGAGTGAGAATTTGACTTCTTTGCCAATTTGGATGCCTTTTTTTTTTTTGTCTGATTGATGTTGCTAGGACTTCTAGTACTATGTTTAACAACAGTGGTGAGAGTGGGTATCCTGTCGTGTTAGTGGCCTTAGTGGAAAAGCTTTCAGTTTTTCCTCATTGAGAATGATAATGCTGCAGGTTTTTCTTTTTTCTTTTTTTTAAGATTTTATTTATTTATTTGACAGAGAGAGAGAGATCATAAGTAGGCAGAGAGGGGGAAGCAGGGTCTCTGCTGAGCAGAGAGCCTGATGCAGGGCTTGATCCCAGGACCCTGAGATCATGACCTGAGCTGGAGGCAGAGGCTTTAACCCACTGAGCCACCCAGGCGCCCCGCTGTGGGTTTTTCATAGATGGCTTTATGATTTTGAGGTATATACCCTTTATCTCTATATTTTGAAGGGTTTTAATCAGGAAATTGTGCTGTATTTTCTCAAATGCTTTTTCTGCATCAATTCAGAGGATCATTTGGTTTTTGTCTCTTCTTTTATTAATGTGATCTGTCACGCTGATTGACTTATGAGTGTTGAACCAGCCTTGCATCCCAGGAATAAATCCCACTTGATCATGGTGAATAATCCTCTTAAGGTATTGTTGGATCCTCTTGGCTAGTATCTTGGTGAGTATTTTGGCATTCATGTTCACAGGTATATTGGTCTGTGATTCTATTTTTTGTGGGGTCTTCATCTGGCTTTGGGATCAAGGTAATGCTGACCTCATAGAATGAGTTTGGATGTTTTCTTTCCATTTTTATTTTTTTTGAAACTGATTCAGAGGAACATATATTAGTTCTTCTTTAAATGTTTGGTAGACTTCCCCATGGGAGGCCATCTGGCCCTGGGTTCTTGTTTGTTGGGAGATTTTTGATTGCTGCCTCAATTTCCTTGCTGGTTATGCATCTGTTCGGGTTTTCTATTTCTTCCCATTTTAGTTTTGGTAGTTTATATGTATCTGGGAATGCATCCATTTCTTCCAGATTGCCTAATTTATTGGCATATAGTTGCTCATAATATGTTCTTAAAATTCATTTTATTTCCTTGGTGTTGATTATAATCTTACCTCTTCATGATTTTATTAATTTGTATCCTTCTCTTTTCTTTTTGATAAGTCTGGCTAGGAGTTTATCGATCTTATTAATTCTTTCAGAGAACCAGCTTCTAGTTTCATTGATCTGTTCTACTGTTCTTTTGGTTTCTATTTCATTGGTTTCCGGTTTAATCTTTATTATTTCTCCTCTCCTGCTTGCTTTAGGCTCTATTTGCTGTTTTTCTCCGGCTCCTTTATTTATAAAATTAGCTTGTGTATTTGAGACTCTTGTTTCTTAAGAAAGGCTTGTATTGTTACGTACTTTCCTCTTAAGACTGCCTTTGCTGCATCCCAAAGGCTTTGAACAGTTGTGTTTTCATTTTCATTGTTTACATGAATTTTTAAAATTTCTCTTTAATTTTCTGGTTGACCCATTCATTTCTTTGGTAAGATGCTCTTTAACCTCCAATATTTGAGTTCCAACTTTCCTCTTGTGATAGAGTTCAAGTTTCAAAGCATTGTTGTCTCAAAATATGCAGGGAATGATCCCAATCTTTTGGTACCAGTTGAGACCTGATTTGTGACCCAGAATGTGATCTATTCTGGAGAATGTTCCATGTGCCCTAGAGAAGAATGTGTATTCTGTTGCTTTGGGATGGAATGTTCTGTGTGTATCTGTGAAGTCCATCTGGTCCAATGTGTCATTCAAAGCCCTTGTTTCCTTGTTGATCTTCTGCTTAGATGATCTGCCCATTGCTTTGAGTGGGCTATTAGTGTCCCCTACTATTATTGTATTTTTATCCATGTGTTTCTTTGATTTTGTTATTCATTGGTTTATATAATTTGCTACTCCCATTTTGGGAGCATAAATATTTATAATTTTTAGATCTTCTTATTGGATCGACCCTTTAAATATGATATCATGTCCCTCTTCATCCCTTACGACAGTCTTTGGTTTAAAATATAATTTGTCTGGTATAAGGATTGTGACCCCAGCTTTCTTTTGATACTCCATTAACATGATAAATTGTTCTCCACCCCCTCACTTTCAGTCTGGAGATGTCTTTGGGTCTAAAATGAGTCTCTTGTAGACAGCATATACGTGAGTCTTGTTTTTTTATTCAATCAGATACCCTGTGTCTTTTGATTGGGTTATTTAGCTCATTTACATTCAGGGTAATCATTAAAAGATAAGAATTTTGTGCTACTATGTACCTGTAAAGTTCATGTTTCTAATGTTTCTGTATATTGTCTCTGTTCCTTTCCGGTCTATATTACTTTTGGGCTCTCTCTTCACTTAAGGATCTCCTTTAATATTTCTTGCAGGGCTGGTTTCATGAACACAAATTCTTTTCATTTCTGTTTCTCCTGTAAGCTCTTTATCTCTCCTTCCATTCTGAATGACATCTTAACTGGGTAAAGTATTCTTGGCTGCATGTTCTTCTCATTTAGCACCCTGAATATGTCATGCCAGCCCTTTCTGGCCTGCCAGGTATCTGTGGACAGGTCTGCTGCCAGTCCAACGTTCCTACTCTTATAGGTCAAGAACCTCCTGTCACTTGCTGCTCTCAGGATTTTCTCAGGATTTATCTCTGAAATTTGCAAGCTTCACTATTATATGTTCGGGTATTCATCTATTTTTATTGATTTTGAGGGGGGTCTCTGTGCCTCCGACTTGAATGCCTATTTCTGTCCCCAGATTTTGGGAAGTTCTGAGCTATAATTTGCTCAAATATACCTTCTTCCCCCTACTCACTCCTCTCTCTCACCCTCTCTCTCCCTCTTCCTTTGGGTTCCCAGTTATTCTAATTTTGTTTCACTTTATGGTATCGCTTATGTCTCAAATCCTCCCCTCGTGGCCCAGTAATTGTTTCTCTCTTTTTGGTCAGTTTCTTTGTTCTCCATAATGTTATCTTCTCTATCGGTTCTTCTCTCTTCTCCCTCATTTATCCTAGCAATAAGAGTTTCCATTGTTACTGTATCTCAATAAACCCTTTTTTATTTCAACCTGATTAGATCATAGTTCTTTTATTTCTCTAGAAAGGGATTCTCTGGTGTCTTCTATGTTTTTATCAAGCCTAGGTAGTATCTTTATAATTGTTATTCTGAATTGTAGTTCCATCATTTTACCAATATCCATATTTATTAAGTCTCTGGCAGTGAGTACTACCTCTTGTTCTTTTTTTCTGGGAATTGTTCCTTCTAGTCATTTTGTTGAGAGAAGAATAGATGAATGAGAGAAAAAATAGAAATAAAAAAATAAATATAAAACTCTCAACCACAACCGTAGTGAAATATACATTAGGGAAATCAGAAGAGATCAGAAACCAAAAAAGAAAAAGAAAAAAATAAGGAAAAAACAGAATCTAATCAAAGAAGTAGACAGAACACGGTGATATGCTTGGTCCTGGGTATATTATGGTCTGTTTGTTAGAAGACACTTGATCCCAAAATTGTAAAGAAAGAAAAACTTATGTATATATACAGAAATAAAATTGAATACAGTGAAAGGAAGCCAAAAATGAAGAGTATATAAAATGTAAATGTAAAAATGTAAAAAATGTAAAAAAAGACTTAGAAAAAGATTTGATAAAATAAGCTTGTTGAAAAGGGAATCAAGAAAAAGAAAATTTTAAACTGAAAGACTGAAGATTCATGAGAAAAAACCTTGAGGTCTCGATACTGTTCCCTGGAATAGGAGGTTTTCAGTTCTGTGTGACCCATAAGCGGGCTGTTTGCCTGACGTCCCTGCCGGTCTTCTGGGCGAAGCTGTCGCCCTGATCCTCAGGTGTCTTTGCTCAGGTGCGGTTGTTCTGCCCCTTGCGGGGGGCTCCCTCGGTGTGAGCTGCTTCTGGTTTTGCTCTGGGTGGCTTTTGTTCCTTGGAGGCTTTTCATGCAGCTTTAGAGGATGAAAAACATAATAAAAGTGGCTGTGGCCGCTTTCCAGCCCTGGATCCGAACGGTCCCCCCCTTTCCATGTGCCCTCTGGGAAAAGCAGGCACTTCTGTGTGTGTGGAAGTCTGCAGACTCCTCCCAGTGGAGGGAGGGAGCGGGGGTCTCAGCACCGGGCTCCTGCTCTCTGGGCCCGATGCTCCAGGGCCCCACCTGCACGCCCCTCTCGCCCCTCTCGGGGAGGAGCGGGGACTCAGCAGTTGGGTCGTTTGCTGGGCCCCTGCTCGGAGAGCCATCGCTGGAGCCTGCCGCGGGTCGTGGTTTATGGCAGTGCCGAGTGAAAGCCCACTCCTGGGCTTGCTGATCGTTGCGACTTCCCTGCTCTAATGCCTGGGAGCTCTGCTGCACTCAGGTTCTGCTGTTCTTTCTGTGACCCCGGGGATCCTGAGACCACACTGTTCCTGCTGGGAATCCACCCCACTCTGCCACCCGAGTGCCTTTCCGGCAGGGAGGCCCCTCACCGGAGCAGACCTCTGAAGTCCAGTTTTGTGATCTGCTCCTGAATCACTTGCCGGTAGCTGGCTGATGGAGGCTCCCTCTACCCACGGTTTATCTTCCGATATATCCCCTCAGGTTCATTTCTCCGCACCTCCTACCTTGCAGAACGTGGTTGATTTTCTGTTTGTAGAACCCCAGCAACTCTTGTAGCTCTCGGGTTGAATTCATAGATGTTCAGAATGATTTGATGGATATCTAGCTGAATTCAAGGGTCCCCTATTCCTCTGACATCTTCCCTCTCCTCCTGGAATTCTTTTTACCTTAGATATTTGGTAAAACTTTTGCTTGAAACCACATGGGCCTGGAGTTTTCTTTATGGGGAAGTTTAAAACCACTCACAATAACTCTAATGATTTTAGGAATACTCAGGGTTTCTGTTTCTTCTTGAGACGCTTCAGGGGAATTGTGTTTATCTGAATTTATCTGTATCAAATTTGTTTGTTTTCAAATTTGTTGACAGAATTATAGTGTCTCTTATGATGTTTGATCTTTGTGTTATTTTTAGTTACGTTCTTTTCATTGATATTGGCTTTTAGTGCCTTTATTTTTTAATAATTAAGAACAATAATAACAGCTTCATTGAGATATGATTTATAGACTTTTTTATTCTATATAATTCTGGCTGGAATTTCTCATGAACTGGCCTTTTGCTGTTGGATCACATCTGTCGTGCACTTTTTTCTAATTTCTGTTACACTCTCTTCTGCCTTTCACCTTGTAGCTTTTGTGGTTGGATGGTTAGCTTGTTTATTTATGCTTCTTTTACTATTTAATATGAATATTTAAGGGGTAGAACCTTCCTGTCAGGTGTTGTTTTGGTTGTGTTCTGGTGTTCTCCGGGTCGGAGAGTTCTGCCCCCGTGAGTCACTGCCTGCTGGTCTCCTGCCCTGTGTGTCCTGTGCACTTGCTTCCTCCAGAATGTTCCTCCAGAACGCTGTGCGGTACAGTCTCACGCCGTGTGGCATTCTGGTCCTGGCACCCTTCACTTTGCAGAATGCCTCTGAGATTTGCCCACGCTGCTGTGTGCGCCACTGTTCCTTTAAGGAAAATTGCTGAGTTGTAGTCCATTGGATGAGTGTGTTCCCCTCTCAGCTCTGCTGTAGGACACGAGAGCTGTTCCCGGCTTCAGGCGGTCATGCACAAAGCCCTGTAAGCGTCACGTGCAGGCTCTCACGTGAACGTGGCTCATCATTTCACGTGGGTATTTCACTTGCTGGAAGGACGGGGGTGGCCCGTCGAACGGGAAGTGTGTGTGCGGCTTCCCTCGAATCACCAAACGGCCTTCCTCGGGGCCTGTGCATCGGCCTTGCTCCCAGCAGGGTGACAGGTGCCCATGGCTTGCGTCCCTGCCTGCTCTGCACTCTGGGTCGGTGTGGACCATGTGTGGTTTGGGTGTACTTTTCTCACGGTGTCTCCCTTCGGCTTTTCCCCAAAGTTACGCAATAACTAATGTCATCGAGCCTCTTTTCACATTTACTCTCCATCTTTATTCTTTGACGAAGTTAATGTTTCCGTGTATATTCTGGGTACCTGTCTTTTGTGAGGCCTGTGGTCTGCAGACCTGTTCTCCCAGGTGTAAACTGTCTGTTCTGAACAGTGTCTTTTGGATGACAGAATATTTTAATTTTAATAATGTGCAGTCCGTCATTTTTTTCTTTTATGGATTGTACTTTTACGGTTGTTCTATGAACTCTGCCGGCCCCAACACCACCATTTCTGCATCCTGTGATCTCTTCAAAAAGTTTTATAGTTTTAAATTTTACATTTAAATCTCAAGCGTTTTTTTTTACAATTTTTGATTTTTTTGGTAAGATGTGAGATGTGTTTAGGTTTTTTTTATTGCATATCAATCACTTTTTTATCTTTAAAAAGTACTCTCACAGTTATTTATACTAAATGTATGTTTGTGGATATAATTACAGTGTCTAATCCTTCATGGATTCTTTCATGTTGCGGGGAGTTTTCAGGGAGACTACGTACTCAATTTTTATTTTGTTTATTGCTCAACTAATTTTGTGCATTTATTAAATAATTTTTATTTTAGTGTCACATAGGCTGCCTTTCCTTATATATTTGGAGATTGTATGCATGGTTAATTACTGCATAATGGGTTATAGCAGGAAGTTTATGAACATTGAAATACCAATTTAAGAAGTATCTGGGCACTTACAAACATTTAAGTTCATTCTTCCTTCTCCTAAGCTGAGCCTACTGATGAACACAGACAGAATACCACGGTGATTATAAAACTGGTAAAAACCCTTATATTTTAAGGTACTGTAAAACATTATACTTTCAATTAAACATTTTAAGAAAATTTTGCTTCCTCTTAAGTATCCTGGGTTTATAACTTGTTATAATCTTGGAATGTACGCTCCTGCAACCATTACAAGGGTCACAGTCTTCCCAGACCCTGTAGGGAGGCGTCTTGTCTCCCACGAGCCTGCACGACAGGTGCTGGGACATTGGTTTTGGGTACTGCTTCCATTGATTAGAACAACTCAGGTACAACCATTGCTATCCAGGTGAGGGGGTCCCTTTTATAAAATCTAGTGATTCTCTTTTGTGTCATTGGACCCTAAGGCCCCTATTTTTCATGTGCTTTTAGATTTTTTGAAGACTTGGTTTTATTTCCAGGAATATGATATATTTTTTAAAAGTTTGAAATCCTATGTATTTCTTATGACCTATTGACCTGGTCTGTTAATATTACCAGAAATGTGTGTTCCTTTAAAAACTTTCATTACAGGGCACTTGGGTGGCTCAGTCGGTTAAGCATCTGACTGTTGGTTTTGGCTCAGGTCGTGATCTCAGGGTCATGAGATCAAGCCGCAAGCTGGGCTCTGGGCTCAGCTGGTACTCTGCTTGAGATTCTCTCTCTCCCTCTCCCTCCCTCTGCCCCTGTGCGAATTGCTCTCTCACTTTCTCTAAAATAAATAATTTTTAAAAACCGCTTTCATTATAAGTAGGAGGACCGTTTGGAGGTTTCATCTCCTAGGAGACAGGGACTGGGTCTGTGTGCTTCGCTCCTAGATTTGGCTAATTTGTCCTTTTGGAATAAACCTTTTTTGACAACTGGTCCCCATTAAATCATCAGACCGTGACTGGTGAATTGTACGTGACCCCCTCCCGGCTGATCCTTCTGTTCTTAGGCTTTTGCAGCATCTGTTTGTCTTAAACTTTCATTCCTTTCCACTTTCAGAGATAGAATGGAGAAGGAAGAATGTAACTGTACCTTAGGAACAGACTAATGCTGACCAGAAGAAACATAGTATCATCATACACCTATTTGTTTATCTGTAGCAAAACCAACAAGTGGCTATTTAGTTACATTTATCTTGGTATTGAGATGTATTCTTCTCAAAACACTGTATTCATTCTTTGTCCCTGGATTTCATGATCAAGTCAAGTTCTCTCTCTTTTTTTTAAAGACTTTATTTATTTATTTGACAGAGAGAGATCACAAGTAGGCAGAGAGGCAGGCAGATGGGGGGGGGGGAAGCAGGCTCTCTGCTGAGCAGAGAGCCCTATACGGGGCTCCATCCCAGGACCCTGCATGACCTGAGCTGAAGGCAGAGGCTTTAACCCACTGAGCCACCCAGGCGCCCCCATCAAGTCAAGCTTTTGTATATACTTACCTTATTCTACATATGTATGTGGTCATCATCATCATTATTGTTTGCTCTCCTGAGGGCCGCACCTGCCCACTGAAACCCCTTCCCCCTCATGTTGGCTCTTTGTCATTTTAATTCAGTGCCTGGTGTCTTTGGGATGACTCCTGCATTTTGGGAAAAGCAGGATGTTTCCTGTGTATTTAGATGTTTTCTTGTCTCCAGACATGGGATCTCTGTGCTCCAGGGAGTTGGAGTTGAGAATAAAGTCTGTGTGCCTGAGGGCAGGTGGCACGTCGCTGTCCCACTGATGGGATGCTCCCGCTAGGAGGGTGCGGAGCGGAAAAAGGTTGGGTTGCTCATTGCTCACTAACCTTCCGTGTTCTGTCCCTCACTTCCGGTGCGGGCTTTCCTCCGCCACAAACCCTTCCTCTGTGTTGAGCGGAACAGCAATCCTGCCAGGAAGGAGCCCGCGAAAATTCCCGGTGAGCAGGTGTGATTTGGCGGCAGGACTGTGGGGCAGTCACTCATATCTGTCACTGTCCTATCTGTCCAGGGGGCTTTGCTGTCGTCTGCCGGTCGGATAGTCCTGGTATCAAAGGTCTTACTTCTCCAGTTTGGGTTGGTTTCATGGAAGGAGGTGTGACGAAGACTTTGGGTCAGCCATTTCTTTACACTTTTCATCTGTTGCTAGTAGAAGTCAAAGGTTGCCACCGTCATCCGGAAAGAATCATTTCCCCTTATTCAGTTTTATTTTCTAGGTTACTTTGATTTTTAGGAAAAAAAGGACATTGAACTTGTTACCAGTTTTACTGTTTCACAGAAAGCTTAAGGTAAGTATTGAAGAATATTTTAGGGTAGAGCAGCTGATCTTTGAACATTTTGGCATTAGCGCTTATATGTATGTGATTGGGGGTGTGTGCATGTGAAGTCTGTTTGTTGTTTTATAACCCAGGTAAAGGTCGGAGTTTTTATTGAACATAAGTATTGAAGTGAGACTCCACCAGAAACCAATATGTGCATCGTTGGGCTTTATCTATTTTGGAAATTATTTTACAACAGCATGAACTTGATTGTGCAGCTGTCCGGCCCCTGAAAGAATAATACTGAAAGACTCTGGCCGTTGCTGTAGGACAGTAGGATTTAGCGATGAACAAACCTATCTTGGGTAGTGCTGAAGTCAGAGTTAAAAATCATTTTTTTTTCACTTTAAAGATTTTGGAGATAAGTCAACACAGTTTGTTAACAATTTTTTTCGTAAGCATCTTTTATTCTCTTTTCATCCTTGAAACACCTGAGATTTATACCATTAAGACAATTTTTTGTGAAGAGAGCATTTACAGAGTCATGTTATTAAATTTGGGGAGGTACAAGCAGATGATCAAAGATACACTTTCTAGATTCCAGAAGGGGTTTCTCTATCAAAACAACATTTTTTAAAATATTGATTTCTTCGTATCTCTGTGCAGCAGATGTTTGCATTTGAAGGAAGCCTAATGAAAGAGCTTTTAAAATTCTCCTATTGTGTTTGAGCCCAAAGGGTTTTTGTTTTTCCTCAGGTATAGGTTTACAACTTTATCCCGCACTTGGTTCTCAGGACATATTTCTGGGACTTACTGTGTTTTACTAACCTTTCTCCTTGCCTTAATAAAAAAAAAAAAAATCAATAGGGTGGAAATTGTCACACAGCAATGACTTTCCACTGCAGGCAAGTGTAAATGCATATATTAAAACTAATCTTGGCGACCCAGCCAAGGTTCTACTTTCAGAGCTAGAGGGAGTCAGTCACCGCCAATATCCCGATGACCTTTCTGCTAGTCCCTTCAGTGATGGGTTGAGTTGCACGCATTTATTTATTGCATTTTGCCACAGTGTAGGGCAATTGTTGGTGCCTTGATGATGAGGAGTCTTCCTGCTTTGGGTGGGTTCATGCTTGCTCTTAGGAAACTGAGTCAGCAGCCCTCGCTTGGTAAACATCCTATGTCTGAAGAGATAACCATTGTCCTGCATCATTCTGCGTGTTTGCTTTAGTGTCTTTAGCAAATTTGTAAATACTTAGAAAGTTCTTTTCAGAGCACATAACGTTTATTTGTAACTCACTAGCTACCTTCTTATTTTTGTTAATACTGGCTGTCAAAGGAGCAGCTGGTTTTGCCGAATGTCATCTGTTGGTAGAAATCAGGATACGTGGTGGGATAGGCAGTGATTTCTCAAAGGGATGTATGTTCTTAAATTCTAAGTAAATTTTGAGGGCCTTGGCTATGTGTAGATTTTTTTTTTTAATTTTCTGAAAGATTTATTTATTTGTCAGAGAGCATACAAGCAGGGGGAGCAGCAGAGGGAGAAGCAGGGTCCCCCCGCTGAGCAGGGATCCTGATGTGGGGCTCCATCCCAGGGCCCTGGGATCATGACCTGAGCTGAAGGCAGACGCTTAACGACTGAGCCACCCAGGCCCCCCAGTGTATAGATTTTTATGAAATACTGTTTCACTGAGTGAGAACCACTAGTTTATTGAGTGCTGTAACTGACACTTTGTTAGCTCTAATGTAGAGAACCTTTCCTGGAATCTGGGCGTCTAGCTTCATCCTTTTGGGGCACAGCCCATCATCAGGGCAGGCAAGGCAGGCATGTTACTGGAACCTCATCCGGACGTCCTGTGTATTTGATCGATTTACATGTCACCCAGGTAATTCAGCTCACCTTCTAAAACGGAGAGTGAGGCATGACGGGTCACTGAGGCTGTTGTCACCTCGTCCAAGACGTCGTCTGGGGAGTACTGTGTGGTGCCTACCACACGCGCTCCGTTTGCAGATAAGGAACCTGAGAGGGACTAGCTATCGCCGCTCTCGTCCCAGGCTGGGTTACTGCCCTGGCTCGACCCCGTCTCTGCTGCTCCCTTGTTCCTGCCACCCCTTTCCATGTCATTGCCTGGATGGGCCTCTGGTTTCACGGGGACCCTGGCTGACCCACACCGTACTGTGGTAATGGTAACGGAAAACGCAAAGGCAGATGAGACACAAAACCATGTGTTATAGCCCTTGAAACATTTCCAGGAACACGAAGATATCGTGGTTTAATTGGAGCAGGGGTTCTTGGCTGGGTGCATGGGTGTCCCGGGCCAGCAGATAACTCGTGTGGCCCCGTGGCCTCGGACAGGAGAAACACTGTCCTTGTTCCAGTAGCTTCTGGTGGGAGCTCATCAGCGGAGGCAGCCACGGCACAGGTAGGAGCGCCTGGCCTCTCCCCGGGGCGGAGGAGGGCGGCGCACAGCGCGTCGGGGCTGGCACGTCAGCCGTGAAGGAGGAATTGCACCCACGTGTCGAAATCAGCATCAGTGTCACACCGGCTGTGGGGTCGTGGGATGTGCAAATAAACCTCCCGTGTCAGTCGTGCCTCCTGATTAGACATGTTGACTGTTTCAGCGTAACTGTTTTGTGCGTGTTTTGTCACGTGCGTTTGGAGACGTTCTTCCGAAAGGGTCTGTGGGCTCTGCAGGACCGGTCAGCCCTGCTCCCTGAGTGCGAGCACGTTGTCGTCCCTCATCCATCTACCTCAACATCGGACACGCCGCCAGGAGGTTTGCAGATGTTCGTGTGGTAGCTGCGGCCGTGGAGGGTGGGTGTGTGGACCCCCCTCACTGAACAAAGTGCATCGAGCACATGCTGCTTGTCCCACACCGGCAGACCCCGGGCTGTGCCGGGGGCCAGTTTGTGACTGTCCAGCACGGGCGTGGCGTTTGCTCGCGACCCTGTGTACGCATCCTCGGGGGTCTTTGCTCCTCTCCCTCTGCTGCTCGAAGGGCACCGAGTCTTAGGAAGCTTCCATCACGTTCTTTAGGCCACTTCGTGCGTGTGTGTGGAGCTGCGATTTGGGGCGGGTGGGCCTGGGTCCAAGCACGAGCTCCTCCCTGCCGGGCCGAGCTGTCAGCGATGCCCGCACACGCACACCTTCAGCCCCTCACCCCCTTCGGGCCACCGCGTTCTGCACGGGCTGGAAGAGGCCCTCACCTCTCGCCGCCGTGCCGGGAGCGGACGATTACAGCCGATCGCAACACTGTGGTTTCGGCTCTGACTGGATGGGATGATGGGACCGCCTTTCTCTCCCACCCTGCTCTGTCCGAGTGAGCACATTCCTCTCCGTTCCTTGTCCCTGGGTCTCCGAGTTTAAATAGGACACACTGCTGATCAGACCCGCGCTTGTCACCTGCTTCCCTTGCCTCCGTCTTGCATGTAATGAAGTCACCATGACCTCCTGCTGGAAATCTTGGATCGGCTTTTCTCCCTCAGCCATTTGCTTTCTCACAAGAAGATAAGACTAATGGCAAATCCAATCAAACCATCATACTTTTCTCTGCCTTCTATCTGTTTATTGGCTGTAAATTTTAGCGAATTATCAGCTTCATTCTACTTAAGATTCTGCTGGGTCATTTTCATCTTTCTCCCGCCAGCTTAATTGATTGTCTGCCTATAGTGAATAAGCAAATCAAGATCCTTCTGCTTCTTAGGCTTTAATATAAATTGCCAGCAGAATTACATTCTCAGCAAACAGGGTTTGTACTGATTATATTCCCTACTGTCAGGTTAGCATCTTTGCCACGTCCACAGTTTTGTCAAGATAGACTCCCCACCAGAACCCAGGGTGGCTTTGTGCCTGCCGTGAGCCTTTCCTGGGGAGACCTGAATGCTGCACGGTTACCGCGAGTGACACCACTTCCTTCACGTGCATCTCCTGTGGCTTTGCAAAAGGCTTCACTTCACTGCATGCTGTTTGCATTTGTGAATCCGCTGATGGATTCAAGTATGTCCACCACGGACGTTGGTGAACCTTGTCACATGTTTGCTGTGTACGGACTTGGTGCTGGACGCCAGGTCGCTGGATGTAGATGAGGTGTGTAAACATCTGAGGGAGATGGCGTAGAGATGACCCCCGAAACATATAGGCAAGTGCTGTCAAGAGGAAATTCTGTGCTTAGCGCTTTCACGACAGCAGAGTGGGAACCTGGAGAGGAGCACGTCGTCTGACTGTGTGGGGCCCCCAAGACCATCCCCTGGTTCAGTGATTCGGCAGGAGGACTGGGTGGATAGTCACAGGTAGGATGTATTACAGCAGAAGGATGTTCTGTGGCCTAAAATGCCTACTGTGCTGTCTCCTTATCCAGTGCCTCGTCCTCCATTCCTGAGCACAGACAGTTGTGTTGGGTGACAGTGACAAGCCCATTCTGGCTTCAAGGCTTGGCACTTTCTTTTCACTCTGTGAAGTGCTTTCTTCATGTGTGTTGGTTTGTTGGGGCTAGTCTAACAACGCACCTCACAGTTAGTGGTTTAAACAACCGAAATGTATTATCTCATGGTCCTGGAGGCTGAAAGTCCAAGGCCAAGGTGCCATCAGAGGTGGTCTCTTTAATGAGTAGGAGGAAGGATATCCTTTGCTTGTAACGGCTGTCTTCTATGTCTCTTCACTTCTTGTTCCCTCTATGCATATCTGTCTCCATGTTCAAATGTCCCCCCCTTTTTTTAAGAATGCCAGTCAAACTGGACTGGGGTTCACCCTCATTTTAACTTGACTATCTCTGTGAAGACCCTGTGTCCAAATAATATCACATTCTGAAGTATTAGAGGTTAAGACTGCACTATACTTTGGTGGTGACGGGCATATCAGCCATAATACCATGTTATGAGCATTTTCTCTACAATGCCTCTGTTCTCCACTAACTCTGCTAGCAAGGTGTGTATGTTTGGGGCAGAACTATATGCCTAACACTTAACATGGGTGAAAATCTAGTATGAACTCCAGAAATGTTTGTTGAATGAATAAATCAGCAAAAAGGAGCCGCCAGAGAAATGTAAGGAGAACCAGGAAGTTGACATATTGAGAAAGGAGATAAGTTTCAAGAATGTAGGGATGCATATTAGTGCCTCATATTATAGACACATCAAGAGGAGGATAATTAAAAGTGTGTCACTTTGGGTGATATAAGGTCCCTGATGGTAGGTTTCTGATGCCCAAGGGGAAAGTTAGATTTCATTTGGGGATGGAATGGCAATGGCAGAAGGACTTAGGTTACTAATTTCTGAGACATATGAAACAAATTGGAGGTTTGTCTCACATATGGGAGACTGGTTCAGCGTTTGAAAATTGATTAGTGGAATCCATCACATAAGCACATCAAGGAAGAAAAGTCATATGATCACATCAGTAACTGTAGAAAAAGCCTTTCACAAAATCTAACATCTAATCATGATAAAAACTCTGAGCATGCTGGGCATACAGGAACTTCCTCACAAGATAAAGAAAATCTACAAAAACCCCACAACTGACATTGTACGTAATAGTGACAAAGTAGAGTCTTTTCCTCTAAGATCAAGAGCAAGGGAAGTATGCCTTCTCTCTCCACTCCTTTTTACCTTAGTAGTAGAATTCTTGGACAATGCAATAAGACAGGAAAAGGGGGAAAGAGGTATACAGATTGGGAAGGATGGAGTAAAACTGACATGACGTGATTTGTTAATGTAGAGAATCAAAAAGAATTCACAAAAAAACCTTTCAGAACTAAAAAGTGATTATAGCAAGTTTGCAGGATACAAGGATTATATAAAAAAAAAGTCAACTGCTTTTTTATGTACCAGCAATGAATAATTGGAATTTGAAATTTAAAAAAAAATTTATTTTGCACCAAAAATGAAATGCTTACATAAAACTCTAATGAAATCTGTGTAAGATCTATATGACGATAACTACAGAACCCTTGTGAAATAAGTGAAAGAACAAAATACAGGACTGGTGTTGCATCATGTTCGCGGGTGGGAAGACCCAGTGTCGGTGTGATGGCAGTTCTCCACGACAATCTGTAGATTCATTGCAACCTCAGTTAAAGTACCAGCAAGTTACTTTGTGGATAGCAACAATGGGTTCTGAGCTTTATCTGGAAAAGCATAAGACCCAGAATAGCCAGTGCAATAATGGAGAGAAACAAAGTCGCAGGACTGACTCTGCCGACTTTGAGACTTATTTAAAGATATAGCTAACGGTAATGGAGAGAGTGTGGTCTTGGTGAAAGTACAGACAGATGAATCAGTGGAACAGAATAGAGAGCCCGGAACAGACTCAGATAAATATACTCAACTGATTGCGACAAAGTGGCAAGAGTGATACGATGGAGCAAAGATGATCTTTTCAGCAAATGATGCTAGAACAGCTGGATGTCTGCTTGCAGAAAAATAAATTTAGACACATACTTACATCCTTTACAAAAATTATCTCAAAATGGACCACAGACCTAAATGTAAAATGCAAAACAAAAAAACACCTAGGAGCTAACAGAAAATCTGGATGACTTTTGTTATGTTGATGATTATTTTAGACACAACACCAAGGCATGTGATCCATGAAAGAAGTCATTGGTAGACTGGACTTCATTAAAATAAAATAAAAAAAAAAACCCACAAACAACTTTTGCTGTGTGAGAGATGGTGTCAAGTGAATGAAAAGACTGTCCGCAGACTGGGAGATAATATTTGCCAAAGACACAGCTGATAAGAATTAGTACTTAAAATATATAAAAAATTCTTAAAATTCAAAAATAAATGACTCAACTTAAAAATGGGCAGAAGAGGGGTGGGTGCCTGAGTGGCTCAGTCAGTCAGGCATCTGATTCTTGATTTTGGCTCAGGTCATGACCTCAGGTTCATGAGATTGAGCCTTGGGT
This sequence comes from Nasua narica, assembly GCA_028533885.1. NCBI lineage: Eukaryota > Metazoa > Chordata > Mammalia > Carnivora > Procyonidae > Nasua > Nasua narica. Next base: position 178,614,433 of record CM052800.1, on the reverse strand, counting down.
TGGGCTCCATGCTGGGTGTGGAGCCTGCTTGAGATTCTCTCTCCCTCTCCCCTCCTGCTTGAGCTCGCTCTCTCTCTGTCTCTGTCTCTCTCTCTCTCTCTCTCTCAAAAAATTGGCCAAAGACTTGAATGGGTATTTCATCAAAGAAGAAACACATTGCTAAAAATTGAATAAACATCTGCATACAAATGGTAAATATATGAAAAGCAGTTCAACATCATCTACCATTAGGGAAATGGAAGTTGAAAGCATGAGATGTTACCATACGCCAGTGAGAACTGCCACCATCCAGATTACGGTCTGCACCATGTGTTGGAGAGGATGTGGAGACCAGGGACCCTCCCTCACTGCTGGCAGGAAAGCGGCATGGAACGGCCACTTTGGACAATGTAACACCATCTTGAAGAACTGAAAATACTGTACCTTTTGATCCCATAGCTACACTCTTCAGTATGTGCCCACAGGAGTTGAAAGCATGTGTCCACACAATTTGCACACAGATTTTTATAGCAGTGTTATTCATAATTCCAAACTTGGAAGCAACTGAGATGTCCTTTAGTAGGTGGAGGGATAAATAAACTTTGGTCTATCTAGACAATGGAGTATTATTCAGCACTAAATACAAAGGAGCCATCAAGCCTTGGAAAGACGTGGCAGAATCTTAATGCATATTATTGAGTCAAAGAAGTCCATCTGGAAAGGCCACATCACGTATGAATGCAACCATGTGACCTTCTGGAAAAGGCAGAACCACACAGACAGTAAAAAGATGAGTGCTTGCCCGTGTTGCGGGAGGGAGGGGTCAAAAGGGGGGCACACAGGGTTTTTAGGTCAGTGAAACTTCTCTGTAGGATATTGTATGATACTGTCTCTCTTACTTGGTGTGATACTATAATGACATTATCCGTTTGTCCAAACCCATAGAATGTATAACAGCAGGAGTGACCCTGATGCAAACTGCGGACTTGAGTCAAAACTAATGTGTTAATGTGTATCAGATGTTCATCAAAGGGGAACCAGGAGCAGGGTGAGGAAGCGTTCTCTGTACTTCCTTCTCAATTTTTTATGACCCTAAAATTGCTCTAAACATTGTCTCTCTTAAAAAGATTGGTTTGCACACTTTTTTTTGTGTGTGTGCCTTTAAGAAAAGAGCTGTTAAGTGGCAGAACTTTGGGTTTGAGCCAAGGGTGTCTGACCTCAGGGCTCAGCACACAAGGGAAGCACAGAAGTCCTGTAGGCAGTGACCACCGATGTGAGCCTTCTGACCTGACCCCAGATTACTTCCTGCATGAATCTGGTGTTGGGGGTCTCGGCGTCAGGACACCTGACTGCCCCGGTGACAATGGTGTTGACAAGGCTAACGTAGTGGCAGGTCCTGGGGTTGCTCTGTGTTTGTTCCTGCCTGTGATTTTATCCAGGGTCCTGGGTGTTCAGCAGCGGGGATGACAGGGTCCCTTCCAGCCCCGACTAGAGGTGGATGCTGGGGCAGAAAGGGGGAACACACAGCTGAGAAGGACCCGGTTATGTCACACACACAACCATGGAAGGCAGGGCTTCAAAGACGCTTCTCAGAGCATTTCTCGTTTTTTTAACATTTTTTAACGATTTATTTATGTGAGAGAGAGAGCACACGGAAGCAAGCAGGGGAGGGGCAGAGAAGGAGAGAATCTCAAGCAGACTCCCCCTGAGTGTGGAGCCTGATGCGGGGCTCCATTTCACACCCCTGAGATCATGGCTTAATAGGTCGACACGTAACCGACTGAGTCACCCAGGTGCCCCTCAGAAAATTTCTAATGTTGAGGTTTTGCCTTTTTTTTTTGCAGTTTGTTAGCATTAACGTGATAAAAATAAAATTATTATAGCCAAGACGATTTTTTTCCACACTAAATTGGTTTTTGTTTTAGACTGTTTTTTCCCAATTAAAGAAAGAAATCAGGAAGGATAAATATTTCTTGATTTTTCCCCCCCTTTGATGCAGATTCTCTAATGGCTTGTAGGAGTTTTCCAGTGTTCATGAAGTAGCCCTTACCAACATTTCAAGTGTGATCTTTGTTCGGTAAATTTTCGGATCCTCGGTTTAGAAATTAGAATGGGGTTCTGGGATGACTTCCCAGGTTTTTCAGAAAAATCACTTTAATTTCCAGCAACTCACTGCTGCTGTGAACTCCACTGATACCATCAAACAGCAAGTCTTCTCGACTGATTTGCTGTGGTTTAAAAATAAAGACAGTCCTCAACTTCAAAGACATCTCCAAGGTTCTCCAACTATTTATCACCTTGGCTTTTCCATCACGACGGAATAAGTATTACTTGTCATGGAATGAATAGCTTTCTAAGGCTTGTAGTGAACCTGTGAGGATCTGTATTTCTCTCTGGACCTTTTGCAGAGTGCTCGCTCAGGGATTTAGCTAAGGTAGATGCGTATTCTTCCTTCCGTATTCAACCCATAACTCATCACCTGGGGTTTAAGTAATTTCTTCTTTTATTTCTTTGCGACCATGTAAGCATAATGGATGTTCATTCACTCCCTTATTCCACAAATATTTCTTTGTCTCACGTATGTCCCAGGCAGGCTTCCTGGTAATGATGGCCCAGCAGGTGAATCCCTGTTGAAAGTCTGGTTGTTCAGACAAAGCATAAGTAAACAAATAATGAAGGAATATTATTCAAAACCGTCATTTCTGTCAAGATAGGATAACATAGGAGAGGGGGTAAAGAGAGGGATGAGGGTGTCAGAGGTAGAAATGCCTCTTTCCCTGGGCAGAGGTGACATCGAGCAGAGACTTGGGTGAGAGCCTGCAGATCTTTCATGTGGGTGAATATTGCAGACAGAGGGAGCCACAGGTGCAAAGGCCCTGAAGTGGCATCGTGTGATGTGGCCAGAGAACAATTGGAACAAAGGGAGTGACGGGGGAGGTGGCCCAGGCCAAATGGCCCAGGGCTTTCCAGGACACAGGAAAAATGCTGAGTCTTGCTTTCGTTTTGATGGGCAGCTGTTGGCTCACTTTGGGCGGGGAGCATGGTCTGACCCACATTTGGCAGCATCCCTCCACCGTTTTCTGCAGAGCAGAGCCTGTAGCAGAATGAGCCCGGGGACGTGAGCCCGGGGAGCAGACGGCAGCCTGCGCCGATGCAGAGGAGACGTGATGGTGGACAGCCGGTGCGGGTGGGGGAGGTGGGAGACAGGGTCCCTTTCTGCGTTTCCTTGGCAGTAGAGCGAGCAGAATTGCATGATGAGTTAATTAGATGTGAGTGTGACGGAAAGCAGGAAATCATGGGTGACTTTGGGGATTTTGGCCTGACAGCTGGGTCAGTGGGGATTGTCTTTATTCATCAGACAGTCCCCTGCTGTTTCCTCTCCCAGTGGTCTCCATGTCAGAACCTGGCTTCCAGAGGGAACAACTCACCAATCCCTGACTGGTTCACATGGTGTGTCTCTTCTGCCAGGGGTGATTGCTTCCTTTTGGCCCTGACAGATCTCCCCTCTTTTATAAGGTTCGACTGAAAGCTCGTCTGTATATGTGCGCCGCAGTTCTTACCCCATCCCCCAGCCAGGAAAGCCAGTGCACTTTGCTCTGGGCATACCTGAGTTCCCGGAGGACCAGGTGCCCAGGCCTCGCAGACGGCAGACGTCTGGCTGCTGACCAAGTGAGGGAGTCGCTGCTTGAGAAGCTCTTCATTAGCTGCAAAGTCGAAGGGTTGGTGTTCTGACATAGGTTTCATCCAAATCCAATGCTTTTATAAAGCATTTGTTTACTTATGTGCACTTAATTCTTTTTTTTTAATTTTTTATTTACATATAATGTATTATTTGCCCCAGGGTACATGTCTGTGAATCATCCAGCTTACACATGTCACAGCATTTGCCATAGCACATACCCTCCCCAGTGTCGATATCCCTATCCCACCTCCCAGCAACCCTTAATTTGTTTCGTGAGTTTAGGAGTCTCTTATGGTTTGTCACTTAATTCTTAAACAGTTTATATTAATAAATATATATATAATATAAATATATATTAATTAGTGTATATTATATTAATATACTTCTATTAATATGTTATTATATTATATTAATATATTAATATAAAATATACATTTTATAATAAACTGTTTTAAGGGCACACCTATGAAGAGAGAACAAAATAATGCTTGCTGCCATACTACTCCTTATATTTATTAAATCTTAATTCCATGCCAAGTATGTTTCATACTTTTTTTAAGTGCTAAGGATGTGGTTCTTTGGGGATCCATTTCACTTTCTTCAGTCCTATTATTGTGTTCCCACCCTGGAGCTAGTCTCTGTCATGCATCTGGTTTGTATATTCCCAGGCATGTTTTTATTGTAGATGACATCTTTATGCATCCTCAGATAATATGCAGAGTTGCTCTGCAGGTTTTGCAAGTGGAAGTCTATTTGCACGGCTGTGTTTAGCCTTAAATGTTAAACTGCTGCATGGTTATTGCATTCTTGAGAATGACTGTGTTTATCCTTTCAGCGTGATTGAGGGCATGTAGATTGTTTCCAGAGTTTTCAGTATTGCAGAGATGAATTGAAGTGAATAGCTCCCATGTCTCCTTGGACACTGTCCGTCTTAGGCAGTGTTTCTCAAAGTGGGGTCCCAAGTCCAGGACCATCAGCATCACCTGAGAACTTATTAGAATTGCAAATTAGACCAGACCCCTTGAATCAAAATCTTTGCTTTTGAGGCTGAGAAATCTGGGTTTTAACAAGCACCCCAAGTGATTTTGATCCAAGGTGAAGTCTGAGAACCTGCTCTAGATTATATCTTCTGTAGAAAGAATCTCTGAGTTTTATAGGGTAAGAAAATCTTCAGTTTAATTTTAGTTTCAGTTTGATGTAAAACGTGGTACTCCATCATTGTCATTGTAGGAGAATTCCTTTTGTTTGCATTCTTATTCAACAGTTGCTGTTTTAAGACTTTAATATTTTGCCAACCTGAGCCTGCGGAATACTCTCTCATTGTATTTTTGTTTGTTTCTAAATTCTTGATTACTAAAGAGCTTGCACAAATTTTTCCGAGGTTTATTGACTCTTCATATTTCCTTTTATGTTAGTTGCCTCTTCTTACTCTTGGCTCATTTTTCTATTGGTTTATTTGTCTTTTTATGATTAATTTATAGGTGTTCTTTATTATTTGAGATACTAATCCTTGCCATCTATGACTTCTTTTGTAACCTCTTTTATAGCGTGTGTTGTCATCCCTCTCTTTAAAAATGTTAATTTCAGTTAAAGTTTAAAACCTGCTTCTTTCTGTTTGGCAGTTTTCGATTATAATTTTGCTTTAGAATGACTTCCATACCTTGATATGATAAAAGGTGCCAGTTGTTTTCTTCTAGAGGTTTTAAAGTTCACATCTCACACTGTTACATACTTAATTTACCCAGAATTGGATTTTTGAGTGTGGGATGATGGATCAAATTTTATTCTTCAAAATGGGTAATCTGTTTTTCTGGATAAATCAGTCTCTCATCAGTCTGAAACATGTCACCGTTACATGCCAGTTTTTCCACACAGAAATGGGCCATAGCAACCATATATTAAAAGTATCGACTTAGCAAGCCAGTTAAGTATTCCGTGGGTCCTGGCTCAGGACAGAATGACATCTGCTCTGCATCTGGGTCATGGGGACAGTGGGGTGGATCAGCTTCCAGTGGAGATGTGTTTCCTGGTGGATGATTTGCTGTTCCGCTGAGAGATTATTCTCTGCTCGTAACTCACATGCCATTTATTCCTTGGATAATACTGTTTGGTTCAGTGTAAATAAATGCAAATTGTCTTCTTTGAAATCATTCGGAAATTATTTCAAAAGGCAGTTATGTATGAATTCTCTTGCTACCAACTGCTTAAATTAAGAGACTTCTGACAGAAATTCCAACCTCCCGCATCAGTGTTTTCAACACAGTTTTCTATAATTCTTCTGAAATATATGTAGAAACAATAATTTCGCAGTTTCATGAACCTATCATGATGTGGCTCTTCTACTAGATCCAAGTATAATTGAATTTGGAATAAATGAGAACCTCTCCTTCGAATGCTGCTTGAACTGTGGGAAAGTGTGACATGCGGGTGCCGAGAGGCAGACATGTTGAGAAATTAACTCGCTCATCTCCATCTACCATCAGAGAAAACAGCTGAGGACAGATCCCCGTGTAGGGGGCAGGAGAAGACTCTTCATCCAGCTTCGAGGAAGAAATACTCGCGAGACTGGTCCCCTCTGGCCTTCTGACCCAGGCAGCCAGCTTGCTGTCCTGTGGCTGATGGCCCATCCTGTAGGCGTCCTGGAGGGAGCACAGGACACCAGGTGTGTTGGGCTGCAGTCCTGAAAGTAGTTGCATTGCCCTAGGGAATTTGCTTACTTCTGCCTGTCCCTCAGTTTCTTCATCTGTAAAGTAAGTGACTTAGAATTGACCATAGCCAGGGTTGTTTCTGAATCCTCATTGAATTTGAAGTCTCAAATTCCACTGCGGGCGGATCGGAGTGTGGGTGTGAAGGTGGGGGACCTGCAGCAGTTTCTTAAAATAAGACAAGGAAGTTTGCTGCATTAATTGACTCTTCCTTTCCTGAAGGTTTCTCTGCAATGTGCAATGCAGTTCAATGGCATTTCACACACAGTAGAACTTCTTTCAAATTGGAGTCAGACCTTCAAACCCTGCTTCTGCTTTATCAACTAAGTTTACGTGGTGTTCTAAGTCCTTTGTCATCATTTCAACAGTCTTTACAGCTTCTTCACCAGGAATGGATTCCATCTCAAGAAACCACTTTCTTGGCTGCATGTTCTTCTCATTTAGTGCCCTGAATATATCATGCCAGCCCTTTCTGGCTTGCCAGGTTTCTGTGGACAGGTCTGACGTTATTCTGATGGGTCTTTCTCTGTGTGTAAGGGATCTCTTTCCCCTAGCTGCCCTCAGAACCTCTTATCTAACATTATAATTTGCAAATTTCACAATGATGTGTCTCGCTGATTCTCTGGACTTGTTGATCTTGGCTGCCTCTAGGACATGAACACTTGTTCCATTCCTCAGATTAGGGAAATTTTCATCCAGAATTTGTTCAGCTATATCTTCTAGTCTCCTGTCTTTCTCTACCCCTCAGGGATTCCAATAATTCTGACATTGGAACGTTTCTTGGTGTCATTTATGTCCCTAAGTCTGTTCTCATGATTCCTGAGCAGTTTGTTCCAGCTCTCCTCCTGACCTTTCTTCTCAACCATTTTATCCTCAAGATCACTAATTCTATCATCTGTCTCTGTAACTCTTGCTGTTAGTCTATTTAGATTGGATTGGATCTCACTGATAGCGTTTTTAACATCTGCCATACTGGTTCTCATTTCTGCCCTTAGAGATTCTATGTTGTCATTAATGTTTTTCTCCATCCTAGTCATTACCTGGATAATTGTCACCCTGAATTCCCTTTCTGACATACTGTTTCTGTGCATGTCCAATAGTTCTGAGGGAGAGGGTGTAGTCTCTGGGTTTTTCCTCTGTTGCATGTTCTTCCTCCTAGTCATTTTAGTGAGAAGTTGATGAGAGATGTCTATCTGAATATATCACCTACGATCCAGGCAGGGTGCACCCTGGAAGGTTTTGAAGCAATTGGAATCACCACCAAAAAGAAAGAATAAAGATAAAAAGAGAGAGAGAGAGAAAAAGAAGAAATCCCAGCCAGAATGGGCCCCAAAAATAAGATTTATAAGGTATATAAACAAACACGAACAAACATAAAAACCGACAAAAGTAAATGACAGGAAATAAAAGAACCTGGTCGGAATGAACCCCATAATAAGATTTGTATAATACCAGAACAAAAGCATATACACAGAGACATTGACAGAAGGATAAGATGGGAGGGTGGTTATAAATCCTTGATGTGGGCGAGGAAGGTTATTTCGGGTCTTCCTGGGTTTATCGTTGTATTAACCCTCTAGTTATAATGTTAAGCAGATTTAAAAAAATTAAAAAAAACCAAACATGAGAATGAGGGAAAAAGGAAGAAAAAGAAAGAAAGAAAAAGAAAAAGAAAGGGACTTGTATCTATGAAATATATAGGTTTTAGGGTATAATCAGGAGCTTAATGGCCAAAATCAACAAGACAGTAAACAAGAAATGCTGGGGAGGATGTGGAGAAAGGGGAACCCTCCTCCACTGTTGGTGGGAATGCAAGTTGGTGCAGCCACTTTGGAAAACAGTATGGAGATTCCTCAGGAAATTAAATATACAGCTACCCTATGACCCTGCAATTGCACTACTCGGTGTTTACCCCAAAGAAGCAGATGCAGTACAAAGAAGGGCCACATGTACCCCAGTGTTCATAGCCGCAGTGGCCACAATCAGCAGACTGTGGAAAGAGCTGAGATGCCCCTCAGCAGATGAATGGATAAAGAAGATGTGGTCCATACATACAATGGAGTATTGTGCCTCCATCAGAAAGGATGAATATCCAACTTTTGTATCAACATGGCCGGCCTAGAAGAGATTATGCGGAGTGAAATAAGTCAAGCGGAGAGAGTCAATTATCTTATGGTCTCACTTACGTGTGGAGTATAAAGAAAATCATGGAGGGCATTGTGAGAAGGAAGGGAAGGGTGAATGGGGGGAATTCGGAGGGGGTGTTGAACCAGGAGAGACTGTGGACTCTGAGCAACAAACTGAGGGTTTTGGGGGGGTGAGGGGTGGGTGAGGCTGGTGGTGGGTATTGAGAGGGGCACGCACTGCATGGAGCACTGGGTGGGGTGCATGAATAATGGATATTGGAACACCGAAAAAATAAAATTAAAAAAAAATTAAAAAGAAAAGAAGCCACCGTCTATGTCCCTCCCCAAGCAGCCGCCCCTCGTCCGTCCGAGTCGGATCCCGAGGGCACAGCAGCGCAGCCCCGTCTGCAGGCTTCACCTCTGATTCTCCTTCTCGGGCTCCTTCCAGCCCCTCTGGGGTTACTTCCTCCACGAAGTCTTGAACCCTCAAAGTCTCCATGGGAGTCGGACTCCACGTCCTCCAGACTCCTCTTT
>CM052800.1:178584691-178604907 GCA_028533885.1 Nasua narica | reverse complement strand
AAAAAAAAAAAAACCAAGGACATGAAGACATTTCTGGGCTCACCCGAGGTTGTTAGTGGGTAATTTATGGGCCGTGGTCCAAGTGTCATATTACAAACCTTCCAAACTTAACAGATTCTCCCAAAGTGGGAGACAGGAGGTGGCAAATGGGGGGGGGGGGAGATCCTAGATTGATTTGATGGGAAAATGAGTTTATTTTTGTGTGTTAATCGGAACTCTCTACCATTCTGATGGCTCTGTCGAGAAAATAACAAGATTTTCATTCCCAAGGAAAAGAGAGGAACTGATTTACTTGTCACTGTACCAAGAGGGGCAAATGAGCCTCTGAAAACTGCCTCCATCGGCCTCTGCAGCCTCGTATCCTGTCCTTCATGCCCCCAGGGTCCCCTGAGGACTGCACACCCCGCAGAGGGAAAGGGGACAGGTGCCGGGCCCTGACGAGTGTGGAGACTCCTTGTACTACCAACAATGTACTTCTTCCTCCTGATTTGTCTTCTCCCTCGATCTACAGAAAACCCAATTCCTAGCCAGTTTTCGGTGCTCACTCATGGTCCATGGGGCCTCCCTGCCCCGGGGCCTCCTTGGTGTTCAGACCCCGACTCTGACCCCGCGGCAGCCGAGGGAAGTCTCCGACACCAGCACGGCCCTCGAGGCGGCACCCAGTAACTGGCCCAGCCCAGAGCTCAGGGGGCCTAGACCGCGTCCTTCACACCCGACCTGGTGGCCCAGGCCTGCCTGGCGGGTGGTGGGCATCTCGGAAGACGGATGCCCCGCACAGCAGAAGCCCAGGAGCTGACAGGTCTGGAGTCCCCAGATCCTGCAAGGTTTTCACCGCAACAGCCGGAAGGAATGCTGCCGTCATACATAGAAAACAGCTCAAATTACAGGAGGGTTAGTTTAGGTGTTAACCCAGCGTGGGTCATTCAGAATCACCCCCCAGGAAACAAGGGGGCTCTTCCTGCTGAGGATGCCACGGGCTGCCGCATGCTCGAACTCCCGCCGTTCACGGAGAAGCACCGAGGGCTCGGCGCCCGTGCCGCACAGCTCCCGCCGGGGCCTCATCGTCGAGCCCGGCCCAGCCCCTCCCTGCACGGCCGTGACCACAGGGCCAACACCGTGGTGGCCGGAGCGAGCAGAGGAGAACGGATGGGAGCATCGAGGCAGAAGGCCCCAGCAGGCGAGTCGGAGGCTGGCAAGCTACGCGGCTCCCCCATCTAGGAGGTTGTGACCCAGCTCGTGGAACCCGGACCTAGGAATTTCTTCCTGTGAAATCAGCGCATCCGCTTGCCTTTTATTTTTCTTCTGTTTTGTTTGTAAAGACATTTATTAGGAGGTTTTCATAAATGCTGCTTAAATACCCCCGTCCATTCGTGGGAAGCTGGGAGCCATCCTGCCTGTCACTGCAGACCTTCTGTTTCTGACCTGATTACGCTGCTATATGATGTCGACATGGAACCTCATGAGCCCCGAAAGGATAAAATCATTGAAATTCCAGACACCAGCAAACTGGAGACATCTGTCACGAGTGGTCTGCCCGTCTGTGAGAATGCCAGGGTGAACAGAGGCTGTCCTTCCCCATCAGACAAGACCCTCCTTTAAAGCCCAACAGCCAGAGGTCAAACCAAGTGCTGACCTCTGAAATCAGACCAGCCGGGCCCAGGCCTTGCTGGGGCCAAGGAGCAGGTCTGTAGACAGGTGCGCACACGCAGGTGAGCTTGCCTCCAGCCCAGCCACCTGTGGGGAGGGGGCGTGTGAGGCAGGGAAGGGCGGTGGGCCCGGGATGAAAAAGCCCAGGAGCCGCCTCTGTAGCTGAAGCCCAGGAGCTTCTCCATGAAGTTCTCACGAACTGGCCATGTTTCCTCCTGGTCGTGCCAGAGGGACAAAGTCCACAACGACGAAACCCTCAGCCGTGTGCATGACCCCACCTAGTAAAGTATGTTGCTATCTAAAACGTGAGAGAAACACTAAATCTTCTTGAAAAAAATTCACTTTCTAAAATTTCACGTAGAGAAATTAGGCATTTTAGAAACAAAAAGCACAAGAGAAAAATCAAGATAACAGGAGCTACTAGTTTAGAAAATTTGTGTCTTTTTTTTAAATGAAAAAGCAAATCTTCATCAAATTGTTTGTAAAACATGCATGGGAAACCATTGAGCTGGAAACATAATTTTGACAGAAATGAACATTTTAAAAACAAAAGTGCTATTCGTGCCAACATATAGCAACCGAGTGATACCCTCACGTCCCGCTTTCTTCGCTGAGAGATTTCGACAGCCGGGCCCGTGCCCGGCGACAAAGACGCCCTCGAATAAGCACCTGGTGAAGGGGTGGGTAAGTCCGTCTCATCAGCACAGCTCACACCAGCAATGAGTAAGAGACTGTGCAAGTCCCTGGTGCCTCTGTTCTCCCTCCAGAGGCTGTGTGCACCCAGGCCGGGGGTCCTGGGTCCCCGTGGCCAGGGGAGGGCTGGGGAGGGGCGTGGGGACTCGTCCCCCATCAGAACCTGCTGGGCCAGCCTGCCTGTCTGGGTACCGTCAGCCCCTTTACTGCCAAACCTGCAACCGCAAGGCTTTGCCCGGCTGAGGACTTGCGGCTGGGCCTCCGGGAAGCCCACCCTGGGCCACAGCTGAGGGTAGGCGGACCGTGAGTACGTGGGGAGGCCTCCCCACAGGTCCTCACTAGCACCCCAATGTTCACTGTGTTTTGGCCTCCGGGAGGCAGTGTGGAAACCTTTACAAACGATGTGGTGGGAAATGCAGGATCAGTCCCAGATCCCAGGTCTCTCCAGGGGGACACAGGCACTGCTGGTAGCTTTTGTCCCTTCATCCTAACTTCCGGTCTCCCTGACCTTCGGGCCCTCGATGACGCCCCACAAACACCTCAGGAGTTCTGTGGTGCCCCCATGGCACCGTCCGTGGAGACAGCACAGGCTGAACTTCTCACGGGGCTGAGTCCAGGTCCGGGCACCCCAAAAGGAGAAGCCGTGGGGGGCAAGGGACATCTGTGGCTTCCCCACAGAGGACGTGGCCGCAGACATCCGTCGTGTTGATGGAGCCCTTGGGGAAACATCTTCCGCAAGGACGGTACAGAACACCGGGGGTGGGGGAGTGGTGGGCACTGAGGTCTGCTCGGGGGACACGGCCTGAGGCGGCCCCAGGGCTGGGCAGGCCCGCAGCCTTCCTGCCCGTCCTCTGTCCCTGTCTGATTCTCAGGAGGAGTGCTTCCCCACTCACACCACTGCACCTATGAAAGCCACGCTCCCTTCCCCGAGGCCGTTAGTCCTGCTCACTCTCCGCTCCCTGCTCCCTGCCAGGCCCTCCCGCCACCCTGTCCCACCTGCGCCCAGCTGTGCAATGACATTCTGCGTGCCGAGCCCCCTGCCCGTGAGCCTCACACGCGGAGCGACCCACGCCTGGAGCTGGCGTCCTCCTGTGACGCCAGCACTGGGCCCAGGGACTCAGCTGCCGGCGGCACCGGGGTCCACAGGACCACGCCAGGCTCCAGAACCCTCACGGGACCAGCACTGCCAGCACCAACAGCAGCAGCGCGACTTGAGTTGATCCCATTTCAACAGCTGACTGTATGACACTTGGGTCCCAGGAGACGGGACCACTGACACCACGCAGTCTGTCCTCATGACCTTCCAGTGGCCGGGGCAGCCCCCACGGTGGAAACCCGGGGCCGGCGGCCCCACTCTGGTAAACAGCAACCACAATTCAGCAGCCGCAGTGCCGTGCAGACTCGCACTGTCACCCTGAGCCTGGGGACTCCACACAGACGGCCGATTCCAGAGCTGCGTCGAGACTCGAGGGTCATGAAATGTACAATAAAGATACACCCCCCAAAAATCACTGTGAACTCCGAGCCCTAAGTCGGGATAGAAATGTGTGTACACTCACATTTCAGATTATTTATACTAAAGAACACATGATTATGAGATTACAGTATAGTTTAGGTTCCGAAAATTTTGAAACCCCCTTGATTTTTCCTGTATTTACGGTTTCTATTCCTGATAGAAAGCGAGTGAGTTGTCTGCTTCCCTTGAGTCAGAGGAAGGCGATCCCTGGAATGGATTTGTTGTCCCTCGCCAAGCCCTGGGCTCCCATCCCTGAGGTGGCACTGCCGCCGCGGCTGTGGGCAGGGCCTGGGCCACAGCTCACGTCGCAAGCGCGGGAAACGCGCCCTCAGACGCCGGCACACAGCGGGCGCCGCACGAACACTCCTCGCTCAGAGTGGACGCGCGGCAGCCTGGTGTGGCCTCCAACGGCGCGCCGGTCAGCCGCCACGCTGACGTGCGGGAACCCTCGCCCACCTGTGCGTGAGCTCCCGCCGGGCCGCGGGGCCCGGGCAGCCCCGGAGCTGGCCCCGCACGCCGGCCGCGCCAGGAGAGGCGGCCGCATCGGCTCCTCGCGGAGAGGAGTCTGCCACGGGCAGGCCGAGTCGGCACGCGGATGGTCGGCAGGCTTTTAATGTGGCTGTGAAGCGTCACTCCGAGGGGTGGTCACGCACGTGTGCGAACCCTGCCCCCCTGCTGACCTCAGGCTGAGGCCATCGCACCTGCTCGATCGGCTGGGAGCGAGTTCCGGCTTCCCAGTCCCCAGCAGGGACGATCTTTGATCACGAAGCTGAGAGGCTCACGAAACTCTCCCGCTGCCTGACAGATGGACGCCACGTCCGCGCCCACCGCCTGCGCCCCAGCAGCACAGCGAGCGCCCCGGGCCGGGGAGCGCTACCTTACACGCGTGTGAGCCGCGGCCGGACGCCCAGGAGACTCCGATGTGCCGAGAAACGGCCACCATGCCGTCCGGGGGTTGCCACGGACCGTTGTTATCATGGCTGGTCGCCACAAACCCAACCCTGTCCTCATAGGCCGAGAACACCCTGTCTTCCTCGGATGCCGTCAGAAACAGCCCCACTAGATACCGTATAATTATACACTTTCAGCAAGATTCTTGGGACCGTTGTCTATTTTTGCTGGAACTCGGCGGGGTAGGGAGGGGAATCATTTGTTAAGGGAAAACCCGGAGTGTTATCCATGGTCGCTTACCTGGTTGCTAGAATGAGGTCTCAAAAACAAACACGACCAAAGTGGACACAGAGTCCAGGCTGGTCTTTGAGACAGTGGAAAAGGCCGTGCCTCCACACCCCGGGGCAGTTCTGTCATGACAGGGCCCAGGGCTGTGTGGCTTTGTGCTCTGGAGTGTGGCCTCGCCGGCCTCGGGCCCCCCGCCCCACAGTGCGCCTCCTTCAGCACAGGGGTCGAGGCCAAAGCCAGAGGGGCAGCTGCCGTGGCTCCTGGCGTCTCTCTGTGGAAGAGCTAAGTCACCGCCTCGCGGCTGCTAGGCTAAGCGGGAGATCCTGGGCAGAAAACACCCACTACCACCTTCTCCACTGACAACGGCGTAATCACAAGACTCCCCAGCTGAAAAGAAATCCCCAAGGCTGGGGAAGGTCTCCCGTGCACACGTCCCAGAAAACGCTAAGGCCAGGCCCACCACGCCCTGTCCTGGTGCCCAAGGGTGCTGCCCATGGCTCCCATGGCAGACGGGGGCTTGGAGAGTCTGGGGACGGGACTGTGCGGCCCTGGACATCAGAGGACCACAGTCCAGCACGACCGTGCTGACCACATGCGGGATGAGAACATCCTTGGAGAGACAAAGTGCTTTCCTGGTCTCACCTCGGAGACTTTGGACCCGTGCGGGCGGAAGGCTGAGCATACCGCGGCGTGCTGGTTAGGAGCCGTCCCATCTCACACGTAATGCACTGGGGACCCGACAACTAGAACCACGGCTCCCAGAAGCCAGCACAACGCTCCAATGCAATAAAGTCTCAATCACTTTGTGTTGATTGATTTCTGCCACGCGCAATGCACCCAGAAATGAAGACACGTCCTCCGTCTCACGGAACACACTCTGGAAATACAGTGTCCTTTAAAAACCACCTTTGCTCTTCCTGATACCTTGTCTTCACAAAGTTTAACAACAACATTTTCTTTAAAGGACAAAAGAATAAGAGACATTCGAGAAATACAGAGTGACCATTTGATTTCATAGATGGAACAAGAACCAAAAAAAAAAAAAAAATCAAAATTACGAGAATTTCACAAGTAAACTTAGGAAAACCACATTTTCTGTATTTTTAATATCAGATAGCTTCTTAAAAATCATAAAAGTCCCCAGAAGATATAAAATGACAGGTCTGCTTTCTTCCCCTCCAGTGTGACAGGATGGCACCCATTGTCTCTTCCAGAGCAAACCGCTCCCATCGGCGCCAACACCCAGGGGCCCATGTCCGCACAGAAACACAGAAAGGAAATGACCTCCTTTTGGAGGGTCGCGTACCTTTGAACAGGGTCAGTCCGCGGAGATTGCCTTTGATTTTAGTCAGCTTCAGTTCCATGGGGCAGGCCCGACCTTCTACTCATGTCCTTTGTTAAATGGGAGGGAAAGGTTCCACTAAAGTGATCCCCTAAAGTGATCAATACACAAGAAAGTAAAGTGCACAGTTGTCGATGTGGATCGAGTCATGACAAACTTTCAGGGGCTGGCGTGAGACGAGCCACGGGCACCCACGTGGCCCCTCACACGGGCGTCACCCACCACGCCATGTCTGGGCGCATCGGGCACCAGCGGCAGTCGGTGGCTCTGAGCAACTTGGCAAAAAGGGGTGACGTCTCTAGAAAGCCAATCATTCCACCGTCGTTGTCCAAAGTCACGAAAAGAGCAATTTCTACATATAAAAATAGGTTGATAAAGTACCTCATACACGCCCCTACAGTGTCTATGTACCGAATCCATCAGGAGCCCCGAGTCACCCAGGGCGTGGTGGAGTCAGCTGTCAGTCAAGGACACAGGAAGGCTGGCATTCCCAGGCACGGACAGAGCATTTCAGCACACGTGTCACGAGGGGAACGACAGACCACAGACATGCTCAGCGTGCCCACAGAGACGCGTACGCACACACGCAGTCACGGCATCTGCCACCGGCTCAGGGCCATGCAATGTAGGAGCACCGACACGGCACGCTGTCTCAGTCCTCGCATTTCAACAACGTACGTGGTAGCCACAGCGTTACTTTATCTCTCTAATAAAACAGTAATTAATTTACGTTAACTGGCGCGTTTAGACTGACCAAACATGGCAGCAGTGGCTGTGCCCACGGCGCGCGGGTGCACAGCAGCGCGGCCCTTCAGGAGGAGCGAAATGACCCGCGGGGCTGTGCGCGGTGCATCCCGGCTCTGCCGCCCCATCCCTGCGAGCGCGCTGGGGCGGGAAGTCCGTTTCTCGCGGCCCAGGGTCCTCACCCGGAAACCAGCACCTGTGCCCTGCGTCGGGCAGATGTGGCTGCAGACAGAACGAGGAGGGTCCCGTCTACCTTCCCAGGGGCCCCGGAACAGCTGCAGTGCCGAGGCCCCTTGTGCGAGGCCCGCGGCGCACCACACGCTCCAACACGGGAGCTCCCTCGTCTCCTCCTAGACCCACGTGTGAAGCAGTTTACGGGATGTGTTCGAGTTGGGAAAGGCCCGGCACCTGTCCATGGCTTACTCTGGGCGATGCTGTCGTGTGTTATCTTTAGTTTGACGAGAACCTGCAGCGGAAGCCGCTGGGGACAGACATGGCGAGTGCAGGTCCGCCCGGCCCCGGTGCCACGGTTCACAGAGAACCTGCCAGCGGTCCGCAGGCCCGCAGAACTCAGTCTGACACTGACACCGGTCCGTGCGGTTTGCGAGAAGCTGGAAACCAACTTCAGACCCACGTGGCCACAGAACAAGAAGCTGGGATGTCTGGTTTCTGATCATAATTTAACCTTCTGAGTTTGTGGCCCCAAAAGTGACACTGAATTTCTCAGGGACACAGCCTCCTGGAAGCCAGGGCCTGTGGCTGTCCTATGGAGTTCTCTCTAGTAGCCAGAGTGTTGACGGAGCCCCGGCTGACCTTAAAATGAGAACACTGTCGCCTGAGCCGCGTGGTTCATTATGCACACGGGCCAAGTGTGAACGCACACTGGGCATGCGGTGCCATCTGGCTCTCCTGTCCTCACGTGTGTGGCCTCGGCCATTCCCAGACCCCAGAAGACTGCATTCTCGCTGCTATCAGTAAATCCAAAAGCCCAGGACAGACCCAAGGAGAAAGCTGAATGATTAGCTGAACGCCAGCCGCTCCTCGGGGGATCCCTACACCCCAGCAGCCCCAGGGAGCGGCCACAGCCAGACGTGGGCAGGGCCGGGGCGGTGAGAACCCGTGGAGAGGTTAACTGTCGAGAAGGGTGACGACGACCAACGGCACGACTAACCCACTCAGGACGTCGAGTGGGCAGTGCCGTTGTCCTGAAGCTCAGCCCCTTCGTGCCGACAATGGGGAGGAGGCCTGGTCCGCTAGTGCCACACGGCGTCACATCCACACCTCTTATGGAGGCCGGCAGATGGGAGCTCCCAGCAGCCATCAGAGGCACTAAGCTGGGGCACAAGGACCAGATCTCAGGGACCGGGGGCAACACTGTCCATGGAAGAGCAAGGGACAGATGACCTCTCCCAAGGTGCACTGGAAGGAAGAAGCGTGCCTTGGAAGTTGGCAGACCTCCCCTCTGTCCCCCGGATCTGCCGTTCGACAGCCATGCAGCTCTGGACAACTTACTGCTTTTCCCCAAGGCCACCCAAGCCACGATTGAAGGAGGTTAAGATGCAAATGTGCAGCCCTGGCTTTGGCTCAGGACGAGGTCGAAAGCAGACGCGGGTCAACTGCCTGCCCCAAGGCAGCATCCCGCACAGCCGCTGCTCCCTACCTCCCAGGAGACCCCGATGCGGGGGCATCTCCACAGCGGCTCTGGCTCTCTCAGTGACAAAGGGCCAGCAGGGAGGACCACACACACCCAGCTTCCAGCATGAAGATGGACTCTTGCAGGAATCTGGTGAGGCAGCTCCCAGGGCTCCGCGCCAAAGGAGGGATGACCCAGTGCCCGGGAGGCTCACGGGCTGGAGCCGTGGAGTGGGGCCCGGCCAGCGGAGGCTCCGGGGGGCAGCCCTTCACACTCACACTCGAGCACCCCTTCTAAGAGTGCTCGGCTATTCTAAGAGCATGACTCACTGAGTGGAAGACGGAGTCATCAGGGACCCGGACAGGGGAGGAAACCGCAGCTGCAGAAACAGCCCTGGGCCAGGGGAGCTGCAGAAACCAGGACGTCGGAGGCCCACATAGGGCGGCTTCCCCAAGCTACACCCCATTGGGACATGGCCACGGGGCAGTGCAGGCGAAGGAATCAGGTGCCTGCATCGACTGCAGTGACACAGCCCTTTGGGCACCCGGGGCTCTGGAGCCTCTCCACACCTGCACTCACCTGCGAGGGTCACCATCCCTCTCGCCTCCATCCGTCCACTTGCTCACCCAGCGGGTGTTTACTAAGCCTCACATGTCCGTCCGTCCGTCCACTAGCTTAGCGCACGTTTACTGAGCCTCACGCATCCACCTGTCCACCCACTAGCTTGGTGGACATTTACTGAGACTCGGGCACCTATCCACCTGTCCGCTCACTCACCCAGTAGGCATTTACTGAGCCTCACACGTCTATCTGTCTGCTCACCCGGCAGGCGTTCAGTGAGCCTCACATGTCCGTCCATCCATCTGCGTGCTCACCCAGTGGGCGTTTACTGAGCCTCACGCATCTGTCTGTCCATCTATTCACTCACCCAGAGGATGTTTACTGACATCGGGCATCTGCCCAACCATCCGCTTGCTCAGCGGGTGCTTACTGAGCCTCCTGCATCTGTCCGTCTGTCCGCTTACTTACTCAGCAGGCATTTACTGAGCCTCAGGGGGCCTCTGGGAGGCAGTGAGGTCCCGGGGACGAGGTCCTCACAATGGGGTCAGTGCCCCCGTAACGGGGGACACAAGAACCACACCATCCATGTCAGGACTTGGTGAGAAGACAGCATCTACAAACCAGGAAGATGTCCTCTCCAGGCCCTAGATCCTGGGTATCCAGTCTCCAGAACCACGAGTGAGGAACAGGTGCTATTTGCAAGCCCCTGTCTGTGCTGTCCCACCACTGCCACCCCAAAGAGATGGACTCCCGATCGGCTGGGAGAAGACGTTGCCGGCCAGGCTCAAGGTTTTAGACGCCAGGGGCCCCAACGACACATGCAGATCTGTGAGTTTAGTGGACAAAGCGCTCAACACAAGCATCATGAGGCCCTTTCAGAAAGCCCCATGGCGAGCAGTGTCCAGAACCCAAATCCTGGGGAAAGAGGCCTCTTCCCCAGGTGACAAGGTCACAAGTCGGCAGTGTGGGCAGGTCTCGCCCCGCAGGCAGCCACATCCGTCTCCCCCACTCCCTACCGCCGCCCTCACACTGGCCCCGATGTGGGCGTGATTAGAAAAGACAGGAGCAAATTCAGGAGACGGGGTGGGAGACGGGGGGAGACACGGGGAAGGCAGAGGAGGGGAGCTGTCGGACGGGCCCAGGGGCCCAGGGTGGGCAGCCCACTCGAGCTGGTAAACAGGACTGAGAAAGGCAGAGGCACCACCATGTCAAGAGTTTTCTCACAGAGCCGGACCGACCCCACAGCATCCAGCAGAGCGGGGGGCTTCGCCTGCTCACTGAAGTCGCAGGGGCCGCACAGCCGATTCTGGGGGCATGGAGTCTTCCAGGGAAGTCGGCAGCATGGCCCTGTGTGGGTGTGCAGGCTGTGTACACACGAGCCCGCGTAGAGAGGGAGTGGGCCGCAGGCTCGGCCTCACAACACAGCATTTTCAGCAATGTGTCCCCCTCAAACTTACACGTCAACACCTGACTCCCAAATATGATGGGATGGCGGGCCTTATGGAGGGAGATGAGGATGTGAAGGTGGGGGCCCCATAACGGGATCAGTGGCCTCATCAGAGAGACCCCAGCCCCCCAGCCCCTCCTCTATGTGATGGCACGGAGAGAAGATGCCATCTGTGAACCAGGAAGGGGCCTCACCAGACCCTGGATCTGCCGGCACCTGGATCCCGGATGTCCAGCCTCCAGAATGGAGAGAAGCCACCATGTCTGGGGCGCTCCAAGAGCCCAACGGACAAGACAGGGCTCGAGGACTGAGTCACGGGATGCTGAGGGACAGACAACATTCCCAGGCAGAAATGAGAGTACACCTGTCCAAGGAGACAGGTGCACGCGAAGGTCGAGCCTATCCTGGACCTACCAGAAAGCACGGGGGGAAGCTAGCGGGTCTGAAGCCGGCGTGGGCCCAGTGCCCATGGACGTGCTGGCTCAGTCCTCAGGCTGCCGTGAGGGGCTACCGTGCGCATGGGGAAGCAAGGCCAGGCACTGAGGAGGGATGCACACCTCAGCAGGGCCTGCGATGAGCTCATCACAGAGCCAGGAGAGTAGTGAGTTCGCCACAGAGTAAACGTCATGACTCAGCAGAGGGACGAGAAGAGCTCCCTGGGGGCCGTCGCGCATGGGCCAGAGATGGTGAGAAATGCAAGAGAACACCAGCCGTGCTGGGTCACCGCATCCTAACAGGCGGGGACGGTCCAGCAAGATCCGAGGGGCGGAGCCCAAGAGAGCCTCTGGATTGGCCAGCACATCCCAGATGGCCGAAGGGAGGCAGCTCGAATGAGCAGGCTGGAAGAGCCAGGCCAGGGTCAGAGGAGAGGTGAATGGTGGCGGGGAAGGTGGGCAGAGAGCTCACCTGGGGACCCGCCTGCGTCTCGTCAGGTGCACAGCCCAGCCACCGTCTGCCCAGCTCTCTGGCGTCGGCCGTCCCACCTTCATGCCGTGGAGGCTGGGCCCCCGCAGTCCTGCCACGGAGCCAACAGAGCCCCTGGCTGTGGGCAGACGCTCCCAGGCGCACCTGCCGACTCCAGGGGCCGGGAGCAGCGCCCCCCAACAATGAGGCCTCAGCGAGGGCAGGGCAGGTGCTCCCTACAGAGGCCGCCCACTGAGTGCCACAGCCGGCTCGCCTGGGCTCGGGAGGGTAGATGGCTACATTCTCCACAGTGACAAGAGCCGGGTGTCGTAAACGTGGCCATTCTTAACAACGGGATATTATGACCTTACACTCAAATTACGTTCAAGCCAAGGTACTAAACCCTAAAGCTCGGCAGCCCCTGGTTCCCGCCCTACGCTGTCTGGCCAGCTACAGCCCCTGCGGTTGTGCCCACGGTCTGTCTGCGGTCTGTCCGGGGAACGGGGATGCTGCGCTCTGCATGGTGCTGGCCAAGTCCACGCTCAGGGACACCGAGCCGCTGGCCCCACAGCAGCCACGGTGGGCGTGTGCACAGCCCACAGACATAGGCCGTTAGCGCTTCTCCCTACGTGATGCCCGTGCTTCACATATGCGCTGCCGGCTTCCAGCTGGACCAGAGTCCGAGCCGCTCTCCGGAGGTGGGGAGCTCAGAGGATGCCAGCAGAGCACCGGCGCTTCACGACAGCGTGAGACACGGGAGTTGTACAACCCGGAAACCGGGGCCTGGCGGGCTTTCTGCTGCGTCCACCCCGCGGAGGCCCCACAGGTTCCGGTGCCAGGAGGAGCCGGGCGGGCCAGGCCCAGGAGCCTGCGCGGCCCCCTTTCCTTCCCCACTTATTTCAGCTGCGCTGGGGGGCGGGGGGTTGCCTAGCAACCTGCCTACACTGCGTCGCAAATCTGCCGCCTGAAATAAACTCCTGCAGTACGTGCTTTTTTGGAACGTTCCGCTGGACATTTTTAGAATGAATTTCCCAAGGTCTCTGAATGACATCACGGGTACCGAGGAGCAGCAGGCAGGGCAGGTCGCTGCATCCACTCTGAGAAAGTCGGGGGACCCTCCCCATCCTGCCACCAGCCCTCACCCGCCCACAGCCACCCGAGTGGCTGCACGGGTGCCACGGCAGACCCTCTGTCATCCGCTCTCCCCCTGAGGACTCCTCAACGGGGCCAGGGGCTGGCAATTCGGGCGAGGGCCACGCGTGTTCCGCGGATGGGGACAGTCAAGGCAGTGGTGCCGTCGCCCACCCAGCCCACCCAAGCCAGTGCTGGCAGGACCTGGTTATCACTGATTAGGCGGTCAAGAGCTGAGACACCTTGGCTCGTCTTACCAAACTGCATGGAAGAGGGGGCGGCCATTCAGAGACGGGACCCGGAGGTGGGCGAGCGACATGCCAGGAAAATCTCGAGTGTGCCATCAGACATACTGAATCTGGCCTCAGAGGATGTAGATGAGCACCCAGGCGGTACCAGACCTGCGTGTCCAGCTCCCAGAGGACAGATGAGGGATGTACGCATGTGAGAGTTTCGGACAGAGAGGGCACAATTGAAGATAGTGCTGTCTTCAATCCGTCTGCCTGGGACAGCGCCGCGGGAATCTCAGAGCAGACGCTGCGCAGCTGACCTCACTCGCAGGGGCTGAGAAAGGCCCTCCACAAGCGCCCGACTGGCCCCATCACCTATGTCCTGTGCCCTCCTGCTCGGCCACACAGCCCCAATGTGGAGACAAGCTCTTCTCTTGTCATTTCCAGGTGCCTAGGCCACAGGGCATGGGTGTGCGACCACGTTCCAGGCACCAGGGTGTAAGCGCAGCGGTGTGTGGAATGATCTAGAAGTGACCTGAGCAGTGTGCGTTCAGGAACATGCATGCGGTGACCACAGCTGGGCCACAGCCCGGCCTCTGGCGCCAGATGGACGAGGGCCCTTCCCTCCAGCGGCGGCACACAACTCCTAGCAGCCGATTGTCCAACGACTCACAGCTAACGCACCAGCCCGGCACCGCACGTGGGGTGTGTGGGATTGTCGAACCTGACGTCTTAGGCCGCCATGAAGCTTTCCATCACAGCCAGCTCGTAATCGCAACCAGATCAGTGTGCGGGCCTAGACCCGAAGTACACGCAGGGAAGCACGGTGGCTCAGTAGTTCTGACGTCATGGCACCCACTGGACAGACGAGGAGGAGTTACAGAAACGATGACCGTTTCTATTTCCAAGAAACACAGACTTGACATCAAACGGTCACATACACTCTTTAAACGTCGGGGAATAAATCGGTCTAGGCGTCCACCTGGGGGTCGCTGTACCTCTGAACCTCAGGAAACATTTTCCTGGAAAATAAGCGTCATGTGACGATACAAAGTAAAGCCGTCCAAGATACACATATGTGTGTCCAAGATACACATACACGTATGTGTGCACACACGTCTGCATGTGTAGGAGTATGCACGAGTATGCACATGAGCGTGCGTGTGAAAATGCGCATGTAAGAGTGTGTGCATGTGTGGGTGTGAACATGCACTGCATTCATGAGTACACATGTAAGTGCAGGTGTGTGCAGGTGTGTGTATGTGTGCACCGTGTGCAAGTGTCTGAACATGCATGTGTGGTATGCGTGCACGGCATGCACATGCGAGTATGCAAAGTGTATGATTTTGAGTATGCTGGTGTGTCCATGTGAACTGTGTGTGCACAAGCGTGTGCATGTGGGTGTGCAGGTGGGTGCAAGTGTGCATGTGTGTCCATGCGAACACACATGTATGCATGTCAATGTGTGTCTGCATGTGTGAGAGTATGCATGAGTGCAGGCATATGAGCATGTGAACACGTGTGTGCGTGTACAAGTGTACATGTGTGCAGCGTGTGCAAGTCTGTGAACAGGGATGTGGGTGATGCGTGGGCATGCACATGTGAATGTGCAGGTGTGTGCATGTGCGTGAGTGCGCTGTGTGTGTGTGCATGACTAGAAGGGTCAGTGCCCTTTTTACCTTCAATCCCTCGGCCACATGCCACCGTCACCTGGGACCCGCGGGGCTCAGGGCAAGCTTGGTCCGGGCGTCAGCGCGGTTCTCTGCAGCGAGGGAGCACGACCGACTCCCCGGGTACGTCACCCGGGGCTGCACAGCCTGGCTTGGAAAGAGGCAGGTCTGAGCAACGGTGGAAATCACCGTGAGATATTGCCTCGGAGTCCTGCAGAGGCAAGATTCATGCCTCCAAAACAAACTCGATTCAGCTGAAAAATGCTCCACGTTTGGAAGAATGTCAGGAGAGACAGGAAGACCCCAGTGGCACTCAGAAGACAACCGGAAACCAGCTGAAGTGTCTCGACGACAGCCAGCCTCTGGGGAGAGCAGGACCCCACACACAACACTCTTCACGGGCACGGGGCCACAAGCACCTGCTGAATCCCTCACGGCAAAGACCAAAGACCGTGACTCTGTGCCAACAGACCTCCAGACTGCCTCCCACGGCCACATGCTTCTGAATCCCGGCAAGGCTGTTGGACGTCCCAGAAACAGTCACAGAACCGTCCTCTTACGGAGACAGAGAGCGGCATGGGGCCTGTTACCCCGTCGCTGGAGCTGCGTGCGTGCACCCGAAGGCTAACACACACGCACCCCACCTCAGGAGGTGGCTCGACTCCCTGAAAAAGGTGGGCTGATCGCCCCCAAGATCGCACAAACACCAGGGGTTCTCCAAAGCCAGCTGCAATACTGGCGCCCTCTGAATGAATCCACTCACCATAAAAGAAAGTTGCTACACTCTTAATTGTCATAAACATAGAGTAATTAAGCCTATTGAAAGGTAGGGCGTGTCAGAGTACAGCTTTGATTATCTCTGTTCATGCATCCAAGGCGGAGAGAGAGCAGAACCCATTTCTGTCTGGATGGAAGTCTATTTACTTAGCCGACCTTCACCAAGAACTGAATATTCTCAAGGTCCCAAATATTTCCTTGTATGACACAAAACCAATTTTAATTTCACTTGTTGGCCTTAATACCTGCGTGTGTTTAGTTCTACACACCGAGAGGGGGGAAATTCCGACTTTCACACTTGCTTTCTCCGCCTGTTGATCTTTCCCAAGACATTGACCTGTTCTCGCTGTCATTTGCACTGAACTCCTGGCTCCCCCCTGGGCCCTGTGACATCCTTCTCCCATCCCGGGCACACAGCCTCCGGCTCATCACAGCCAAGGAAACAAGCAGAAAGCTGGTTGGGCAGAATTTCAGATGCTCACAATCCTGGCCTTCCTGAAGGGGAAACACACTGCTTTGAGGGCACTCACCCTAAGAAACACCATGAGGGGCACCGAGGTGGCTCAGCCTGACGCCTGATTTCAGCTCAGGTCCTGATCACAGGGTCTGAGATTGAGCCACGCGTTGGGCTCAGCGCTCAGCATGGAGCCTGCTTGGTGGTCTCCTCCTCCCTCTGCCCCTGCCCCCACTCATGCAGGTGCGTGATCTCTCTTGCTCTAAAATAAATAAACAAACAAACAAACAAATAAATACAATCTTTAAAAAGCAGCATCACGAAATAAGGCAAAGTGCAAGGAAGCAAACATGAAACCGTAGAGAAAGGCTACGGCTGGAAGAGGCATCACACAGACACATCCTAGAGGAAGGCTGCCCTCAGCCAGACGCGGCAAACCCCCAGATCTCTTGTCTAATCAGGACCCGGGGACCCAAAACAATGGCAGCGGCATTCAAACCCCGGAAGTGTGACGCAAAGGCCAATGAGCGTCCCTCAGAGCCAGAACTGAAGATCGGCTGCCGTGTCTCCCCGCCTGCAATGCCGGCAGTGACCCTGCCCCCAACCAGAGGGCAGAGGTCCCTGGGCTGAGCAAGCTCAAGGGACGGAGAAGCTAAGAATGTGTGTCATACCTTCGGTCGCACCTGCCGGGATCCACACCCCTGTCCCCTGGTGTGGTCAGTCTGACATTTGCTGATCTCAAATAGAACAGCATGTGCTCAAAATTTAAACATCGAAGCAGCAGCATCAGGATTTAAAACAAGGCTTTGTTTTAAACTGGGTTTTTCCAAAGCACAGCAATAACAGACACGACTAAGTAACTCTGGGCCCCCCAACTCTGAAGTCACAATCACAGAAGACAGAGATTCGCTCTCCATGAAAATCCAGCAGCTCTGTGCGTTTATAAAGTTCAGGGTAACTTCAAATGAGGAGCACACTGCAAATCTCCACCAATATCAAACCAGATGGCTGCATTTGGACATTTTAAGGACTGAACGCATCACAGTAATGTAGAGAGTAATTATAAAGTCATTTGAGCAAAATATAAAATGCACAGCAAAGCGAATGATAGCAATCCTAGGTTCAAAGACACGATTCTCCCCTGGGGACCTGGTCTATCAACTCCTCTATTTTTTCTTGGTCACAAAGTGACTAACACCTGCCTAAGATATGCGAATTTTTGTCCCAAAATGAATCTATCAAAACATTATTTTTTTGCATGCTCCTCTGATAAAAACAGTGAGTGTGACTCCTTTTAGGTGAATTATCTGCAAATAAAGAATTGCTCTTACCCCAAGACAAGGCAAAGAAAGTCAATCAGAAGAAAACTAAATACCAAATTAAGCACACTTAAATTTCCTTGTTTCTCTTTTCTGCTTATTTATTTCTTTCCCTTTTCTGCTTTCTTTCTTTTTCAAAGGGTATTTTTCAGAAAATACAAAAGAAGAAAAGCACTAGAAGACAGGCCAGACCTGGCCGTGTACATGGAGGAGACAGCCTCTCCCCAGATGCGCATATCTTCGCACTATCAACACTTCACTCAGGGGAAGTCCTAAATGTGTTCATTGAAATTTCCATCTGTGGAGTTTCTGAAGAACATTCCACCGTTTCCTCATCATCATGGCTGTAAGTGTGTGCGACTCAGCAGAGCTAATGACATTAAAGGAACGGTAATGGTCTGGCAAACTAGAGAAGCCTAATTTTGATGGATTGGTTCTCATTAGAGTCACGTTCCAAAATGCCTGTGAAAAGTTAAAATCAAAGCTATCAGTCTGTGGCTTTCACTCATGAGCAGAAATGAAAGAAAATAGAACTCAGAGTAAATAACAGCCAGCAACTCTGCCCCTGAACGGTTAGAGAAGGACTCCGTGGACCCAGGTCGCAGCAGCAGCAGCTTCGGGTAACGCTCACACATCGGCCGGGCTTTCTGCTCGCGCACGAAGACAGTCGCTGTGACACGCGCGCTAGTTCCGTAAGCCCGTGACCTTCTGCAAAGGGGCAGGCAGCGCGCGATGCGGCAGCCAGACTCGGCCGTGTGTCTGGCCCCTGGGGCCGGGGAGCTCTGACTCCGACGTGGCCGAGGCCAGAACTCGATCTGTCCTTCCGAGGAACGGGACGGCTGTCCGGACGCGCTCTGAATTGGGCCCTGTGCCTGCTTGTGCGACAGCAGCCAGCTGCTCTGGCTGGCATTACGCGACGCCGGAGTTCGAGCAGGGTGGACCTCTGCCCGTCAGACACAGAGGGGACTGCCTGAGGTCAGCTTCAGAGCAGAAAACAGAAGGATTTTGTCAAACGCAATACTGAAACTGAATCTTTGCTTCTATAAGCAGCTTGAGAATGAGTAAAGGAGGTAAATCTCGTTTTTAACTTTCTTTAGAATGACTTGAGTTTTCAGTGAGTGCCAAGTACGGTATCAAGGAAAAATGTTTGAGTGGGCACACGTCCATACTCCAAAGACCTGCCAACTCACATTCGTTGTCGTTTCAGAAGCAAACGTGGAGCACGATGGACAGCTGCTCGGTGGAAGAGCACAGCCCCTAAGAGACAGGCAGTGACGGAGCCTGGCTGCCTGGCCTGGGATGGGGCCTCTCACGTCCACATCTGCGGAGAAGGCCGGTGCTGGGAAGGTACAGAGGGATGGGGGGCAGGTCCCTGTGCCTCCCCACTTCAGGTCTGCCTGTCCTCCCAGCCACCTCATCAAGACGTGTCCCCACACCAGCCCTCCCTGGATGGAAGCTGGCCACATCCAACAGAGACTTCCCGTCAACCACAGCCTTGCTCCCTGCTCTGTCCTTCACGAGCCATTCAGAGAACAGTGTCAAGGGTGAATAGGAGCAGAAGATGCCACCCCGAAATAGGGCTACAGGAGCTCGAGACACACTACCCCAAAACTACCCAAGCAGTGCTGCTGGGCTCCGCTGATTATTCAGAGCGGAGGCACTGGAGAAGCAGCAGGTGCCTGCAGAGGCTTTCTCTGAACACCCCTCGTCTGCCTGAAGACAGACCCCCAAAGGAGCTGGGGTCACCCAGCCCCTCCCTGGATCTGACCGGCCAGGGGGATGGACGTCGTCCCCCCCGACACGTTGTCACCCACGGCTGCGCCTCCCCAGAGCTCTTCCCGGGGCCCCGCGTCTCCTAAAGTCATGACTCCCCACTTTCCTACAGAGATGGCATTTAACCCTGAATTCTATGTTACCTGGGGGAGCTACTCATTCTCCCGGGGTCTCTCCTGTGCGAGCAGGAAATGTGTGTGTTAATAAATTTCTATTTGTTTTTCTCTCCTTGGTCTGTCTTTTATTACAGAGGTCTTGGCCAAGAACTCAGAAGGAGAGAGAGAAAATTACTTTTCCTCCCCCACAAGGGAAAAAACTGAAGACATTATTTTCCTGTTTCACCAGAGCCGGATAATAGAATACAATAGAAATCATTGTTGTTCAGCTTCTGAGGCCCTATTTATCCCATTTGAACATGTAACATTTCTCTGTGAGGTGAGGTGATTCGTTTACCTTTGCATTCTAAGTGTTCTGCAAATAAATGATAAATGGTGTGTTCCAGGGGAAAGGTCAGCGGCAGACTGCTATTCACACGTGCTAAAACTAGTGTGTACGTGACAAAAGGACACAAGGGCAACCGAACACATCCTTTGAACAATAACAATAAAATGTTCATATCAACATTTTACAAAGAATTCTTAGAAAATAGTAAGGAAATCACTAACACTCTCAGAGCAAAGAAGTTAAAAGTCTGCAAATACAATTTACAAAAGAAATATAAATAGCAAGTAAATATTTGCACATGCATGTGCCTCTCTACGAAGCAAAGGGATGCAAGTTAAGACAAGACACCACTGTCACCTTCTCCTTTGGGAAAGGTTACAAATGACCCAGAACTTAAGCTAGTGAGGCCGCAGTGAAAGCAGTGGTCACAGACCACCCAGGAGAACGCAAATGTGTTCAATCAGAAGACTCGTTTGTCCTTGTAGATCACAAGCCTTAAAAACGTTTGCAACATTTAATCCTGTAATTTTACTTCTAATAATGAATTGTGAAGAAATGGCCAGATGGGAAGGCAAAGATTTGTGTACAAAGAGACTTCTAGAAACAACACCAATAGTAGTTTCTAAAAACTAGAATAACACGCATGTTAAATAAGGACATAGCGGTGTCAGTAAAACTGCCTTTGTCGGGACGCGAGCCAGTGCTCTCAGAAGAGGGTCTGGAAGCGACCCGTGCAACAGGGAAACGGGGACG